>CM073000.1:139027629-139512629 GCA_037038555.1 Rhynchonycteris naso
TAAATACTTATTAAAGAAAATATAACATTATATCATATTCACTGTCAGACCTAATTTTCCTCATATAACATACTTTAATAACGACATGATATTTAGCCAAAGAAGGCTATATAAAAGTGTCTTTTTACAGAAGAAGGGGGGTGAATCTTCTAACTCAGCAAAATACAAAAACTATACCATGTAGTTTGGGTTGTTTACAATCAACTATCTTCTTCTAATCACAGTGTAGCACAGTGCTCCCTCTAAAACTTACAGGCACCTTGTCAGAGGTTATTTTCCCATATTCCTACTTCTTATAGGTGCCACGCAGCTAAGCTTTTTTCAAAATATGTATTTCAGAAGAATGTATAGATAAATAACAGTATATATTCATGCAGGCTGCTGTGTTGCCAATTTGAAAAAATGTAATTAGCTAACTATTTCTGTACACTATTTAAAAATATATTTGTTCTATAAAGTTGAAGTATATCCTCTCAACATATCTTATCATATCTTGTTATCATGATATGTCTGTTTAAATGTCATTAATCTTTATGAATACTATTACAAATATAATTTACTAATTTATTTCTATAATTACATGTATAATTAGAACACAATAGACACGAGAATATTTACATAAAGAACTAAGTTAAGAATTGTCTGAAGTAACCATGGCTTTCTTAGTACCATGTCAAATTCTTATTAACTCTAATGCCTCTGCCATTTCTTTGTGGGGTTTTTTTAACATTAAAAAAACAGAGAACTGCCTAAACATTTCTGAGTTTCCAGTAATGTATTAAAATATCTCTCAGCTTTTCTGTAAACAGTGAAATGCTTACTGAATGCAAAGTGAAGGAGGATGAATTTCTCCAGGTTCTGTATGTCTGATCTCTGAAAACCTTCAAAATCTATCCTTGATCTCAGCAAACACAGCAGAGCACAATGTTATTTATGCATTCATTTATCTTTTCATCAAGGGTGGCTTATGTGGTCTTTACTGACTTTGGTTTCTCATCATCATCGCAGATCAGCATCTGCATTGTGTGCACTTGTAACAGGGATAATGGATCTCACTTACAATACCTACAAACTCAGCTGAGAGCCGTGCAAAGCAAATGGCCATAAATGCACCCATCCTGGCCCAACTCCTGATGAATAAAAATGAAGATCTTGTCAAATAATAAAGTGACAGGTTAATTTACAGCATGGAACAGTGAGAACAGGGAAAGAACTGCTTTTTCAATCTGTATGAACGGTGCCACCTATCTGCAGATTAGCAGAAAGCTTCAGAAAAGCTAATTCAGAAATCAGGATAAATACATGCGATGTTGCTTAGTTTTGTAAATATCACAGGAATGGAATTGATGATAAAGGCAAACGGAAGATTAGACACACACAGTTGCTTTCAGACCAAAAAAACAAGATTCTCAACAAAGGGCTGCTATATCAAACAGTAATAAAGAGCCTCAAGCAGTTGTCTGTGCTCATGCCAGTTTTCATGCTTTAATTCAGCTGCCCTGTGGTTCTTAGCTTTGACATTGAGATCTGCACGGCCACCAGAGATAATTATTTCAACCTTCAGGCCATCAGGCGTCCATTTTTGATCATGTATATGTAAGAGATGTTTTCTGCTAAGTCTTCCAAGTGGATATCAATAGAAGAGAAAAATAAGGAAAAGCAGTGCAAAACTGAAAAGAACTTGAACATTCTGCATTAGAGAAATGTGAATGAACCTATCAATGTGGGTACATACTTCCGTTAACCTATTAGCTATTTACAAGTATTTTATTTTGTCCAAATTTTATATTAAAATAATTACTATACTATTACTTTATTAAATTTTAGATATTTACACTAAAATTCATATTTTGCATATTTTAATAGAAATCCATAAAGTAAAAACAACTTTTTAAGTTAAATCTGTGTATCATATTATAATGTGCTGTTATGTAGAACTGTAATCAGTAACATACATCATTCACTAAAATACCTAATTAGTCACAGAAATCACTGAACAAAAGTTTTGTGATATATCTCTAAAATATAAAGAGATTACATTTCACTCCCTATAAAATATAAAGAAAAGAGTAGTTACCACAAAAATCTGGTGCAAAGATTAAACCATTCTGATAAAAATTAAATGACAACAATAAAAAGTAAAATGTGTATTACTCTTAATTTTAGAATTTTATTTTTAAAATTTTAATAAAATGACAAATAGTACCATTTAAATATATAATTGATACCAAGTAGTAAAGAAGCCTACAAAAGATAATGAACAAATACAAAATAAAATTCATCAACATTTCTCTCAGTAATTTTTAAAAAGGAAAACTGTTTAAAATATTAAAAGCATTGCCTGACCAGGCGGTGGCACAGTGGATAGAGCGGAAGACTCAGGTTCGAGACTCCAAGCTCGCCAGCTTGAGCGCGGGCCCATCTGGCTTGACCAAAAGCTCATCAGCTTGGACCCAAGGTCACTGGCTCCAGCAAGGAGTGGCTCGGTCTGCTGAAGGCCCGCGGTCAAGACACATGTGAGGAAGCAATCAATGAACAACTAAGGTGTCGCAACGGCAACGAAAAACTAATGATTGATGCTTCTCACCTCTCTCCATTCCTGTCTGTCTATCCCTATCTATCCCTCTCTCTGGCTCTCTTCTCTTTCCCTGTAAATAAATAAATAAATAAATAAATAAATAAATAAATAAATAAATAAAAAAGCATTTGCCATAAAAACACTATTTAATAAGAAATCTATGCCTAAGAATTTTACTTAAGTAGATAAATAAGATTATAGTTACCCTACCTAAAAACACATGGCCCAATCTTCAAGTAAAAAATCCACTGTATCGAACTGCCTTTTGACCCAGCTATCCCACTTTTAGGAATATACCCTAAGAACACCATAGTACTGTTCGAAAAGAAGAAATGCGCCCCCATGTTCGTGGCAGCATTGTTCACAATAGCGAAGATCTGGAACCAGCCCAAGTGTCCGTCAGAAGACGAGTGGATTAAAAAGCTATGGTACATATATACTATGGAATACTACTCAGCCATAAGAAACGATGACATCGGATCATTTATGACAAAATGGATGTACCTTGATAACATTATACGGAGTGAAATAAGTAAATCAGAAAAAAAGAAAAACAGAACAGCATGATTCCATACATAGGTGGGACATAAAAGTGAGAATATGAGACATGGACAAGAGAGTGGTGGTTATGGGATGGGGGGAGGGAGGGAAGAGTTGGATAGGGAGGAGGGGAGGGACACAGGGAAAACCAGATCGAAGGTGACAGAGGACAATTTGACTTTTGGTGATGGGTATGCAACACAATTGAATGATAAGATAACCTGGAGATATTTTCATTGTACATATGTACCCTGATTTATTGGTGTCACCCCATTAGAATTAATAATAATAAAATATATATATAAAAAAACCCACTGTAATAACTCACAAGATGGAAATAAAAGAGGTACCCCATTGTAGATGTATGTCAATAGTCTAATAACAATCATAATTATTTCAGAATAAGGTAACTCATTTTAAGAGCAAAAGAAACAGAATTATATTAACTAGAATTTCAGTAAGTTTCAATTTTAACATTTATTCCAAACGTAAAGCCTCATCTATTCCTGGTTCCCAGTGCGAAACAAAAAATGAGCTCAACAGGTAATCTCTTTAGCAGGTTCTACTACTCTGACAGATGCTCAGTTCTGACCCTTAAATTGAACACTATAGTAAAAGATGAAAGAGCTAATTTAACATCTTCTACATGAAAGGTAAACTTCCACATCCTACAGAATGCTAACTAAATAAAATTTCAAGAAGTGGTAAGAATAGTAAATCTTCAGTCTTCTAGAACATGAATACCTTAAAGCCTTTTCCATCTTCTACTAAGTCCAAAATACAGAAAACAGAGCATAAGTTGGCACATAATAGTAGAATCATTTAATGTGAAAAATCAAGCCATATATCTCAGGTAAGAACCACTTGATTTCCTTCTAAATTTTACTGGACAGGACTGTCCCTAATATTTTGAATCAAAAACAGTCATACAAAAAGGTCTTATCTTTATTAAAAGCAAACTGTCCCTTTATGCTTTTTGTGATCCAGAGCCTCCCCCAAAGAAGCAGCTACTTCTCCTCAGCATAAAAAAACTTATCTATTAATTAAAGTTACTTTGTTTGTATTAAAATGTGTGTCCTTAAGCTACTTATAATGGGTGAGATTCTAGTCTTTCTAAAGTGGAAGCTCAACATAATAAAATTTATAGGGTAAAGCTAATATGAGAGAAAAAAACTAAAAACAAAATAATTTATAGGAAACCTGTATAAGAAAATACAATAGCTCTTTTTCTTACTTCTTTCTCTTCCTCTGTAAAGAAAAATAAATGGTGCTCCCAGTAAAATCGTAAAAAGACCAAAGAGAATATAAATATGCCTAAGGACTTTTATTTTAAACTTAAAATGATATACTTTAAAATTATGAAAATTCAAAGGAATGCAAACTAGGGTAAAGAAATAAAAGGGTAATTACATATTGTAATGAAATAGTAGCTTTCCTAATTTATTCAGAGACTACTAATTCTTATGGAGTACCTCCATTAAGTTACAGTCAAACCTTCACGCTAAAAATATCTGGTGCAGAGACACTTGCTTTCCTGCATATCTGACCATGTTTCAGATTTGCTTACTATCACTGGGGATTCAAAAATCTTAATTATAAAGTAAAAAAAAAAAAGACAATACAGCTAACGTGTATAGGGCATATTTTTGGCTTAAGGATAGTTCTTAAATACCAGGAATATTTAGAATCTCCTACTTTTTGTAACTTCAGGTTGTGAGAAAACTATCTCACTTCCATTCCCTAATCCTTTGCTACAATGTATTCTCATATGAAAGTTAATTTGCAATCTAGAGCCAATCTAGCAGTTAGAGATTTGGTATAATGCTATGGAATCCATGTCTTCCAATGATGAATACTCATCTTGCCCTCTGCCTCCAGAAAGTTTTTAAGTTCTCATCACAAGACAAGCACTGCTGTATCCAACGGAGACATGTTAAAATTTCTTAGTATCTGAGTATATTCTTGTAGGTACGCCTTGGTTTCTTTATCATTTTTTATGAATCCCTATATCTGCATGGATTTTTGTTTTTACTTATATTTAATCTGCAGAGGATATTTATTAAAAATTTCTCAGAGCCAGACTTTAAGCAGCACTGTTTCCCTTACCCACAGCACAGGTGACATTTATATGTTTATGTAACTCACCTGCTCCTCATATGCACCTTACTTTCTATATCTTCTTTTGTTTTATGTATTCTTAACCCATTTTCCCTTTCATTCTCTTTTTTAAAGGACTTAGCTTATTCTTGGCTAATGGCAGCTCTTAGTAGTGATAAACTTTCTTGGTAGTATGCAGAATGGGATGGACCACTGGTCCACGTATGTACAGTAATAAAGCCCTAAATCAACCAAAAAGCTAAGGAAAGATATTCATTTGGTCATTTTCCTTCTGAGTCATTAAGGGACTACATCTCAAGTAATTTCAACCACAGACATACAAACAAAAAAAAAAAAATGCTGAAAGCAACTGTATAGCTTTTAGAATGTGTAATTTATGGCTCAAAAATGAAAAATTACAAACAGTTGTAATAGTTAACATTTATTGAGGGCTCGCTATAGGACAAGTACATTAAGCACTTCTATGCGATATCTCACTTAATCATCCCTAAAACCCGGCAAGGTAGAGATATTGTTGGTATCCTTAGCTTTCAGTTGGTAACAGGCAAGTAAGTGGTAGAACTGGGATGAGAATCCAATCTGACTCCAGAGCTAACACTGTTGTTCAGTGTGATATACTATGTAATGCTTCTCATAAATGATTCTGTATTTTAATTATAATGATCTTTTGCTGCTTTTGAATTCTCACGTGACAAATACAATTTTCTGTAACACATAGATTGATGGCACTTTTGGCATTAGCTCTGTAATGACCATCTGTCACCCCTAGGGGTCAGATATATTTTAAGAGACAAAATCAGAAACATTTGGCCATCAGCTGAATCCATCGGCTTTAAAAGTAACATATAGAAACAATAAATATTTATCTACGAACTGTCACATTGCTAAAATGTCAGCTTAGAGCAAGTACATATGCCTGCAGTATTTCAGGTGTTCTTTCCAAGGTTTCCAAGAAGATTCCTAAAATAAGAAAAACTCTCCTTTGTAAAAGTTCCTTTAGGTTCTGGTGATAAAGTTCCCCTCTATATTCATGGCAGAACAAAGCAGCAAGGGTTTGAGCTTCTGCTAAAATATTTTGGCTATTTAGTCCTTGTTTTCCTGGGTTGAATCTGAAAGTGGCTTACTGTTGTTCTAGGCAGAATAAATACCTTTAGTTTGCATTTAAAAGAATAGGCAAAATATGAAGAATATGATTTGGGGGATAGAAAAGAAGACCCTGATCAATTAAAGAAATCCCTATAAAATTACCTGAGATATCAGAACAATAGTTTCTTTGATATTTGAACTGTGACCACATGAACTGAAATGTGTCCACATCACTAGATGATTAGGATAGTTAATTATATTATTATTACCACTAGGTTCATTGAAAAGGTCAGTCAAATATCATGTATATTTTGCCATTATTAATATTTTTAGTCTTAATGACAGTTGTATAAGTCTTAACTTGTTTTCATTGGTGCCTCATGTAGTACTTGAAAAAGAACAAAACTATTTTGGGAAAAAAAGTAGATGTTAGCACACTTTTCTATATTTAACAAATACTGTTTAGATATACTTACTGGTTCTAATAGAAAGAAACTATTCAAGTGAGAATAGATGTATTGACAAAAGCATAATGTCATTACTCTAATGAATACTAGATAGCTGATGATATATATTTAGTGATTAAACAAAAAAACAATATGAACATCTCTACTTGGGATCCATTATTACTGATGTAGTTTCTAAATAGCTACTAGTTGTCAAATGTGGTTCTAAGCTTAAAGTAATATAGTATGAATTACTTTTAAAAAGAGTATTATTTTGAAAAAATTGCTATTCTGTATCTTTTTTATATAAACAAGGTACTGCTCAGATATTATCTAATACAGCTATATGGTGCAAATAAAAAGTAAATAATAAACACCAAATTTAAATATTAAAATGTAATATAGGCTCTTACAGTAATATAAATTAAATAGTGCCAAATGTTTTTAAGGGTTAGATCACAAACCATTGTAAAATTAGAAGTAAAATAGTTCTAAGCACTTTTTATTAAGTGGAGTATAAACAACATCCATATAAACTTATCAGTCACAAGACTAAAAGAAAATCAGTAGAAAACAAGAAGAGAAATTGGAAAATATTATATAACATTTAACTGTTGCTAACAGTTGGTTTTCATTATAAAATTCTGGAGCTTGGTCTTACTTCAGGAAGAAATGTCAGAATGACAATGGAAGAATTAGTCGCATGACCTGAAATTGGCCAGTACCCAAATGGTCTAAGAACTAACTACCCTTGGCTTATTCGATATTTCAAAATTTTTGGCATTTTCTTTTGGTTAACTTTATCTTCAACCTACAACTTTCATGGTTCCGATTCTTTCCCTATTCCTCCTTGAACCTGAAGCAAGAGAAATAGGCCCTACTCATAATGGCATAATGGCTGCTAGCTAAGCTTTCAGAATCTGCAACCACATCAGAAAGCACAGCAAATATTCCCTTTTAAGTTTTGAGTTTTATAATAGCTAGGAATAATTTTTAAAAAGTGTACCACCAAAAACAAAAGGTGAGATCTTGGAAACCTGAGAAGACTGCAAGAATGAGTCTATAAGTGGAGAAGAATATAAGGCAAAATATCCTTCTTTAGGGAAATCTCAGAATGCTCACAGAGTGAAGAAGAATCTGGACAGCAAAATCAGCACATGGCTGAAAAGAAGGTACCCCATGAAAATTAGGTGACTTAATAAAGTTAATAACTTCTACTAACAGTCATTCACTGTCTGGTTGTTAAGATGTCATTTATTACTATAAGGAAATATTGCATATTCATAATATTTACTTATAAAATTTTTATAGTACCTCAAAAATCTTCAGAAAATGCTTATATAAGTTATATAACGTCTTGAATTGCAATTGTCTTTCAGAAGTTCAGAAGCATTGTCTATAACTAAGAACTTTAGAGTTCTTTTGTTACATGTTTAATTGAATGTGTAAAAAATAAAGAAATAGGAGACAGGCACTGCAGGGGTAGTTGGAAAATGAGTATGATAGCTTCTCTGTAATTCTAACATTATCAACATATAATCACGGTTAGCATATGACATCAGGCACATTCCAGTAAAGAGTTGGACTTGCTTACTCATTTTCAGCAAGCAGAACCTCTGAAGGTAAAACAAGATTGGAATTAACACAAAAGATGACAATCCCTGGAAGTTAAAGGATACTCGGAATAACAAAATATTTGAAAATTAATAAGATTAGTTAAGACTGTTTTAACTTTTAATTTGTATCAACCTGCACCATATTTGTAAAAGCAGCTACTCTAGAATTACTTTTCAGGAATGAAAGAATGGTGATCTGGTAAAGTCCAAATGTAGTAGACAGTAGAGAAGATATTAAATACGTGTTACACATATATTATCAAAATAATTAGGAGTTTAATAAAAAGCTTAAATTTTGATTTATGGACATTTCTATTTTATACGAATAAAACTATTCTAAATAAATCATCAAAATATTCCTCTAAACTATAAACGTAATTACTATGATAGAAGAAAGGCGACTGTATTTATCTTTTTAATACTAATAAAGTCAAACTAGTAACAGTTTAATGACTGAAAATGTTGTCTTTGTGAAGAAATATTATAGCCATATATTTGCTATTTGGCTGGGAATTAGTAGGGAAAAAATGAATAGAAGTGTGTAGATTATTTGTTCTACTCTATGAAGGGTAAATAAAGCATCCAGGGCTTGAGATAGGGTACAAAGAACGTTTCCATGGTTACATGCTTTCCCATATCAAATTAGAGCAGAATTTGTGTACAAGAGGTTTGTTGACAGCCTACATAGGCCATAAAAAGAATAGAAGGCTAGGAGTTTGAAATCTAAATATATTCGCAAAGTCTGTTGAGAGAAAGTTGGGTGAAGAAAGCAGCATCAGGAGAGTAGCAGATTAGTTAAGAGTATCAGATGCCATTTTGTAAAAAGATCATTTTTCTTTCAGATTCAGCTCATAAAAATCTCTTCAAATGTATTATTAGTTACTCTTTTCTTCATTTTCACAAAGATACCTCAATCTGGTGTCCACACAAACTGAGAGGAGCCATTATTAGGCATGCAGCTAGAAGCATCAGCTTCACCACCTGCCCAATCTTGTGGATATCACTCCACCATATTCAGTCTCAAACATGATACCTTCAAAGGGACAGTTAAAGGGCTGTTCCTACACAAGTGCTA
The DNA here is from genome assembly GCA_037038555.1 of Rhynchonycteris naso. Taxonomy (NCBI): domain Eukaryota; kingdom Metazoa; phylum Chordata; class Mammalia; order Chiroptera; family Emballonuridae; genus Rhynchonycteris; species Rhynchonycteris naso. Next base: position 139,037,089 of record CM073000.1, read on the forward strand.
GCCAAGCAAGACCTTTGCTATACACCTATCCCTATTATTCTCATGGGCCATGTAGTAGGAGTGAATTCTATTTTTAGTAGATGCTGATCATTCCAGTTGGAATAAAAAGTTATAAATGATAATAATATGGTTGCTTGTATGGTCAAAGCACTACTCAGCAATTTTGCTATAGAGACATCTCCTCATATGCTTAAATTGCTCTTTATACACCAGAAAGTATCTGGACATTTGAATAATTCTGTGTTTCATGAAGAAGCCCACAAAGAACTGGCACATCTTACTTGTGTCTCCTGCATTTTAACTATGTACAATGGGGATGAAATATTTTTAAATAATTACTTAAAAAATTTCTACTTATACTGCTAATTATATCCAAGATCCTCTTTTTATTATAACATATTGTAGTATTTTAAAATATTAATGATACTTTAAAAGTTTATTAGAACATCTTCTTTGAGTAACAACACCTACACATACAGAAAACCAAAAGTTATGTACTTTTCAAAAGCAGAACATGCTAAAATTCGCTAATTTCTCTGTATTTTTCAGTAAATATGGTAGCAGTAATGTTTCAGTTACTAGGTTTCTGCTGGAAATTTCATAGAGGAAATGAGACGTTATTATGGTATAGAGAGTAAATGATTCAAAAAGTATAATGTACAAATGAAAAAATAGATTATCAACCATTAATCTGAAAATTCTATATACCAGTACATAAATAGTCCTACCCACATAGATTTTTAAAATCAATGATTTGGTATGAGTTGCTACATAAATAAGTACAACATCTGATGTGGTTAGTTCAGTGATTTCAGATTAATAAAATGAAAACAAAAAAAATAATGAAGAACCCAATCACTTCCTTTGTTAAGCACAAGCCACACTCGGTTTTATAAACCATTGTTTTGTCCTGGCTTGCTGTTTAATGAGTACTTCTAGAATGGATGGTTGGAAATTTGGGAGGTACAGGTTGGAACATTATATTTTTTAAAAAATTATAACTTGTGGCAAAGAATAAATTATTTGTAAGGAAAAAGAAAAATTCATGTAGGTGACAGCCAGGCTTCTGCACTATTGTGTAAAGTAAAGGAAAAAGCATTTCCTAAGCCTCAACTTCTTTCATGACTAATGGCTAATATTAACTTGTACAGTGCAGATTATTCCTTCACATCAGGTATTATATAAGTAATAACTATATTCCAAAACTATTGCCTAGATGAGGAACAAATTGTATCTTTCAATTAATACTAGTTGACTATACTAGACAGCTATTAAGGAGATGTGAGTGGGCTAGGGAAAAGCTTTGTCTTTATAATTACTAAATGTTAAGGGGGTGTGATGCTCTTTGTTGTGTAATGTAGTAATCACATTTTGGGTAATGTTTTTGAGTTATAACCTCCTAGCAATGTGGAAAACCTACTAAAGTTAAGAAATGTTCTCAAATTTATGAAGTGATTACATTGTTAAATATCAATGGAAATTTGACAATAAAAAATTGTCAATGCAAACTAAAATTAAACTCCCATCTCTTTGTGAATAACTGAAGACCTTACTTTTTATTCTTGATTAAGTCTTAAAAATATACAGATCATATGTAGAGTGCAGACATTCACAAATGCATTCTGCATGGTGGCATTTGCAAAAAATATTTCATTGGCCAAAAAACTCTATTCTATTCTCTAAATTTATCTTATGCTCAATCCCACCTAGAATAAAGACTTTAAGTTACAAAATATAACAATTTTTGTTTTAAGCATATTCTAAAAAGTGAAGTTCAAAAATCTCTGAATGTCAAGAGAAAAATTTCATTTATGTGGGTAAATTACTATACCCCTGTCAAAATTGTTTAATAAAAAAGTCAAAGCCTTGATTGAGGTCGGCCTGTGTGAGAAACATAAGCCGAAAACACACCAGGTAAAAAAAAATAAAGAATAAAAAGGAACAACACAGGATTTATATCCTCAATTTTTGTTTCACACTTAATTTCATACTACTTTGCATTTTCTTCTGAAATCTTTTCCCAAACCCTGTCCTACTAATGGTCTCTATCCAAATACTATGTTGGAGATGTTCAATTATTGCTTGAAGAGCATAAATCATGTATTTATTTTGGAGTGAGAAGACATGGATAATGCAGTAGAAAGCCTCTTATTCTTCAACTTTGTAGCCTTATATATACCAGTGGCTCCATAATTTAAGACAGATGTGAAAAATTTAGATAGGAATCAGAAGACAGCCATGAAAATTACTTAAGAGTTGATGAAAGGGACTATTAGCAGTTAATTAAATAAATAGTTATGATTCTCAGCTTCTAATCATTATAGCATAATAGCATGGCTTATTGAGGCAAATTGGCAAATATCTGCAATATTCCTTACTTGCAAAGGCAATTTCCATTCAATGAAAATTAGAAAACTGAGACATAAAGTTAAAATTGATAAGAACAAAGTGATTTTTTTACTGAAAAAAAAAAAACCAACCTAAATATATTATTTAAGTAACATTTCTTCAGGGTATATGTATAGTACCTGCATTTAAACTACTTTAGCCTGACCTGTGGTGGCGCAGTGGATAAAGCGTAGACCTGGAAACACTGAGGTCGCCAGTTCAAAACCCTGCACTGGTCTGGTCAAGGCACATATGGGAGTTGATGCTTCCAGCTCCTCCCCCCTTACTCTCTTTCTCTCTCTCTCTCTCTCACTCTGTGTCTCCTCTCTAAAATGAATAAATAAAAAGAAATTAAAAAAAAACCTTCTAAACTACTTTAGTTAGTTGAACCTTCAAATTGAGAGGAATTAGACAAGTAAGAGCTACTAATATATTAGGCTCTTGACTAAGTGGTTATCTCTGTTTACCTCTATTTCTTCTCAAACTTAGGCCTTAACTCACATTTTAAAACAAATTAAATTATTTATTTATAGAGTTCAAAGGAATTACTGGTTCTGCTCTGCAACATGTAAGTAAAGTCTTTTGCAGAATCCCTAAAATACACATAATATATATTGATAGATACTGTTTTACAGATATATGTCAGAAATAAAGAAAACTGGACTTTTACACTGGAATGAGCTGACAAGTCTTTTCTATTTTCCATTGTATATTTTCTTTTTTATAAGACTGATTTATATTTGTTACTAGAACGAGCAAAGCGCAGATTATAAAATCACAACTAAAACAAAGTATTCCATTTGCCTTTCTATGAAAATTTTACATGTCTATTTCTCTTCTCTTTTTGAAGCACTAAATCACCAATGAATTTTTTGTTTTTAATGACAATATATAGAGGAGGCTGTGAGATGGTTGAAAAGGCATGAAGTGACTTTGGATTCAGATGGTTTGGCTTCTACTTTCGTCTTAGCCTTTTACTAGCCATGATATCTTGGGCAAATCCGTTAAAACATTTTAAGCCTCAATTTCCTCATTTGCAAATGAGAATAATGACAAGTACTGCCTTTTTAAAAATCTCAAATAATAACAGGAAAATGGGGAGGAGCATTATACAAAACGGTTGTGTTATCAAAATGCTAGTTTTTTTATTCTAAGAAGTCAAATTATCAAGATTACATAAAAAATTTTTAGTATATGCTAAGGTTATCTAAGATATAAACTCCTTAAAATATTTACATATTCACCGTATTAAGATTTAATTATATTAGACATGAAATAACTGAAAAGACATCTAGTACGTTACTTTCTGCTAACCCAATAAGACTTGACTAACTTTGCTATCTGATTCAACAAAGCAATTTTAGTAAACCAGGAATCTGCGCATATACTAGGTATTTTCGGGGGGGGGGGTGACCTTCAGTAGGCAAGAGAAGTAGCTCTTTGAATCGCTCTACCTATCCCTGCAAATACTTATGTCAGATATTCTTTCCCTGGTTGCCCTTTGCAATTATTAGCAAATACTAATGTTTTATTACAAAAGATTTTGGGCACACTTTCTGTATATATATTTATGCACGCACAAGTGAACAAGCACATGCATGCATACACACATCTAAGTGTAACCCCCAAATCAAAGTAAGGTTAGGAAGGCTACCGTGTGTTAGTGAAGGCACAGAACCTGCTGCTTAACTTGGACCTGGCCAATGATTCTGGGAGTCGGCCAAGAATCAGAGTAATAGAGGTCCTCTGTAAGATTCCCTGCTGTGAGAGCACTCGTACTAAGAGATACTCCAGTGAATGATTAATTTTGATTCTGGAACTCATAACATCTTATGAGTATAGAAATAAAACCCAAGAATACTATACACTCAAAGAAAAGCCTTTAGAATAAATGAAAAAATTACATCATTTCAATCATCTCAAGGATTATTTTCAGATCATAATGTTTATTTTCTAAGCACCATTCCAAAATACAATTCTCAAACTCAACTGTAGTAGTATATATAGTACCTTAAAATACTTTATTTTTTTTTCTGAGATTGATTTCTGATAGGCCAACAATGACACTTGAGATTTTTGGTTTACAAAAATAAAGTTCAACTCCTACAATCTCAAAACTATGTAAGTGAATTATTTAATATTCCCTGAGTAAAATAAATTGTCACTGAACCAGAATATTATTTGTAGTTTGAACATGCCTGGCCAGTGTTAAAGTCAAAATTGTGTTAAGTTTTTAATTCCCTTTTCACATTTTTACAAGTGACATTAAACCTGCTGACTGTGCTGAGGGGAAAGTGTCGTTTACATTTTCTTTTAATAACAAAAGGTTTCTTTCAAATGAAATGCTTAGGAAGAAATATTTCTTTTGGTCAATTTTAAATGCATACTGTAATTTGTTTATGTATTAATATTTTATTTACAATTTAATTAAACTATTCATTTCAAACATTTCTTCTTTAATAGGTTGAACCAGTGATTTTCAACCTTTTTTATCTCATGGCACACATAAATTACTTAAATCAGCAGCATACCAAAAAATATAATTTTTGCCGATCTGATTAAAAAAATAGGTATAGGTATAATTTTGATTCATTCACACTGGATGGTTAATGCTGTGTTGACTGCTGTCATTTTTTGAATTGACAATCTAAGGGAAAAAAGGTCACCCCTGATAAGTAATCAGGTATTGCATGTTTTAAAATTCTTGTGGCACACCAGTGTTGCAACACATCAGTTAAAATGGCAGGAATAAACTATTTAGAAATAGCAAAATTCAGAATTTTGGAAAAGGGATAAAAATTTAATATTTATTAGCTTATCTTATTGGTAGAGTATATCCTGTCAATATTCTGGAAACACTATGTTTTGCCCTTGTCATATATTGAAAGAAAAGTAAAAATTCTTCATACCAATTTTAAAAACAGCTTATGTGGATAATAGAAGAATGATATGTACAGAACAAGCATTCAATAAACATTCTGATGACTATAAATTAATTAGGAGATTAAGAATACAATCTAGACTTAGCCTAATTACTTTTATAGTAATTTTCCAGATAAGATATATTAAACTATAATGAAAATATCAGTAAATGATGTCAAATTACACTTAAAATGATATATACACAAAATATATTGGTATAATTAATGGTGTCAGATATAAACCTTATTGCAAGAAAATTAAGCCTATTTGATAATTTAATGTCACTTGACACAATAAAGTCATAATTCAAAAGTATTTTGTAGTTTACCTACTCCTGAAGTAAATTAGACCATTTTTTCCAAATATACTGCTTTGAGTATAGTGCTTTGAGATATTTGTCTATAAAGTATTAAATAATACTATCATGTTTTAAGCCTACATCACTTTGTATTATTAAAATTCAATAATAAAGCTTACTTAAGTCAATTTTACAAGTATTTCTAAATAAGTTATTTTCTATTGAACTTAAATAAGGTAAGAGCATATTACCTAATAAATCCCAATTAAGTAGGTGATTAGTGAGGTGTTATTTCAATTAAAAGAATCATCTTCAGATTCTATATATAGGGTCATTGTTCTAAAAAGCAAACTTAATTCCTATTCTTTTTAAATGTAAAAGCTACTGTATCAAGAATAAGTAAAAATATTTCAGAATTAATCTTCCAAGAATGTTGCAAGAATGTGCAAAGCATCTTAAATTTCAAGTTTAAGAATTTGATTTTTTTCTGACAAAGTGACAAAAGCTTTAGAAAAGAGTTTAAAGATAACTATTCTAATAGAAAAATTGCACATAACTAGTATACTTGCAAATTTTGAAACATTTAAATTATACAACAATTGAATTATGAAAAATCATTACCCCATAATATATCACAGGAAAGTATTTGCCATGGAAATACTTATGTCAGTATATTTCCTCTTCCTAAGTGCCACTTCTTTTGGGGGATAACAGTTTGTGATTTTAAATCAATAATGTGAAAGAAAGAATATATAAAACAGTTAACTTTTAAGTAATAGCTTACTTATAATTAAATAAGATTGTATTAAGATGTATGATTAACTCATCAATTTTATATTGTGAATGAGCCAAAACTAACAAAGGTAAAAATAAATAATCATAAAAAACATGAAAAATTCTGGAAGCCTCTAAACAAAAGTATTGAACTAAGAGACAATTAAAATAATGTTTACTAAGATCAAGTTCCTATGTTCAATCACAAAACAAATCTTTTTACTTTTCTATAACCATCTCTGCCCCTGCTACCCGTAAATTAGTTATAGTTATAGTCAATCTAAAATGTTTAAATAGACTAGTTGAATGAAAACTATAGGAGGTAGAACACACACGACACACAAATTTACTAGTTATAAAATTTTAAAATGACCCAAATCAAAAATATTTAAGCTTTCTTTTGCATATTAATATTTTCATTCTTTTCTGTGGAATAAACAGCTGAGAATATAACAGGCTCACTTTACCCACATTAAAATGAAGAAATAAGAACAAAACCAATATAATTCCTTTCTTTCTATTGAGTAATGTATAATTATATATTAAACTTATTTTAGTCTTATAAAAGGCACATTTCTTATATAGAGGAAGATAATTATGATTAACAAAATGACTAATTCTTAGCTGTATGAATCTAATGTGATAAAAATTATTATAAAGAGAACAGTGTTAACTATATAAATTATCAGAAAATCTGACTTCTTTGCATTTAAATATATTCAACTTTTTGTAACAACATTGACACAGTTGTCAGCAAATACTTATATTTATTTTATAACTAGTGATATATATCATTGATTTCATTTATTAAATATTTATCTCTAAAAAGATTGAATGACAAAACAAAATAGAGCTTTACAGAAGACACAGAGAGCAAAAAAACAATTTGACATAGACATACTTATCACTTAAAAGGTATTCTTTATTATCTATTCTGTGTGATAGTATATTTTGCAGGAGTGGCAGTATGCACCTGATGCAGATTATAATAAAGGCCAAAATGTGGAAAAAAGTATATATGAATGCTTTGAAAAACTCAGTATGTTTTTTACATATGATTCTGAAAGTGTTCAAAAATTATTTCTAAACCAGTTAAGATACCTTAGACTAATATATACAGATTACTTTATTGGATATGTTATTTAGATCAATATAAGAATTTTCCAGGTTGTCTTTTAAAACAGGGGAAAATTAAAAAAGCCAATGTTTTAATAACAAAAGATATTAACAAATCCTAATTTAGTTTTTCATAAGACATATGACCTGATCAGAAATAGAACATTATAAATACTGCACAGATATAATGTATTGGGTATTGTGACATATAAGTAGCACAAAAGCTTTCTTTAATCAAGCAATCATAATTGTCAAGGCATATACAAAGAATAAGACTAAAATACAAGTTAACATTTTAAACTACAGGGAAAAAACACATTATTTCATACACTATGCACTCAAGAAGACATTTCTATTGCAATTTTCTTACTGCTATTGTGACAGGGTAAAAATACTAATAGCTTCAGAATCACATGTATTCAGCTTCTTTTAAACATCTATAAAACACTAAAAACAGTTTAATGTTCATTTCCTACAAAAATCCAGTCAGAATACAGTCATCCAAATTCACTACATGTAAAATAAGTAATACTGACAGAGTCCTCTAGCTTAACATTTTCTTTGCATCTTCTTGTTTAACATTGCTGTATATTGGAAGAGTGCATTTGTTTTTGTTCTAGTGTGCTGACTGATAGCATTTACAGTGATATTAAGTTCTCTGTAGAAATGCAGAGAACATTTCAATGCAGGCTGATAAGATTCAATGTAGAACTTGAAATAAAAAAATGAAGAATAGAGCAGCAATAATAATAGGTTTTGGAACTACCGAATTTAAAGGTAAAAGGACTCAGAATAGTGTAAATTTCAATTCGACCCTCAACTCCTTTCCTTTGTAGTAATGTATCTGAATAAATTTTTACAGGATTTCTTTAATCCAAAACAACCCTACACTATTATTGGGCTAGAATTATTCTCTTGAGATAGCTGTATATATGTTATTGTGGCACTGAACTCATGGAAGAAAGAAACTTAACAACTAGAAAAGAACTTCAAAGACTTCTTTGGAAGTCTTAAAGAACTACACAGAATTGCTGAATTAAAGCAAAAAGACAATTTGAATGCTAATGCATTCTGAAACATTTATATCTATAAAGTAGAGACAAAACGGGCTGGCATCAGAGAAAGATTCACCATTCTATAATTTATGTTGTTTACTAAGTTAGTTACACACAAACACACATATATACATTTCATAGAAATCACATGCCTAACAGTGTTCTTTTTTAAATCAGTATCTGAGATCTGGGTTATTGTATGTTACTCTTCTATTTCTTTGATCTTCCTCAGTACTCAGCTCACTGTTAACTGTCCTGGGTGGTCTCCCATCAGGGCTTAGTGATCGGTATCCCTCTCTATTGGCTGCTGTCTAGGGATTCACATCAGCTGTACTCTCACATGCATGTGACAACTTTATTAGCTCACTCAGATGTGCTTCAGACCATCTCCATAGCACACACACCCTTTCTCAAACAATCACACTTTTGTAGTTGACTTAGAACAAATAATTATATGAACACTTCAGCTGTTATACTCAATAATAAAGTCAAAATGAAGATAAATTTCACATTATGTATAAGTCAAAGCTTAGTTTTCATGTTCAGACTAAAAATAATCAATTCTAGATTGATTTTTGCGTATATATTGTTATTGTCAGAGGATTAATTGATGAATTTTTCATTTGATGAGTCAGGTGGAATAAGCTCTGAGGCACTTAGTGAGCAGAATTCTAATTACTCTGGCTCTTCACACTCTACAGTAAATTCATCAATTTTGGTATTTTATTTCAATTTACTTATTCCCAAATTGTTCAGAATAAGTTTCCAGAGCAAAATAAAAGAAATTTAGCACTGTAAATATCTTTGTGCTTACAATATATGATAAATGTACTCTGAACATTGAAAATAAATTTATATTTTTTGAAGGATATTAAACCTTTATCTGATTCAATCTGTCCACTTTTAAATTTTATTACACTGTGAAAGCTCCACTATATAGCTGGCTTCTATATGTCTACTTACCTTAAAAAGTTCTGTAAACCAAATACATACCACAAATATACAATATTTATATATACTAACAGTGTGAAACCAAACATAAAAATTACTGAAATTTAATTTTGGTTCTGAAAAAGGCATATTCTCATGAAAAGCAAAAATGCTAAAACTCCTAAATATTTTCAAAGAAAAATTAAATGTGTTTTATTGACCAAACACCATATTTTCTAAAAAATTTGGGCTTTCACCATACGCTCTCAAGCTTTTTCATGAAAATAAAGAGAAAAAAGAAATTTGCAGATTTCATAAACACAACATAACATTTTAGAATATAACTGTTTTCCAAAGGTAATCTGCCATACTTCTAAGATCTTTTATGCATGAATTTTTCATGAAAAGTAAGGTAAGTTAAAGAAGACAGTTTCAAAAACATATCAGTGTTGAATATGTATCCAAACTGTCATAACTATTATCAAAGTCCTTTCAAAGACAACATTCTTTTCCCTCTGGAGTTTCTAACTGGGTTATTTTTTTCCAACAATGTCTTCTCACCTTTATTATTTTCCCAATATATTCCTTTTTGGCATGTATTTTTGTTCTGGTGCTAAGTCCTTACCCAATTCTAAGGCTAGTGAGAGCAAATGTGTGGATTTCTCTGATTCTCCACCTTCATTCTTCTGAGAGGGTCCTATGTGTACAGCATCAGCAGTAAAAAGGACCAAAACAGCCTCCTTCTAAGTTTAATCAATGGAATTTTCAGTTGGCCAGGAGAAAAGTCAGTTATGATCCTCCAGTCTCCCAGTGCTGTGAACCATCTTCACATAACTATTAGCATCAAGGATAGAGAGCAAGGGGTCATGTTCAACTAAGACTAATATAACCTCCTACTTCTCTATTCTTGGAAGCTTCTCCTTTTTTACTTCTATGACCTCGTCACTTTCCTTCATTACTTTGTCCTCCTCAGAGCCAATAACTATATCATCTGCACAAGAGAATAGCTTGGAGCATGAGCTAAATGAGACTGATTCTGGCCGATAGCCTACCTCCTTAGAAATAAGTAAAAGAGAGCCTGGATTATTTGAGCCCTACCCTTGTCCCAAGTTCAGAACTATCTTTCTCAACAATCAGACTAATATGAGCTATAGCATGAAGGCATGATAAAATTTCCAGAAAAAACAACTTTACTATTTATCCCTAGCAATTTTCTTTTTGGTTAATTCATACCAGTTTCTCAATATTTACTTTTAAGCCTGTACAATAAACTAAAATTTATGGCTTCCAGTTCACCATTAACGACTATGTTAAAGCCTAGTATAAATGAGCAATATTCCTTAAAATTGTTATAGTGAATGAACTATTATAACATTGTATAATTTTAATCCCACCTAATTAGTGCTAAACTAGTTTAATTATTAATATACTAGAAAGAGCTTAGTTTCAGTGTGGAACAAATACCAAACCATACTCTCAAGATCAGGCTGTATAAAACATCCTCTTCTCTCTAAGCAAGAACATCCCTCTACAGATTACCATATCAAGGCTGCCAATCCCACTCATATAACTACTCTTCCTCCTCAAGATAGTGAGTAAAGGAAGCCAAAGTAGATAAACTAAATCTGATTAATCTACTGTCTTACCAGCTGTCATAAAAGGCAAAGCCAATGGTCAACAGAGTGGGAATCTGTGGACTTAGTTGCTAGAACCACTTAAATTTCTGTTACCATGACTAATAGAAAGCTTTGAGAACTATCTAAGAAAATAATATTGTAGAAGTGAACAGATAAACTGGCAATACTTAATTTGCCCTTAAATCATAATAATATGTGATGCAACAAAAATGTTTTTAAGGTTCAACAATGTTAAAACCATCAGTAGGAACCCATAATTCTTATTATTAAGTTGTATTCAGTTGTACTTTGAAATACAGCGTCCAAAATAGTTATCACCTCTTTAAAAATATTTTTTTGTGTTTGTTTAAATAGTGAAAGTGAACACTGGTTGAATTTAAAATTACTTAATTGGTCTGAAACTACTTTAGAGTGGAATGAATACTTAAATTATTAAATAATTAGAATAAAAGATATATTATGAAAAATATGAAAAAGAGAAATAATGAATCATAGTTTCTTTTTTATACTGAATCAATTTATACCTCAGATCATGAATGAAATAAATTTCTTAATTTCTACCTAAAATGGTCTATGTAGAAACTTATTAATACAGCATAACGGGGTAATCTAAATTACTGAGGGTTACTTAAGCTTTTAACTCCAAGCTTCCACTTAAACTTGTGAAATCTTTCTAAAATGTATTACCTCCCTCAGTAAATGAAATAATCTAATGCTGCCTCAATAATGGGAATCATACTAACTTAACATTTTCTCTATTGCTATAAATGTGATTGGTATGAGATACTAGACTGAATATAGTGAAAGTTAAGAGCATTTTATGAAGTTTATTTTCTTGATGTTTACTACTTTCTCATAGAAGTACAAAGTAGAAAAAAGGGAAGAAAGATTCCATATAACATGACATGATTATTATTCTTACTTAAATGTTTTACTTAACTGCTACTCTCTCCTCAGCTGTTCTCTGACTTCAATCATCATGGTCTTATATGCTTTATCAATTGACCCTGGGTTTTCCTGATGCATTCAAAAGCAGCCTTTAATTGTACTGGAAAACCAAGCAATCCTGGTCTTTACTGCCTTGTTTACCTTTCTAAGGTAATACTGCCATCTTGTGGACCTAAGAATATCCTGGTAAGAATATCAAAGGTGTAAATTGCATTTTTCTAACTACAGGCATAAATAGATATTACTTCTGACTATAATGTAGTGTGTTATACTTGAGGGTGTCAGTTAACCATGGTTTTACTCTACACTGAACAAAAACTTTTATCTCATCATATAATTAATCTATTCATGATAAAATTCGTGGTTGAGCCAGGTAATCACAAAGGTGTAGTCTCCTGATCACAAGTTCACAAAGCTTTAAAGTTTTCCTGGATATATAAGGACCATAATAAAATAAGAAAAATTATAATGTAATAACTTTCACATAAACCTCTGAAATCTAAATATCTGAGAAACACTAATACAGGCAATGATTAAGAACTTAAAAAGTAAACTATCTTCATGATTTTATTTCCTTTCTACTCATCCCTAAACCCTCAATAAATGTGTACATATTATGTTAGCCACGTATGGGCTTTAAAAGAGAATAGATGACAATGAGGAAAGATGCTTCATCCTGGGATGCATGATTATGATAAGATTCTATGATAGAAGTATCTCAGAAGGAAGATTAGAAAGCCAGTATGATGAGGAGTTCTACCGTGGCTTCATTATATAGTTTATATTTGTTTGCAATACACTTGTCTCTTTACCAGTGTTCTCAATATAGGCAACATCGCCAAATACAGGGAGCAGGGCTGAGAACTTACATACCACAAGAAAGTTGATTTAAAAGGTGACGGCAAGATGGCGATGGAGTAGGCGGAGATACCAACTTCCAACTCCCAGAACCAAAGTGGATTATAACTTCATTTTAAGAACCATGATCTGGATAAACTTTGAACTAAACTAAGTGGACTCTTCAACCATGGAAGACTGAAAAACCCACATTGAGACTGGTAGGAAAAGCGAAAACGCAAAGAGGGCTGCCCAGCTGCCCGGAGCGGCAGCCAGAAAGACTCGTGTTGCAGGAAGAGAGTTGAGCGGAGACGGACGGACCTGCAACAAAGCCCCAGCCTGCAGTGCCAGAGCCTAGAAGAGGCGTTTGGACAGTATTGAGCTGTGAAACAAGTGAGGATACTGTTTGTGAGAAAGAGACAGTTTTCTCAAACCAAAGATTCTTCTTAAAGGGACAGCACAAAAAATCTCTCTCACAACCACTCACCCAGGGATCCAAGGAATGGGGACAAAGGAGAAGACCAGAGCAGCGGGAAGAAAGTGTGGACTGGAAGCCACAGGGAGAAACACTCTGAGGGACAGCCACCCTAACCCCTGTGCTAAGTCACTTCCCTAATCAAAAACGAATATTTCCCCTGGAACTAGCAATACCAGCAAAAGGAGACAGGATACCAGCCAAACAAGCTCTCCCACAGCACTTAGAGCAGAGCTGCTTAGATGGAGGGAGCTTCCAGGAATACAGTATGGAGTGTTAGGGTCTGAGCTGCAGTGTACCACCCACACTGCTGAGGGCTTGCTGGAGAAACGGTGGCGGCGGGAAGCTGAAACGCAGTTCTATCGGCGGGGGCAGGGGCCCAGCCGGTGTGAGCTCGGTCTAGCCCAGCAGGGATAGAAGGGATGCGCAAAAGTGGTCTCGCAGCTGCAGGCCTGCCTGCAGCCCCACCTGCAGGGGAAAAGCGGGAGGCCAGGAACAGGCAGAGATCTGCTGTGCGATCCTGAACCCTGTGCAAGCCGGCCCTGACCACAGGGGTGGGGCTAGGACCAGGAATAGGCGGAGGCTCGCAGCTCAGCGTACACCAGCAGCCCCGCCCAGCCAGAGAAACCACGGTTTGCCATCCAGCGTGCGTGAGTTTGCTCTGAACACAGGGGCTGGAGAACAGAAAGAGGCTGGGTCCGCAGCTGAGCAAAGGAGCTCACCTCTATCCTTGGTGCTGAGGCTTGTGGCTTGAGTGCAGTGTGCAACCCAACCTGTGGGGGTGAGGTGAAACCCAGGAAGGCTGAGGCTTGTAGGGACGGGCAACGGAACACAGCCCCTCTTGCGGAGGAAAGGCGGAAATCATAGCAACAGCCGCAGTGGGCCGGCACTGGCAACGCCCATACACAACCGCATCAGGCAGCGGCGAAAAGTCCTAGGGCTGATGGCTTCACAAGTGAATTCTACCAAAAATTCAAAGAACTAACTCCTATCCTCCTCAAGCTATTTCAAAAAATTCAAGAGGAAGGAAGACTTCCAAACTCCTTTTATTATGTGAGCATAATTCGGATCCCAAAACCGGGCAAAGACAACACAAAGAAAAAAAATTATAGGCCAATATCCCTGATAAATTTAGACGCTAAAATACTCAACAAAATATTAGCCAACCGGATCCAGCAATATATGAAAAAAATCATACACGATGATCAAGGGGGATTTATTCTGGAGAGGCAAGGCTGGTTCAATACTCGCAAATCAATCAATGTGATTCATCACATAAACAAAAGGAAGGACAAAAATCACATGATAATTTCAATAGATGCAGAAAAGGCATTTGATAAAATCCAGCACCCATTCATGCTCAAAACTCTCAGTAAAGTGGGAATATAGGGAACATTCTTTAACATGATAATGGCCATATATGACAAACCCACAGCAAACATCATACTAAATGGACAAAAATTAAAAGCAATCCCCTTAAGATCAGGAACCAGGCAGGGGGGCCCCGTTCACCACTCTTATTCAACATAGTTCTGGAAGTCCTACCTACAGCAATCAGAGAAGAAGATGAAATAAAATGCATCCAAATTGGAAAAGAAGAAGTAAAACTGTCATTATTTGCAGAAGATATGAAATTGTATATAGAAAACCCTAAAGTCTCAGTCAAAAAACTCTTGGACCCCCTAAATGAATTCAGCAAGGTGGCAGAATATAAAATTAATACTCAGAAATCAGAGGCATTTTTATATACCAACAATGAACTGTCAGCAAAAGAAATTAAGGAAATAATCCCCTTCACTATTGCAGCCAAAAAAATAAAGTACCTAGGAGTAAATTTAACCAAGGAGGTTAAGAACTTGTACTCGGAAAATTATAAAAAATTGATAAAAGAAATCAAGAAAGATACAAACAAGTGGAAGCATATACCGTGCTCGTGGTTAGGAAGAATAAACATCATTAAAATGTCTATATTACCCAAAGCAATATATAAATTCAATGCAATATTATTAAAATTCCAGTGACATACTTCAAAGATATAGAACACATATTCCAAAAATTTATATGGAACCAAAAAAGAACACGAATAGCCTCAGCAATTTTAAAAAGAAAAAATAAAGCAGGAGGTATCACTCTTCCGGATATCAAGGTTTACTACAAGGCCACTGTACTCAAGACAGCCTGGTACTGGCATAAGAACAGGCACATAGATCAATGGAACAGAACAGAGAACCCAGGAATAAACTCACACCTTTATGGACAACTGATATTTGACAATGGAGGAAAGAGCATACAATGGAGTAAAGACAGCCTCTTTAACAAATGGTTTAGGGAAAATTGGACATCTACCTGCAAAAAAATGAAACTAGACCATCAACTTACACCATTCACAAAAACAAACTCAAAATGGATAAAAGACTTAAATGTAAGCCGTGAAACCATAAGCATCTTAGAAGAAAACATAGGCAGCAAGATCTCTGACATCTGTAGCAGCAATATATTTGCCGATTTATCTACGCGGGCTAATGAAATAAAAGGCAAGATAAACAAATACGACTATATCAAACTAAAAGGTTTTTACACAGCTAAAGACAATAAGAACAGAATAAAAAGACAAACCACACAATGGGAGAACATATTCGACAACATGTCTGATAAGGGGTTAATAACCAAAATTTAAAAAGAACTTATAAAACTCAACACCAGGAAGACAAACAATCCAATCAAAAAATGGGCAAAACGAAATGAATAGAAATTTCTCCAGAGAGGACATACAGATGGCCAATAGGCATATGACAAAATGCTCAACATCACTAATCATTAGAGAAATGCAAATTAAAACCACAATGAGATATCACCTCACACCAGTCAGAATGGCGTTCATCAGCAAAACAACACAGAAAAAAATGCTGGCGTGGATGTGTAGAAAAGGGAACCCCCCTGCACTGCTGATGGGAATGCAGCCTGGTGCAGCCACTGTTGAAAACAGTATGGAGATTCCTCAAAAAATTAAAAATCGAACTGCCTTTTGACCCAGCTATTCCACTTTTAGGAATATACCCTAAGAACACCATAGCACTGTTCGAAAAGAAGAAATGCGTCCCTATGTTTGTGGCAGAATTGTTCACAATAGCGAAGATCTGGAAACAGCCCAAATGTCCTTCAGAGGATGAGTTAATTAAAAAGCTTTGATACATATATACTATGGAATACTACTCAGCCATAAGAAATGATGACATTGGATCATTTACAACAAAATGGATGGAGCTTGATAACATTACACAGAGTGAAATAAGTTAAACAGAAAAAAACTGAGAACAGCATGATTTCATACATAGGTGGGACATAAAAGTGAGACTATGAGACATGGACAAATGTGTAGTGGTTACGGGGTGGTGGGAGGGAAGAGAGGGTGGCAGAGGGGGGAAGGGAGGGGCACAGAGAAAACCAGATAGAAGGTGACAGAGAACAATTTAACTTTGGGTGATGAGTATGCAACATAATTGAATGATAAGATAACCTGGAGATGTTTTCTTTGAACATATGTACCCTGATTTATTAGGAAAGGAAGGAAGGAAGGAAGGGAGGGAGGGAGGGAGGGAGGGAGGAAGGGAGGAAAGAAAGAAAGAAAGAGAAAGAAAGAAAGAAAGAAAGAAAGAAAGAAAGAAAGAAAGAAAGAAAGAAAGAAAGAAAGAAAGAAAGAAAGAAAGAAAGAAAATTTAATTACAGGTGTGACCCCTGCTTTTTACATAAGAAACTATTCATCAGTCTTTGCTGTAGGTAGTGCCACATACTATTAAAAATAATTCACTTTTGCAAGTAAGAGCATTAAATGTTACCTCATGGACACACTCTCCAACTATCATTGTGAATTATGAGAAAAACTGATAGTATGTTTATAAGCATGAAAAATAGGCAGAAGCAAACCATCAACCAGAATAATTTTATTAGGGCAATAACTAAGATATAGAAACTAAGAATTACTAGTTAAGTGAAATATGGCATTTAGTTTTATGCCAAAAGAAAGTAAGGTTGCTATCATCACATATATATACAAATTTAAAGAAAGTATAAAATGTAT
Source organism: Rhynchonycteris naso (assembly GCA_037038555.1). Taxonomy (NCBI): domain Eukaryota; kingdom Metazoa; phylum Chordata; class Mammalia; order Chiroptera; family Emballonuridae; genus Rhynchonycteris; species Rhynchonycteris naso. Next base: position 139,054,547 of record CM073000.1, read on the forward strand.
ATTTATAATGTATTAAAACAGCAATTGATATATTATCCATGCTCTACTAAGTTTAATAAGGCAATTTAAATAGTATTTTCAACTGATAGTATTTACACTTTATAAAGAAATCTGATCTATTTTCAAGTGAAGTGTGAAGCAAAAGTAGGAACACTTCAGTGTTAAAAGTAGTATTTTGTTCATCAGTTTGTAATTTTAAAAGTTTCTGAAATATCACCTCACACTTTTGTCAGCTCTGAACAGATGGCTACTACAAATTACTAACTTTCTACCCCGAGTCCCCTAACTGCTGTACTTTCCTGACCTCAGTAACAACAAGCTGGAGGAAATATTCCATACAATGTGTGTCTTGGATGGACTCAACACTCTCTTCTCTAAACAGATTCTGAAGAAATATTAACTCAAGGAAGTCCTTTATATTTAAAATATTCATGTCAAAGTTTTGCAAGATAAATACAGGTAACAATAAGGACAAGTAATAACCATAAGTGAAAGTATGAAAAAATTATGAATGTTAGTGCAAAAGAAAGGTAAAACCATAAATACTTGGACCATTGCATTTGCAGCATGAATAGAAATAGAGAATTAGGAATTGCAAATATATCCTTTCCCTTATTGGGATCAGCATGCAGGAAATTCATTCTATTCATTATTTAATTTGAAATATTTATTGAATGCAGACTACAGGCCAGGCAGAGACTTACTGGCCAGGGATAACTGGTAAGGCAAACATCAACCTTGTCATCAGAACAAATAGGAAGACAAACAGATAATTATAGCTTGAAAATTGCTTAAAAGGAGAAATGTGTCGTAAGAACATATAACAGAGGGATTAACATAGTTAGGGGGCAGTGGAAGGAGAATGAGAAGATTTCCCTCCAAAACTGACATGTAAACTGAGACCTTAAGGTTGGACTGACTAAAGTATAGAGAAATACAGAGTAGCTTGAAGAAGCTGTGAATCAGGTAATCAATGCACACAGAGCAACAGAAGGGTTTAAGATGGAAAGTGACATGATCAAATATGTGTGTTCAAAGATCATTCTGGCTGCTAAGTGGAGCTGGATTGAAAAAGAATGAGTGTGGACGTGGAGTCACATTATAAGACAAATGTAGTAATCCATGTGAGAGCTGATGGTGGCTTTGATTATGGTGTGACAGTGGAAATGGATAGGAGATTAATTCAAGAGACATTTAAAAAGTAGAAGAGACAGACTTTGGTGACTGATTACTCGTGGGGAATAAAAGAATAGTAGTAGATGCCTAGATTTCTGACGCTGTGGTGGAAAAGTTTGTGCTATTTACAGAGACAGAAAACATAGGGGAACAAGTTTGTAAGAGAGGATGCAATGGGAGCAATGTGTTCACTTTGGGTTACATTAATTTAAGTGACCCAAGAAGCCATGTCAGCATTTGGATATATGGGTCTAGGTTTCAGAAATACAGTTTAGGATAGGGATTCATATTTGGGAGCTTTAAATATATCAACGGTAATTAAAGCAATGAAGTGGAAGACACTGCCTAGAGAGAGAATGTAAGGTCAGAAAAGGGTCTACAACAAAATGTTGAAGTGTCCAATATTCAAAAAGCAAATACAAAAGATAACAAAAGAGAAGTGAACGATGAGCCAAAGCGACACTTTGTTGTGAACAATATTTTGCTGAGGGTTGTCTGGTGCTATGCCCAAAAATGTTTTGTATGTTAAGGATATGACATTAGACAAACTTTGGCATTAAAGAAACAATGAGCTAATCCATCTTTTTAAACTGTTATTCTGAACAGCTATAACAACATGCTTAACTTAAGTTTGAAGTTAGCTATATTATTATAAGTGAGTCTCCGATATCTTCTTTAATCCTCATTAATCAAACCAAAATTACGACAAAGTTATTCATATCATCCCCATCTGCTAATACGCCTCAGAGATGTTAAGTAACCTGCTCCAGGACACTGTAGCTAGAGCCAGCATTTGACCTTGTGCTTGTCCAACTCAATTTTTATTTATTTTTTATTTTGAAATTAAATTTAACTGGCTGATATTAATCAATAAGAGTACATAGGTTTCAGGTGAACATCTCCATAGCACATGAACTCTTAATTGTATTGTGTGTCCATCACTCAAAGTCAAATCATTTTCTATCACCATATATTTGTTCCTCTTTACTCCCCTCTCCAAATCCAAATTTTAATCCCTGATAACATCTCCAATAGTAATGCTGAATGACATCCTTACAGTATATTACAGTTTGGTATATATAATTTCATTTCATCATCTGAATAACTCTGTGTAGGAGTATTATCTCAATTTTACATATGAGAAAATGGATTTAGAAAAGTCAAGTTACTTATCACATAGCTAGTAGGATCTAAGAAGAAACAAGGAACCACATCACTTCACTTTAATGCTTTTTCTAGTATACTCCATAATGACTGTGTTTCAAAAAAACAAAAAACAAACACACAAAATAACAAACCCCCACAGTCTTTTCTTGTTTAACGTATTCATTCACCATTCAGAGTGGTTATTTTGTATCATGTATCATCACTGTAAAAAAGGTGTTCTTGTTCTTTTTTTCCAAAAGGAAATTTTGATTCTTTTACCATTTGCTCTCCGTATTTCATTTCCCTCCAGCAGCCCCAAAATATGATTGCTTGCCAGAATGCCCTCTTGATATACTCTCCTCAGCCACATTTACAGTTTTAACTAGTCCCTTTTTGTTAATGATTCCCAGTCAATCTGGTCCCAATTTCACACCTGTATACTACCTTCTAATGCTTAATTGCTAATCTCCTTTCCAGTTACCTATTTTCTCTAACCAAGCCTATCAGTAACCAAATGTACACAAAATAATCTGCCTTTCCAATTTTTGACACTGATAACACCAGTGTCCTTCTTTGTACCAAACTTCCAAACCCCACCACCACCACCAAAAATGAGAATTACAGAAAGGAAGTACAGTAGTAGGGGGAAACTATGTGTGGAAGGTAGTAGTTAGAGTTGATATCTACTTACTGATGTGACTCACTGAGCAAGTCTCTTGACTTCATATAATGAAGGGGTTATATTAGGTATTAAATTCCTTCCAAATTTAAAATTCTGTTCTTTGGTTTCCTTAATGCTTCCTACATGCAGTCACTAAGTACTAAAGACTTTTTCTGGATTCTTTCCCGATTCTCTGAAACAGTGATTCTCAGCTATGGCTGCACAGAACCCTTCCCAGAACACAACTTCTTTTATATGCCCTAAACTGCTGTATTTACAATGAAATAAATAAACACATCTCTGTCCTTTCCCTCCTTTTTAGTTGTAAGTAGGGACAAGTAAAAATTCCTGCAGCTTTCAATTGTGATTATTCTTTTAGAAACTCAAATAAAAGTTTTAATTTAAACTTCTTTGTTTAGAAAGTCCATTTCTACACAAAAGGAACAAAGCCTGAGTTGAAAATATTCACAAATTGATGATAAGCTTACTTCCCAGGACATACAGCTCTCCAAATATATTTTTATTAAGACTTTAAAAAAGAAAAATGTGAATTTATATGACATAAAATTTATTAATTTAAATCATATTAAATAATTACAGATTTCTTTATTGTTTTATTGAAGAATAAATAAATGGCTAAAATACAGTCTCCTTAAAGGGCTGTGGCTGTGTTGGCAGCAAACACACACCACTTGTTAGGCCGGTGGAATCAGACCGAACCTTGGTTCACCAATGCCAGTACTTGAGTACCGGATAAGAAAAATTTCACAGCTAAGAAAAAGTTTATTTAGAAAATCGCACAGGTAGAAGAAGTGAGCCATAGAAGGAATGGACTCAGGAAGCAAGTTACAAAGGTCAAAAAGGGGGGGGGCACTTGGAGCCTAGAAGAAAGACAAAGGGAAAACATGCTTGGAGGAAGGGGATGAGAAAAGGTGCAGGTGTGCTCCAAAGAGAGCCCCACTGCGCCCTCTGTTTTGATAGCATTAATCTGGAGGTCTCAAGAGAATCCCAATAGTGTATCATCAGCTTTCTAGGTCTATCGTTTCAGGGTCATAGTCTCTACTGATTTCAGGGTCAGTCTCAGGACAGGGCGCCATTAGTCAATGCAGCTCCAAAAGGGCAAGACTAGTGATATGCCAGGGGAGGAAAGGTGAGGGGGCGGGGTCCCAAACCACATGGCAGGAGATGTGAAAGGTCACAGACTCTGAACCCCACAACCAATAATATGCAAGAGGAGAAAAGTTTATCCTGGGTACAAAGTCCTTCTTTTTCCAGTTTTGCCCCTTGCTAGGTACATACCTGGTGCTTTCTGCCCTAGTGATCTTCAGTACCTGGCCCACTGTCCTTGCTCTGTTCTTATCTGTCTAACTGCCTATGACAGCTGGATCAAGTCAGAGTAAAAGCTGACATCTTCACAGTGTTTTAGAAATCCCTTCAAAATTGGAGGCACTCCTGATTGTTTCTCAAACACACCAGGCACAGTCCTATCTCAGGGCATTTGCACCAGCTGCTCCTCTACCTGAAACAGTTTTCTCTGGATATTATGGTTCCCTCTCTCTACTATTTCAAACCTTCGCTCAAATGACCTACCCAGATCACCCCATTTAAAATTTCAACTTCCAATCACCTTGTCTTGCTTTTTTCCCCCCTATACCACATTCTAACATACTATGTCTTTACTTATCTAGTATGTTCTTTATTTCTGTCTCCTCCACTAGAATTTAAGCTTCAAGAGAACAGAAGTTTTTGTCTTATTCAATGATGAATCAATCCTCAGTGACAAAGTCTAAAACAGTGACTGAAACATAGTATTATTGAATGGATAAATTAATTAATCAATTAGTAAGAAGTTCATCACTAGCTGAGTCCAGACTATGGTCGTACTGCTGGGTTCAAATCTCAGCTTTACTCTGGTATGCAGCAAAAGCAGTAATAAGAGGGAAGTTCGTATCACTATAGGCTTATATGAACAAACAACTTAACATCACATCTTGAGAAACTAGAAAAGAAAAACAAAGCTAACCCAAAACCAGCAGAAAAAGAAAATAATAAAAATTAGAGCCTGACCAGGCGGTGGCACAGTGGATAGAGCATCGGACTGGAATGCGGCAGACCGAGGTTCGAGACCCTGAGGTCACCAGCTTGAGCGCGGGCCCATCTGACTTAAGCAAAAGCTTGCCAGCTTGGACCCAAAGCAGCTGGCTCCAGCCAGGGGTGGCTCAGTCTGCTGAAGGCCCGCAATTGAGGCATATGTGAGAAAGCAATCAATGAACAACTATGGTGTCGCAACGGCAACGAAAAACTAATGATTGATGCTTCTCACCTCTCTCCATTCCTGTCTGTCTGTCCCTCTCTATCCCCTCTCTGACTCTCTCTCTGTCCCTGTAAAAAAAATAAAAATAAAGTAAAAATAAAAATAAAATAAAAATTATATAAAAAAATGTTATAAAAAAATTAGAGCAGAAGTAAATTTAATAGAGAACAGAAAAACTATAGAAAAAAATCAATAAAACCAGAAGCTGGTTCTTGGAAAAGATCAATAAAATTAACAACCCCCTGGCTAGACTCACTAAGGAAAAAAAAGAAAGGACTCATATAAACAAAAATCCAAAAAATTATCATAGAATACTATGAAAAATTATATGCCACCAAATTAAAAAATCTAGAAGAAATGGATAAATTCCTAGAACAATACAATCTTCCTAGACTGAGTCACAAAGAAGTAGATACCCTAAACAGACCCATAAGCAGAGAGGAAATAGAAACAACTATCAAAACCTCCCCCAAAATAAAAGTCAAGGGCCAGATGGCAATACTAGTGAATTCTATCAAACATTCAAAGAAGATTTGGTTCCTATTCTGCTCAAAGTCTTCCAAAAAATTGATAAAGAAGCAATATTTCCAAACACACTTTATGAGGCCAAAATAACCCTCATACCAAAACCTGGCAAGAACACCACAAAAAAAGAAAACAACAGACCAATATCTTTAATGAATACAGATGTTAAAATACTCAACAAAATACTAGCAAATCAAATACAACAACACATTCAAAAAATAATTCAGCATGATCAGTGGGATACATCCCAGAATCAAAAGGATGGTCCAATATATGTAAAACAGTTAACGTAATATACCATATCAACAAAACAAAGAACAAAAACCATATCATCCTATCAATAGATGCAGAAAAGGCATTTGATAAAATACAACATCATTTTATGTTTAAAACACTCAACAAAATGGGTATAGAAGAAAAATATCTCAACATAATAAAGGTCATTTATGACAAACCATCAGCTAACATCATATTAAATGGCAAAAAATTGAAGACTTTTCCTCTAAAATCAGGAACAAAACAAGGCTGCACACTCTCTCCATTCTTATTCAATGTAGTGCTAAAAGTTCTAGCCACAGCAATCAGACAAGAAGAAATAAAAGGCATTCATATTGGGAAAGAAAGTAAAGGTTTCACTTTTTGCAGATGATATGATCCTGTACATCAAAAACCCCAAAGACTCCACAAAAAGACTATTAGAAACAATAAACCAATACAGTAAGGTCGTAGAATACAAAATTAATATACAAAAGTCCATTGCCTTCCTATATGCCAACAATAAAACATCAGAAAATGAACTCAAAAAAATAATCCTTTTTATGGTTGCAACAACAACAACAAAAATACCTAGAAATAAACATAACAAAGAATATAAAGGAACTATATAATGAAAACTACAAAGCATTGTTAAGGAAAATTGAAAAATATACAATGATATGAAAAAATATTACTTGTTCTTGGATAGGAAAAATAAATATAGTCAAAATGACCATATTACCCAAAGCAATATACAAATTTAATGCAATTTTCAAAATTCCAATGTCATTTTTTAAAGAAATGGAACAAAAAAATCAGGTGTATAATGAACTATAAAAAACCCCGAGTAGCCAAAGTAATCCTAAGAAAAAAGAATGAAGCTGGGGCCATTACCTGATTTCAAATTATATTAAAGAGGCACAATAATCAAAACAGCATGGTATTGACACTCAGACCAATGGAACAGAACAGAAAGCCCAGAAATAAAACCATATATATATTGTCAAATCATCTTTGATAAAGGAGCCAAAAACACACAATGGAGAAAAGAAAGTCTCTTCAACAAATGGTGTTGGGAAAACTGAAAAGCCACGTGGAAAAGAATAAAACTCTACTAGTTTGTCCCTTATACCAAAATTAATTCAAAATAGATCAAATACCTAAATATAAGACCTGAAACAATAAATTATATAGAAATAAATATAGGTACTAAACTTATGAACCTTGGCCATAAAGAGCATTTTATGAATTTGACTCCAAAAGCACGGGAAGTACAGGCAAAGATAAATGAATGGGACTACAACAGACTAAGAAGCTTTTGCACAGCCAAGAGAAACTGACAATTAAACAGAGAGCCAACCAAATAGAAGATGATATTTTCAAACAACAGCTCAGATAAGGGCCTGATATCCAAAATATACAAAGAACTCATAAAACTCAACAACATACAAGCAAATAATGCAATAAAAAAATGGGAAGAGGACATGAACAGACACTTCTCCCAGGAATAAATACAAATGACCAACAGATATATGAAAAGATGCTCATCTTCACTAGCTATTAGAGAAATGCAAATCAAAACTATAATGAGATAGCACCTCACACCTGTTAGATTAGCTATTATCAATAAAACAGATAATAAGTATTAGAAAGGCTGTGGAGAAAAAGGAACCCTTATTCACTGTTGGTGGGAATGTAAATTAGTGCAACCATATGGAAGAAAGTATGGTGATTCCTCAAAAAATTAAGAATAGAACTACCATATAACCCAGCAATCCCTCTACTGGGTATATACCTCCATAACTCAAAAACATTGGTACGTAAAGACACACGCAGCCCCATGTTCTTTGCAGCATTGTCCACAGTGGCCAAGACATAGAAACAACCAAAAAGCCCTTCAATAGATGACTGGATAAAGAAGATGTGATACATATATACTATGGAATACTACTCAGCCATAAGAAATGATGACACCGGATCATTTACAACAACATGGATGGACCTTGATAACATTATACTGAGTGAAATAAGTAAATCAGAAAAAACTAAGAACTGTATAATTCCATGCATAGGTGGGACACAAAATTAAAACTCATGGACATGGAGAAGAGTGTGGTGTTTACCAGGGGGAGGGGAAGGGGAGAATAGGAGGGGGTTGGGAGAGGGGAGAGGGATAAAGAAAACCAAATAAAAGGTGATGGATGGCAGTTGACTTTAGGTGATGGTATACAACATAATCATATGTCAAAATGATCTGGAGATGTTTTCTCTGAATCTATGTATTCTAATTGATTAATGTAACCCAATTAAAATTAATTGTCTAAATAAATTTTTTTTTAATCTCAGATTCAACTCTATTAGTTCTGTGATTTTGAGAAAGGTTCTTTTCTTTCTTTCATTTTAAGTAAGAGGAGGGGAGATAGAGAGAGAGACTCTCACGTGTGCCTAGCAACCGCTGTCTGTGGCCGATGCTTGATTCAACTGAGCTACTCTCACTATCTGAAGCCAGTGCTCCTACTAACCAAACTATCATCAGCATCTGAAGCTGATGCTCAAAGAAATCGGGTCACTGGCTTCAAGAGGAAGAAGAGAAGAGAGGGAGAGAAAGAGAAGCAGATGGTCGCTTTTCATGTGGGCACTGACCCAGGATTGAACCTGGGACATGTGCACCTGGGCCGATGCTCTATCTACTGAACCAACAGGCCAGAGCCAATATCAATTTTCTTAATAAGCACAGCTTATGCTACTAAGTTTTAGATCACAAAACAAAAATTTAGGATGCAATACACTGAAGATATCTTCCATTTGCTAAGCCATGCCTGCAGAGTCTATGAACAAACATGTTTATCCTGCCTTGAAAAATTTCCAAGGGTTAAATATAATTTTAATATGCTTTATATACTGGTAAATATGGCATAATTTACCTTTCATTCTGAAGAAAATAAAAAAAATTCTTTTGCTCTCATTCTTATGCATTTATCCAGGTGATTCATTTAGAAGAACCATCTTCTGCAAAAATTCACTGCGGATTGATGGTTCACTCCAGATGGGCTATGGTGGATGTGATAAAATGCAAATATGAGTTTCTTCAATGCTAATTCAAGAAAGAAGTCAATCCTAAGGCAGGATGCATGGACAAAATGAGGATGTTAACGACACGTGGTCTAAATGAAAAAATAATCTTTTTTTTTTTTAAGCGAGAGGAGAGAAGGCAGAGAGAGACTAACGCATGAGCTCCGGCCAGGATCCATCCTGCAAGCCCACTAGGGGGCGATGCTCTGCCCATCTGGGGCCCTTGCTCCATTGAAACCAGAGCCGTTTTTTAGCACCTCAGGATGGCCATGGAGCCATCCTAAGTGCCTGGGGAGGAGATGAGAGAGAGAAAAAGAGAAAAGGGTAGAGAGACAGAAGCAAGAGGGGGAGTGGCGGAGAAGCAGATGGGCGCTTTTTCTGTGTGCCCTGCCTGGGAATTGAACCTGGGACATCCACATGTTGGGCTGATGCTCTACCACTGAACCAACTGGCTAGGGTTGAAAAAAAATTTTTTTAAGAACACTCTTTTGGTGCAGGTGAACTCTATTAGCCCAGGTAGGCATATAACAGACCAGAGAAGAAGTAGTACACTGAATAAATGTAAAGGACAAGGTGTGAGAATAACAGAAGGGTCAAGGTAAAAGAACAAGCTTACCTAAGCCGGGATCCGAGCAGGACAACAAAAGCAAAGGCAGAGGATAAAAACAATGTAGGAGATTCAACTGGAACATAGGTTACTGGGGGAAAGGCTAATCCCATAACAAGGAAGCCTGGAGTCTACCAGAAAAGGACCTACTTCTTCTCCAAGACCCAAGAGAACTCCACAGGTGTTGGCAGCAAGTAAAAGTACATGACAATAGAAAGATGAGGCAAGGCGAAGTCCAGAGACACAAAGCAGAGAGTAAAAAAAAAAAAAAGAAAAAGAAAAAAATATATATATATGAATATGCTCCTAGGGTATGTTATGACATGTGTATTTTTAAAGCATTCCTAATGAATTAGGATAACTTGGAAAAAAATAGCAGGGGACCTGGCTTTAAAGTGATATCTGGATTCAGGACTCAGCTTCACATTGTTAGGGGGGAACACTAAAACACCCCTTATTAATCTCCATGTGGATTAATAATTCTTGCCTTGCCCCTACCCCTTTCTCATTCTTCCCTGGTACAGAGGTAGCAACCAATGTGATTGGTGAACTGCTGTTGGTGACTTAGTAGTTTTCTCCCACCTGGGCAGTAAACTGACCATAGGAAGTATACACCTCAATCTATTATGTGTTATAAAGATGATACATTGATCTCTATCATCTGACTCTTTTGCTTTCATTGGTTCTAAATTTGGATGGAGAAAAGATAGCTGCATCCCAATTCAGAGATGCTAAAATATAAAGAAAATGTGCATCTTAAAATCGACAAGACACAGTAATTTGATGCCTTAGTATTATGACTTGTTATCTGTGTGGGTATATATTTGTAAAAGAGAGAAAGGAGAATAAGGGAGAGAGACAGATTATTAATATGCAACTAAAAATTATCCAAATAAGAATTTACCTATAAAAATCCCTAAATTTCTATAGATGTAGTTGCTTTGCTTGGGTTTCAATTCTAAAATTGGTATTACTAATCCCTTGATTGTTTTCCTCCTGGAACAAAACTCTTAGTCCAGGAAGACCTGGAAGTTATGGAAAGCTAAGGCCATATATCCACTTAGGCTTAGAGTCTCAGGTTACTTTACAAACTAACTCTCTTGATAACTTTTCTAAAATTCTGGAAGAAGTGCTGAGATTGGTCTTTTGCATCAATCTCATTGTAATGCTATTTATCCAACATACGGAATGGGAAAAACGAAAGAGTAGTTTAAGGAGGAAGAACAAAAGTGATTTTGTTTGGTTTTCACAGAGACTTCATTAGTGATTTAAGTGTTTGTTATGAGTACCCTGAAAGTCTGAAGAACTCACATTCACTTTAAATACAAATTCATCTATAAGCAAATATAAATGAGGTTTAGATGTTATTCTCACCTTCTCTAAAATATGGTGGCCTAAGAATTTTTCCAATAACAAGATATTGGATCTTATACTATTTATGTATAAAGCACTTTTCTTTATAGCACAATGCATATTACAAGTGAAATATACTAATATGAACATAAGTTGTATGATTTCTTTATTATCTAAATAAGGTCAAAGAGATCTAAATAAACACATCATGACAGATTTTTAAAAAAATATGTTCTTCCAACTTTTAGATCATGAGGATCATGAGTTAGTTTAAATTCCTCTACTGGATATTTGCCCCCCAAAATTTAAAACACTGGTACTCAAAATACATGCACCCCCATGTTCACTGCAGCATTATTCACAGTGGCCAAGACATGGAAACAACTAAAGTGCCCCTTGATAGAGGACTGGATACAATGAAATACTACTCATAGATGGGATATAAAAATGAGACATGCGGACATAGATAAAAATGAAGTGGTTACCAGGGAGAGGGGGAAAGAGGAGAAAGTCGGGGAAAGAGTGTAAAGAGGAACAAATACACTGCTCACAAAAATTAGGGGATATTTTATCGCTTCATATTCATTTTGAACTATTGCCTAATTTTTGTGAGCGGTATATATGTGACAGAAAATGATTTGACTTTGGGTGATGGGTACACAACATAAGCAACAGTTCAAATGCTATAGAAATGTTTATCTGAAACCTATGTACTCTTACTGATCAATGTCACCCCATTAAATTTTATTTTCTAACTTAAAAAAGTTATCTTTTAATTGGTTCAGCCATTATAGAAGACAGTATGGTGGTTTCTCAAAAAATTTAGAACTACCATATCACCCAGCAATCCCCATACTGGGTATCGACCTGAAAAACTTCACAACATTGGTACTCAAAGACACATGTACCTCCATGTTCATTGCAGCATTATTCATGGTGGTCAAGACATGTAAAAAACCAAATTGTCCCACAATAGACGATTGGATAAAGAAGATGTGGTACAAACCGAGTTTCCCTGAAAATAAAACAGTGTCTTATATTAATTTTTGCTCCTAAAGACCCACTAGGTCTTATTTTCAGGGGATGCCTTATTTTTCTATGAACAAGAATTCACATTTATTGTTGAACAAAAAATCAACATTTATTAATATACTGTAGTCATGTCATCACAAACATCAGCCAAACTCTGAATTCCATCAAGAATTTCTTGTGACTCTATTTCCAGGTACAACAATCTACCCTGTTTCCCTGAAAATAAGACAGTGTCTTCTATTATTTTTTGCTCCTAAAGACATGCTAGGTCTTATTTTCAGGGGAGGCCTTATATTTCTAAGCTTGAAAAAAATTGCATTAGGTCTTATTTTGGGGGGTTGTCTTATTTTCAGAGAAATAGGGTATATACAACGGAATAGTACTTAGCAATAAAAAATGATGACACGGTGTCATTTATGACAACATGGGTGGATCTTAAGAACATTATACTAAGTGAAATAAATAAATCAGAAATAGCTAAGAACTATATGACCTCACACATAAGTGGAACATAAAACTGAGACTCATGGGCATGGATAAAAGTGAAGTGGTTCTGTCGGTGGGTGGGTGGAGGAGGGGAGTAAGGAGGGGCAAATATACGGTGACAGAAAATGATTTGACTTTGAGTGATGAACACACAATTCAATCAACAGTTCATATGCTATTGAAATGTTTACATAAAACCTATATACCCTTATAGATCAATGTCAGCCCCATTAAATTAAATTTCTAAATTAAAAAATGAAAAAAAGTTTTACCTTTTATGTAACTGGGGACATAGAACAAGAAAACTACAGATTTACAATAATATTTTATAACAGTTACAAATATAAAGGAGCTTTGTATTAATCATAAAAAAATCAAAGAAGCAACAAAAATATTGACAGATACATGAAAAACATATCAAGGTATGTATCTCCCAAAAATATTGATGGGATATACAAAGGTATGTAGTTGGATGTATTAGAGAAAAATCATACTCTTATAGCCTCCTTGTATATGTTTTCTGTATAAAACCACAAAGCTTATAAATACTTCATTGTAGAACAAAGTCAATTGGTAGTCCTTAAATTGTATGAAAAGGAAGATCTTTTTTAGTAATAGCGTTCCTAACAGTCTGCAATTAAAAAAAAGTTCAAAAGTCTTTAATTATAATGCATTCTTATGTTAAAATTAATACTTTTCCACCATTAGATGCATATCCAGACTCAGGTTTTTAATCATGCTACAACTCCCAAACACTATAAAATAATTTTGTTCTTTTCATATCAATGCATTTTCATTTTTAGTAGAACTAATTACCTTTAAATAAATGATTCAGAGATGTCAAAAGTGACTCTCAGGGAATGTTTCAAGAGGTCCCAGTTTCCTGAATTATAGCCTAGAACATCTGCTTAGCAATCTGGCAAGTAGTATGAAGCCAAAACAGAGTATCTCACATATAGTAGTTGTATCTGACCTCAAGTATATGACAGCTGGCTATTTGCCTATAACCTTTATACTGTAAAACTCTAAAATTCCATCTGGAGGAGAGACTAGGAAAAACAAGAATGCCAACACCAGAAGCATGAAGTGTAAAAGAAAAACAAGTTGCTTAAGGAAAGTGGAATTGTTGACTTCTTCACGCCAAAGGAATTAGAAAATATTGTTAAAAGAACTCAGGAAGAAAATTTAAAGCGACATAATAACTTGATTTTTCTTAAAACCCAGAAAAACACAAAATTGAACAAATGTAGAAAGTTAAACCTGTTATAAAACTAGAGAAATTAAATTTAAATTGTACCCTCCCATAAATGAAGTGCTTAAAATACAGACTGTCAGAAACACTCTAGGATAGAATCAAATAGAAAAGGAATGAGTTTAGCAATATATGAGTACAAATTAATTCTCCTCACAGTGGCAGACAGCAGTTATAAGCCACTTGACATAAACTCTTAGGCCAGGCATGAACATACCAGCTGGGTAGTGTCCGTAAGTAGGACTGATGAGTAATGTAAGTAAATATCACACTGTTATAGACACCAGTAGTCTCAACCTGATCTTTACTAATCAGTAGGGTTATGATACTTACATGACCAGACAGGAAATGACACTTAGTTCAGTCCAATCTTGATTTAAATTGATCTTGGGATTTTTAACTACTTTTGGATTCAAAGGTCTAAAAACATATTAATCTTTTATGAGATCTAATTTTTTATTAGATTATAACTGACCTGAAGTTACTAATAAGGCATACATATTTTACAAACTCTCTTATTGGAAAGGGGATTTGAAGCTCCCCACCATTCACCATATTTTCATGGAATTCAAAGTTATTTTAAAGGTGATTGTATATATGCTTGATAATACATAGATGTTGTCAAAGCATTTTATGTCAGCTTGTATTAAATGGTTAAAATAAAGACAATGGAAATAACCAATAAGATATGAAACTGGAGGTTATATTTGAGGCAACAACGGAAGCCTTCTATAACAATATCCTATTGATCTGGCAGTCAGAATGTAACCCTCAATCAACCAATACTCCTGAAGCCAAAAAAAAGTATATCTACCCCTGTTCACACTGATCTTCAAGTCTTTTACAGTAAAAACTACACCAATAGGTGAAAACTACTCTTACTGATTTCATACCTGAAATGATCTGAGAATGACTTACATGTGAGAAGAATAATAAGAAATCCCAACAGGCAGAGATCAGAAAGGCAGTTTTCAGACATAGGAAAAGCAAGAGCAGAGAGATGTAGTAAGTGCACAGGCTGAGTTCAAGGAATGGAAAGGATTTCTAGTGAAGAAGAGAATATAGATGAAAGAGATAAAACTAACTCTGTGAGAACTTAGAGCGGGCTTTCCGTGTATCTCAACGTAAGTTATCCCTCAACTGTACTACTTACCAAGTTTCCAAATGCACCTTTCAATTCAGCCAATATATTTTCTTGAGATTCTTAATTACAGTATTACACACATGCAGAAAAGTTATAGAAATCCTAAGTGTACATCTTGACAAATTTTCACAAAGTAAATATACTATATGACCAATGGAGTTTTTTTTTTAATTTATTTATTTTTTATTTTATTCATTTTAGAGAGGAGACAGAGAGAGAGAGAGAGAGAGAGAGAAAGGGTGGGAGGAGCTGGGAGCATCAACTCCCATATGTGCCTTGACCAGACCAGTGCAGGGTTTCGAACTGGCGACCTCAGTGTTCCCAGGTCGACGCTTCATCCACTGCGCCACCACAGGTCAGGCGACCAATGGAGTTTTTTAATGAACCCTACCAGCACCCCAGAAGCCTCCTACGATGAACCCACCCTTTAAGTATATATTTTATCTTAGTTTCTTTCTTTCACTCCTTTTTTAAGCGAGAGAGGAAGAGGGAGACAGAGACAGAGAGACAGGAAGGGAGAAAGAGAAGCATCAACTCATAGTTGTGGCATTTTAGTTGTTCACTGATTGCTTCTCATATGTGCCTTGATGAGGGACTCCAGCTGAGCCAGTGACCCCTTGCTCAAGCCAGCGACCTTGGGCTTTAAGCCAGTGAGCTTTGGGCTCAAGCGAGTAACCATGGGGTCATGTCTGTGCTCAAGCCAGTGATCTTGGGGCTTCAAACCTAAGTCCTCAGTATCCCATGCCAATGCTCTATCCACTGCACCACTGCCTGGTCAGGCTTATCTTGATTTCTGACACCACAGATTAGTTTTGCTGAACTTTTTGAAGTTTATATAAATGTAATCATACAATCTGTACTTTTTGTCATTGGCCCTTTTAATTCAACAGTGAGTTTGAGAGGTTAATCCATGTTGTTGCATGTAATTTCAAGTTTTCTCACTTCTACTTCAGTATAATATTCTGTTGTATAAATACAATGTATTTAGAATTTATAATTGGCAGATTGAAATCAACCATGTTGTTTGCAGGAGTATATATCAGCAAACAGCATAAATCAGGACTTAGTTTATTGTTTTGTTCACAGTATAGACTTAATAAAGTGATGTAAACTGTTAATTATATATATTAAACTTGAAAGAGTTTTGTTTGTAGCTGTTACACTGTACATAGCATATAACATTAAGGAAATGTTCTTCTAGTATTACAAAACTATAATCCAAGGTATTCACAGATAAGTAAAGTCTGGAAATATGTCAGTGTTGTTTCACTTTTGTCTTAATGTTAACACAATAAAAACATCAATCATTATTCATTCACATCACATCAAAATTGACAAGTTCAGTAGTAACCACCGAATAGCTTTGACATTAAGAGTTCAGCAAAAATCAACAAAAGCATTCTATGAGATTCAACTGGTAACGGAAAAATTATTTTGAGTATGGTATTTTCATTATTTGTAAATGGAACAACTGGGTCTCAAGGTGCACATATATTCAACTTTAATAGATATTTCCAAACAGCTTCCAAAGTTGTTAATGACTGTGTGAGCATTACAATAGGTCCATGTTTTTTCTATGTAGTCTGTATCCTGCTTTCTAAAATATTAGCACAATGAAATATTTTTTTAAATGTTCTTTTTAAATATTTTTTTATTTATTCATTTTTTAGAGAGAGAGCAAGAGAGAGACAGAGAGAGAGAAGGGGGGAGGAGCAGAAAGCATCAACTCTCATATGTGCCTTGACCAGGCGAGCCCCGGGTTTTGAACCAGTGATCTCAGCGCTCCAGGTCAATGCTTTTTTTTTTTTTTTTTTTTTTAATTTTTTTTTATTTTATTCATTTTAGAGAGGAGACACAGAGTGAGAGAGAGAGAGAGAGAGAGAGAGAAAGAGAGAAAGGGGGAGGAGCTGGAAGCATCAACTCCCATATGTGCCTTGACCAGACCAGTGCAGGGTTTTGAACTGGCGACCTCAGTGTTCCCAGGTCAATGCTTTATCCACTGCGCCACCACAGGTCAGGCTCCAGATCAATGCTTTTACCCACTGCGCCACCACAGGTCAGACCACAATGATACTCTTTAACAATATTTAGAGATGTAGTCCAATTTCAATGTCACCACTTAAGTTAAATTGTTAAAAAATTTAAAAAGACTGGAGAGAGATATGTCTGAAAGATGGCCATGGAGTAGGTGGACATTTCAACTACCATTTCCCAGAACCAAATTGGATTACAACTTAATTTAACAACAATCATCTTGAAAAACCAACTTTGGAATGAACTAAGAGGAATCTATAACCAAGGACCACCAAAGAAGCCACACTGAGACTGGTAGGAAGGGCGGAGATGCAGATAGGGCTGCCCCACTCCCAGGAGTGAGCGGGGGCCCGGAGGGACTGTCACTGCTGAGTGGGTTGCCCTGAGAGGTGTGGGTCCTCGGCCCCAGGACTGGAGCCCCAGCCTAGATCTCCAGAGCCTAGAAGCGGCACCCAGACAGCATATAGCTGTGAAAAGAGCCAGGTTTCTGTCCTTGAGAAAGAGACACACCTCTCGAACACAGATTCCATTTTAAAGGGCCCGCGCAGGAAACCTTGTTCCCAGTCACTTACTCGGGGCTCTGACGGGGGAGAACTGAAAGGACTGGAGTTGTAGGAGGAGAGTGTAAAGTTGGAGGCCCAGGGAGAGACACTGTGGGGGACGGCTACGGAAACTCTGTGCTGAATCATTCTCCAGTACTGCAGTCACCATCTTTCTTGGGTGGTGCCACCCCCGAGTGGAATCAGCCTGGAGAAAAGGAGCTGCTCCGCCCTCGGGAGTCTCTCCTGTTACAGTCATGGAGACGGGGCATTCTGAGAGGGAGGAAGCAGGGGGCACATCAGTGACTCAGTTTTCTGGTGTTGAGTCCGAAGCTCACCCCCACACTCTCCCGAGTCTATGACTGGTGCTTCCATGCCACAAGAGACTCCGCTGAAACTGTCCCAAGAGGGGGAAGACTACATCTCTGGATCTCAGAGGCCACACCCAGCAGACTCCTGAGGTCACATCCTACTGAGGTCCATGAAAAAAGTCTGGACAGACACCTTGGGCCACAGAGCAGAGTCACACCCAATACCCTTCCTAACCACTGAATTAATGCAGGCACTAGAACAGTGATGGGCAATCTTTTGAGCTTGGTGTGAATTCGCGAAAAAACCAAGCATAACTCAGGTGGTGTGTCACTTGGAGAAAAATGGCCTAACCGGAAGTCCCAGAACTAGACGCTCTGTGCTAGAGTTCTGTTGTTTTGGCCTACAGATCTCCGACACAGTGTCTACACTACAGCAAATGTTTTATCCTCAGCCACTGCACCTGGCCGTGCAGAAGCCGAAGATGAAATGTCCTTCTCAGCATGCGGCCCCATACTTCTCTGGTATGTGGTCGCATGCGGCCATGTGTCATCAACAATGGCTACGCATGTCAGTGCTGACGCATGTGTCATAGGTGCACTACCACGGCTCTAGACTCTAGCAGAAGTTTTTTCAGCGGCTGAACCCAATAAGCAGACAGGCTGCAGGAGATGAGACTCAGGGAAACATGGCCGTTTGAGCAGATTTTTTCCCAGGCTCAGTGTGGGTAAAACCCAGCCTAGATATGCAGCTGGTATTTCTATGTATACCTGGGCCCAGCAAAAGCAGCCACAAACTCTGAATTGCTTGTAGCTCAAAGAAAGTTGTTGAGAGTCAGTCACGGGCAGTGTCTCCCACTGGTCTGCACTGGGTTCCTGCTTGGGAGGCCTAGGGCTAGCAAATCCAGGGGCCAGCTGCAGAAAGTATTGGTTCAGGACCTAACAACCCTTACTAGAGTGATATCCTAAGGAAAAGCTCTTTACACTGAGCCCAGCTGAGGCGAGTTCCACTCTCCATGATGAGCACTGGCACAGCAGCTCATGTGCATTGGGTAGGGCGGAGCCTCACTGTCAGCTGGCCTGGGCACTGGATATTCTGTCCTGTTAGGCTAGCTTCCACAGGTGGAAGGGAGAGAGGTTTGGAGCATGGGCATTTAAAGTGTGAGTCCCTGTGAGTCTATTGTTGGATCTGATCGAGGGGTTTAGCTACCTTAAGGAGGGGTACAGTCAGCCCTAGGAGAGGACTCTCTCAGTCTTTGTACCTGAGACCAGGGTCTCAACAGCTGAAAGAACTTCTGCAATGGGGACTGTTGACCACACTCAGTCTGAACCTGCTGCTCACATTGTTGGGGAGGAATAAAATTTCAGTATCCAGCAGTGGCTGAGGAATCAAGCTCTGGATTAGGGGCCACATTCCCCATAATGAGCTCCTAAGAGACACCTGAAAGTAGGGGGTCCCACAAATGTTGTATTCACAACCACAGCTGCCCTACTTACCATGTGTGCAACCCACAGAGGGGTTGATTGGATGAGGCCAATCTGAGCCCACACTATAGACTTACTACAAAAAGACTATGTAGAACAGTGGTTCTTAACCTGTTTTGAGGTACTGAACCCACCAGTTTCATATGCGCATTCACTGAACCCTTCTTTAGTGATAAATAAAATATGATTTTTTTCCCCAAATTCAAGACATGGGTATATGCTTTTTTTACTGGTGCACAAAATGAGCCGTGCATGAACATCACCTTGCTCAAAGAACAAAACCAACAAAGTGCATGAACTCACAACAAATTACGGTATTACTTTATTCTGGCCTCTGTGGCAGAGGCTTCTCCAAACCCCTGAGACTGACTCATCAAACCCCTAGGGTTCAATAGAACCCAGGTTAAGAACCGCTGCTGTAGAAAGACCAGGCAGCTGCAAGAAGAGGAGGAGAAGCTGATAAGTGGAGACAAATCTTACAAAGCTTGGGGCTTTTATGGAGCTGTTTTCATCTGTAAACAGAAGGAAGCTGAGCCTTATACAAAGGTAGGCCCTTCTCACAGTACCCTGACACAGAAAATGCAGACACAAACAGTGAAAAGTGCAGTAACTGCAGACTGGCAGCCCACAATAGGTTACAAACAACAGCTGATGCCAACTCAAGAAGAACTAGAGTCAACACTACTGGTAGTGAGTGGCAAACAGCACCAACCCTAGACTCAACTACTTACACAATTAGCACATCCAAAAGTGAAGTTTAACAGGCACGAGATGCTGTGACGAAAAAATATAGCCAACAGGACAGACATTGCACAGTGTGTAATACACATAATCAAGATTGACTCTTAGAGCCAGCCAGCCTGAAGGGATAAAAGTACCCACGAAAAGACCAATTGCATCTAATATGCACATATAACAAGAGGGAAAATAGTACCCTCAAAAAGCATTCCTACAACAAGTAAAACAAGTGGTCTGGAGGAGAGTACCACTGAGCCCATCTTCTTCATAAAGACCACACAAAAATTTCAAAAGTCAGACAGTGCTACCTAATACACAGACAAAATGGGCAAAGAAATGTGACCCAAATGAATCAACAAGAGAAATCCCCAGAAAAAAGAACTGAATGAGATGAAAGTAACCAAAATACCAGATGCAGAGTTTAAAACAAAGATTTTAGGATGCTTAAGGATCTTAGAGGAACAATGGATGGACATAATGAGCACCTAAATAAAGAGATAACAAACATCACAAAGGACATTGAAATGATAAAAATAAAACAGTCAGAAATGACAAATACAATATCAGAAATGAACACTGAACTAGAAGGAATTAATAGCAGGCTGGATGAAGCAGAGGATCAAATCAACGGTCTAGAGGACAAGATAAACAAAAATACAGAAGCAGAACAGCAAAAAGAAAAGAGGCTCAAAAAGACTGAGGAAACTCTTACAAAGCTCTGAGACCACATGAAGAGAAACAACAACTATCTCATAGGGGTTCCTGAAGGAGAAATGAATGAACAAAGAAGAGAGAACCAGTTTGAAGAAATCATACCTGAAAATGTTCCTAAATTGATAAAGAAAAAAGTCACACAAGTTCAAGAAGCACAGAGAGTTCCATTAAAGAGGAACCCAAGGAGGCTACAGCAAGACACATCATAATTAATGTATCAAAGTTAAGAGACTAAAAGAATACTAAAAGCTGCAAGAGAAAAGCAGTGAACTACCTGCAGAGGAGCCCCCATACGGATCACATCTGACTTCTAAACAGAAACACTTAGAGGCCAGAAGGGACTGGCAAGAAATATTCAAAGTGAGGCAAAGCAAGAACCTACAACCAAGACTTCTTTATCCAGCAGGGCTAAAATTTAAAATTGAAGAAGAAATAAAAAGCTTCCCAGGCAAAAAAAAAAAAAAAAAAATCAAAAAACTCATTACACACAAACCAGTACTGCAAAAAATGTTAAGGGGCCTGCTGTAAAAAGAACAAAGGAAGAAAAAAAATCGAGGAAAAGAGGATTGTACATTTAAAGGATAAAATGCTAATAAACAACTACATATCAATAATAACCTTAAATGTAAATAGATTAAATGCTCCAATCAAAAGACATAGGGTAGCTGCATAGATAAGAAAACAGGACCCATACCTATGCTGTCTACAAGAGACCCATCTCAGAACAAAAGATACACATAGACCAAAAGTGAAGAAATGAAAAAAATAATTTCACACAAATTAAAATGAAAAAAAGAAAGCTGGAGTAGCAATACTTATATCTGACAAATTAGACTTTAAATCAAAGGCTATAGTAAGGAATAACGAAGGTCACTACATAACGATAATGGGAGCAATACAACAGGAGGTATAACCATTGTAAATATCCATGGACCTAACATAGGAGAACCTAAATATATAAAACAGATTTTGATGGACATAAAGGGTGAGATCAACAGCAATACTATAATAGTGGGGGATTTTAATACCCTACTAAGATCAATGGATAAATCCTCCAGACAAAAAATTAACAAAGAAACAACGACTTAAATGACACCTTAGATCTACTGGATTTAGTAGATGTCTTCAGAACCTTTCACCCCAAAGCAGCAGAATATACATTCCTTTAAAGTGCTCAAGATACAATCTCTAGGATAGACCACACATTAGGACACAAAACAAGTATCAATAAATTTAAGAAGATTGAAATCATATCAAGCATCTTCTCTGATCACAATGGCATGAAACTAGAAATCAAGTACAATAGAGAGACTGAAAAACATTCAAACACTTGGATGCTACATAGCATGTTATTAAATAACAAATGGGTTAACAACAAGATCAAGAAAAAATTTCCTTTAAAAAAACGAAAATGAACATACTACAACTCAAAATTTATGGGATAGAGCCAAAGCAGTCCTGAGAGGGAAGTTCATACCATTACAGACACACCTAAAGAAGCAAGGAAAAGGCTCAAATAAACATCTTAACTCTGCATCTAAAACAACTACAGAAAGAACAACAAATAAATCCCAGAGGAAGTAGAAGAAAGAAAGTAATAAAGATCAGAGTGGAAATAAATGATATAGAGTCTAAAAAAGCAATACAGAGGTTGCCAGTTCAAAACCCTGCACTGGTCTGGTCAAGGCACATATGGGAGTTGATGCTTCCAGCTCCTCCCCCCTTTCTCTCTTTCTGTCTGTCTCTCTCTCTCTCTCACTCTTTGTCTCCTCTCTAAAAAAAAAAAAAAAAAATGAATTAAAAAAAAGAAAAAAGAATCCCAGAGCCTGGTTCTCTGTACAGATTCTTAAAAAAAAAAAAAAAAAAAAAAAGCAATACAGAAGATCAATGAAACCAAAAACTGGTTTTCTGATAAGGTAAAGAAGATTGGTGAACCTTTAACCAGAGTCATCAAGAAAATAAGAAAGAGGACTCAACTAAAGAAAATTACGAATGAAAGTGTAGAAGTAACAACTTACACCACAGAAATACAAAGGATTGTAAGAAACTACTAAGAAGATCTGTATGCCAAAAAATTAGACAACCTAGGCAAAATGGATAAATTCCTAGAAACATATAATCTTCTGAAATTCAACCTGGAAGAATCAGAAAAGCTATACAGACCAATTATAACAAATGAAAGTTAAACAGTTATCAAAAAACTCCCAGCAAACAAATGTCCTGGACCAGATGGCTTCACAGGTGAATTTTATAAAATATTCAAAGAAGAACTAACACCTATCTTGCTCAAGCTATTTCAAAAAATTTAAGAGGAGGGAAGATTTCCAAGCTCCTTTTATGAGGCAAGCATTATTCTCATTCCAAAACCAGGAAAAGACAGTACAAAGAAAGAAAACTATAGGTCAATATCCCTGATGAACTTAGATGCTAAAATTCTCAACAAAATATTAGCAAACCTAATCCAGCAATACATGAAAAAAAATCATAATCAAGTGGGATTTTTCTGGGGAAGCAAGGCTGGTTCAATATTTGCAAATCAACCAATGTGATTCATCACATAAACAGAAGGAAGGAGAAAAATCACATGATAATATCAATAGATGCAGAAAAGCACTGGATAAAATCTAGCACCCATTTATGATCAAAACTCTCAGCAAAGTGGGAATACAGGGAACATACCTCAACATGATAAAGGACAGCTATGACAAACCCAAAGCCAACATCACACTCAATTGGCAAAAATTAAAAGCAAACCCCTTAAGATCAGGAACAAGGCAGGGGTGCTCCCTTTCACCACTCTTATTCAACATAGTTCTGGAAGTCCTAGCTACAGCAATCAAGCAAAAAGAAGAAATAAAAGGCATCAAAATTGAAAAAGAATAATTAAAACTGTCATTATTTGCTGATGACTGTACATAGAAATCCCTAAAGTCTCAGTCAAAAAACTACTAGACCTAATAAATGAATTTGGCAAGGTTGCAGGATATAAAATTAATATTCGGAAATCAGTGACATTTTTATACACAAACAAAATGTCTGAAAGAGAAGTTAAGAAAAGAATTCCCATCACTATTGCAACAAAAAAAATAAAGTACTTATGAGTAAATTTAAACAAGGAGATAAAGAACTTGTACTCAGAAAAATATAAAACATGAATAAAAGAAATCAAAAGATACAAACAAGTGGAAGCATATACCGTGTTCATGGGTAGGAAGAATAAACATTATTAAAATGTCTATATTACCCAAAGCCATCTACAGATTCAATGCAATTCCTATTAAAATACCAACACCATACTTCAAAGGTACAGAAGAAATATTCCAAAAATTTATATGGAACCAAAATAGAAAACGAATAGCTTCAGCAATATTGAAATTAAAGAATAAAGTGGGATGTATCACACTTCCTGATATCAAATTATACTACAAGGTCATTGTACTCAAAATAGCTTGATACTGGCATAAGTACAGGCATATTGATCAATGGAATGGAGCAGAGAATCCAGAAATAAATTCATGCCCTTATGGTCAATTGATATTTGACAAAGGAGGTAAGAGCATACAATGGAGTTAAGACAGTCTGTTTAATAAATGCTGTTGGGAAAAATGGACAGGTACATGCAAAAAAATGAAACTAGACCACTAACTTACAATATTCACAAAAATAAACTCAAAATATATAAAAGACTTAAACGTAAGTCGTGAAACCATGAACATCTTGGAAGAAAAATAGGCAGTAAACTCTTCAATATCTCTCATAGCAATATTTTTGTTGATTTATCTCCACAGGAAAGTGAAATAAAGGACAGGATGAACAAATGGGACTATATCAAACTAAAAAGCTTTTGTACAGCAAAAGACACCATGAACAAAATAAAAAACAACCCACACAATGGGAGAGCATATTTGTTAATACTAGTTTAATAAGGGGTTAATAACCAAAATTTATAAAGAACTCAACACCAGGAAGGTAATCAATCCAATTAAAAAATGGGGATGAAACTGAATAGACACTTTTCCAAAGAAGACATACAAATGGACCACAGGCATATGAAAATATGTTCAACATCACTAATCATCAGAGAAATGCAAATTAAAACCACAATGAGATACCACCTCACACCTGTCAGAATGGTGCTCATTAACAAAACAACACACAATAAGTGTTGGCAAGGCTGTGGAGAAAAGGGAACCCTCCTGCACTGCTGGTGGGTATGCAGACTTGAGCAGCCACTCAAGAACTGTATGGGGTTTCCTCAAAATATTAAAAATGGAACTGCTTTTTGACAGGGCTATCCTACTTTTAGGAAT
The DNA here is from genome assembly GCA_037038555.1 of Rhynchonycteris naso. NCBI lineage: Eukaryota > Metazoa > Chordata > Mammalia > Chiroptera > Emballonuridae > Rhynchonycteris > Rhynchonycteris naso. Next base: position 139,079,698 of record CM073000.1, read on the forward strand.
ATATCCTAAGAATACCTAATCATTGATTCAAAAGAAGACATGCGCCCCCATGTTTACTGCAGCATTTTTTACAATAGCCATGATCTGGAAATAGCCCAAGTGTCCATCAATAAACAAGTAAATTATAAAGCTGTGCTACATATACACAATGGAAAACTACGTGGCTCAGAAAACGAAGGAAATCTTACTTTATGTGACAGCATGAATGAACCTGGAGATTATTAGGCTAAGTGAAATAAGTTAGGCAGAGAAAGAAAAATATCATATGTTCTCACATACATGTAGAATCTAATGAACAAAGTGAACTGAGGAACAGAATAGAGGTAGAGACCTGGTCACAGGGACAAGAAGGACAGCAGTCAGAGGAAAGGGGGATGAGGGGATGGGATCAGAGAAAGTAAAGGGATTAGTGAAACTATATATACATAACACAGAGATATAGATAACAGGACAGCAAATCCTAGAGGGGAAAAGAAAGGGAGTTAAGGAGAGGGGGGTATAGGGGGTATAAAAAGGGACACAGGGGTGGGGGTGAGGAAGTTATATTCAGTGGAATACTTGAATCCATGTCAACACAATAAATTATACTGGGGAACAATTTTTTTTCCATTTACTGTTGCATGAGGTTTTAGAACATTTCCTATATATTTCTGCATTGCTGATTCTAAATCAGAAATCCATTTTTTGGTGTACGTTCTAGTTTTTATGCAATTTTAATTTCTTTTTGTTACAGTTAATGGCACGCATTGGTTTTTAAATTGGAGTTAAAGGGCAACGACTCTTGCCTTGAACATAACCACAAGGCAATTAATGTTTTACAATCACTTTTACATAATTGTAGTTGTTTTTAAATGTGAAAAATTATTATCTGATAAAAAAACATCCTCTGATTTTGTTTCAAGATTGAATCATGGGAGGAGCAAGATAGCAATGGACTAGGCGGACGTACCAACTTCCAACTCCCAGAACCAAAGTGGATTATAACTCAATTTTAAGAACCATCATCTGGATAAACCAACTTTGAACTAAACTAAGTGGACTCTTCCACCAAGGAACACAGAAGAAGCCACATTGAGACTGGTAGGAATAGCGAAAACGTGAAGAGGGCTGCCCAGCTCCCCGGAGCAAATGGCAGCCCGGAGAAACCCACATGCAGGAGGAGAGTAAGGCGGAGAGGGAGGGACCTGGGTCCCAGGAACAAAGCCCCAGCCTGCAGTCGCAGAGCCTAGAAGAGGCGTTTGGACAGTATTGAGCTGTGAAACAAGTGAGGATACCGTTTGTGAGAAAGAGACAGTTTTCTCAGACCCAAGATTCTTTTTAAAGGGACAGCGCAGAAAACCTCTCTTACAACCACGCACCCGGGGCTCCGGGGAACGGGGACAGAGGAGAGGACCAGAGCAGCAAGAAGAGAGTGTGGACTGAAGGCACAGGGACAAACATTCTGAGGGACAGCCACCTTAACCCCTGGGCTAAGATTGAATCATGGCTTCTTCAAGTAGGTGTAAATGTAAGAATAGTCCTAACACCTCTGTTATTATATGTGTGGCTGTTATACACTTCAACGTCAAAGGTGCAATATTTCATCATTTGTGACACGTGCATATATTGCCCATTTTCAAGTTCCCCTTGGTGATCAAGACAAGAATTGGGCTCCTCATATTGTGTGTAATAATTGTGAAGAAATGCTTCGGGACTGGACCAAAGGAAAACGCAAAGGAATGCCTTTTGGTATTGCCATGGTTTGGCGTGAACCTAAGGACCACAGCAGTGACTGTTATTTCTGTCTGATCCATACAAAGGGCATCGGCAAGAAAAAACGGCGTATAATCACATATCCTAATATTCCTTCAGCAATATGCCTATCTCACACTCTGAGACACACATGGTTCCAGTTTTCAATGGTTTTATTTCTTCTAAGGATGAAGAAAGTGAACAAGTGTATTTTGATAAGATGCGTGAGAAAATGGTTGTAGAATTTGAAGGGTCTTCTTCTGATGCCAAGCAGTCATTAACGCCTCAGCAGTTTAGCCAACCCGAATTGAATGACTTAGAAAGAGATTCAGGCCTATCGAAGAAAGTATCTGAGTTATTAGCCTCCAGACTTCAAGAAAAGAATGTACTTCACTGGTCAGCTAAAGTATCCCATTTCAGGAAGCGTGAACAAATTTTTGTAGTTTTTTACAAAGACAAACACTTTGTTTATTGTCATGATATCAGTAGTCTTCACAGTCAGTTAGGTGTTACCACTTATAGTCCAACAGAATGGGGGCTATTTCTTGACAGCTCTAAACGGAGTCTGAAATGTGTTCTCCTACACAACAGTAATGTTTATGCAGCGGTTCCAATAGGTTATTCAACTCATCTGTGAAAAGATTATAATGACATAAAAATTGTCCTCGTCTTATTGAAGTATGAGGAGCATAACTGGATCATTTGTGTGGATCTTAAAATGGTAAATTTCCTGGTAGGACAACAGAAAGGTTTCACGAAGTATCCTTGCTTTCTGTGTTTGTGGGACAGCCGAACTCGGGAGAAACACTGGACACAGAAGAAGTGGCCGAAATGTGAAGCTCTGGAAGTAGGGATGCAAAATATTGTGAATGAACCTGTAGTTAATCGAGACAGGATCATTTTTCCCCCACTTCACATCAAACTTGGCTTAATGAAGCAGTGTGTTCAGGCTTTTACTAGAGAAAGTGAATGCTTTCAACATATTATTTCTGCTTTTCCTGCCTTGTCTTTAGAGAAGATCAAAGCAGGTGTGTTCATTGGATGGACCTCAAATTCGAACCCTCATATGTGACAAAGAATTTGCCAGGAAGATGTATAAGGAAGAGAAATGAGCATGGCAGTCTTTTGTGGCAGTCACAAATAATTTCCTTGGCAACAAAAAAGCAGAAAGCTATGAACTTCTGGTTCAAAGGATGCTGTTGGCTTTCCGCGACATTGGATGTAACAAGTGCATTAAGATTCACTTTCTGAACAGTCACCTTGATAAGTTTCTCAAAAATCTTGGAGTTGTTAGTTATGAGCTGATTACTGCTGGAGCATCAAACGAGATTGTCCTCAACAAGTACACAAATGCAAGAGCTACTAACACAAATTTTTGCCTGACTAGAATTTAAATAAGTTTTAAGCAGATTTTATGATTAAAATAAGTGTTTTAATATGTTCTATTTTGAAATTGTAGACAAATTCTGATGCAATCATATCTTTTAGTGTATTAGTGTATTTACTGCATTATATAAATTATTATACTTTCACAAAGATGATGCCCAAGAAGACATTTTACTTCATTATGTTAAACTAAATGTTGAAAATTTTAAATTAAGATGAAAACCTGAAATCTTAAATTGCAAAAAAACCTGTAGCTTACAGAGCAAAACTAATGTCATATTTGAGATCAGCACACTCGAATTCAAAAAGAACAAGTGTTTTTGAGGATGCAACAAAAATTTTGTTCCCCAGTGTTATAGATTAATAAAAATTAAAAAAAAAAGACTGAATAGAGCATTATGGGAGAGAGGCTTTATGGGAGAAAGGAAGTGGTAGAATCAATAAATTCTTGCTGTAGATGAGGTTAAAGAATTGTAATTGTTATATAGCAAGTGAGCCGAAGTAAGAGGATGTGGTTTTTGAAGAGGGTGGTGTTTGAATGTGTGATTTAGATGAAATAAATTATTATATGTGGATATATATACATATCTTTGTTATGGTATGTTATATAGCTATCAAAATATGATGTAGGCCTGACCTGGGGTGGCGCAGTGGATAAAGCATCGACCTGGAAACACTGAGGTCGCCAGTTCAAAACCCTGCACTGGTCTGGTCAAGGCACATATGAGAGTTGATGCTTCTAGCTCCTCCCTCCTTTCTCTCTTTCTCTTTCTCTCTCTCTCTCTCTCTCTCTCTCTCTCTCTCACTCTGTGTCTCCTCTCTAAAAATGAATAAAATAAAAAGAAGTTTTTTTTAAAAAAAATATGATGTATAAAAGTAATTATGTGTAAAGATATTCATGTTGTACGTGATAAAAGGAAACTGCCAAATAAAATAATATCATTTTAGAAATGCTTAAATGGAATAAAAACTGAAGGGATGCATGCTAAAATGCTGATAGTGATTATCTCTAAATAGTAAGATTATGTGTTATTTTAATTTTTAATAGTTCCTCAATATTATAAAATATATAAATTTTTTATATAAAATTAGCCCATTCCTGTTTTTCTTTTTTATATTCAAAATAAATATTTATGCATTATAAAGGAAAGTAAACATTTTAAAAAACTGGTACCAAAATCTCAAGACTATATTCATATGGACAGTAAAGAATTCGTCTACATTAACCTTTAATCCGGTAGTTCTCAAGTCAGGGAATTTTTATCCCCTAGGGAACATTTGGCAATGTCTGGAAACATTTTGGTTCTTATGACTACCAGCGTGCTAGTACTGGATAACGGGTAGAACTGGGAGTGTTGCTAAACATCCTACAACGCACAGGCCAGCCCCCATGACCAATAACTTTCTGACCCCAAATGCCAATAGTTCTGAAGCTGAGAAACCCTGTTTAAATCTAACCAATTTCCTATTAAATACATACTTTTATCTGAGAAAAAAAGAAAAAGCCAATGAGACTAAATTGTTTTAGGTGAACATCACTGTAGTGTATAAACAACTCAATGCATATACATTCTATTATTAATTATTTCCAAGGAATTATATAATGCACAAAAATGTTATCTAAACAATTAAGAATATCAGTATATTAGATGACATAAGAGACAGAAATGCACTTTGCTCTTATACAAAAGATCAAGGAAAAATAGAATCTGAACTCAAAATTATTTAAACCATTTTCTAGTTATATAAATGTATTTAATAGCCCACTGTTTTTGGTTTATGTGGCAGAAAAAGAAATAAAAATGAAGGGGAAAATGTCAGTAAGCACATGCATAGAAAAATCAATGGCTATTTCATTATATTTTGATGTGAAATATAATGCATTTAAATAATATTTATAATTCCTTAAGATAAATTGGTAATACACTTGAGTAATAATACACAAACTGACTTTATTTACATATTTACTATGCTTGAACATGGTGTTAAATAAAGGTATGTCAAGAAATAATAATAGTTAAACTGAAAAGGAAATTAAAGTTATTGCTCTAACAATATGAAGGCAAGTTCAAAACTCATTTAGTTTTTTTAAACCCCAAATATTTGAAATACTTTTAATTGAAATCTTCTCCTTATTAATATTTGTAAATGGATATTTGCTCTTAAGAAAAAAATTCCTGCTTGACCAATGGTGGAGCAGTGGATAGAGCATGGACCTGAGGCGCTGAGGACCCAGGTTTGAAACCCCAAGGTCACCAGCTTGAGTGCAGGCTCGCCAGTTTAAGCACAGGGTTGCCAGCTTGAGTGTGGGGTCATAAACCTGATCCCATGGTAACTGGCTTGAACCCAAAGCTCACTACCTTAAAGCCCAAAGTCCCTGGCTTGAGCCCAAGGTCAGTGGCTTGAGCAAGAGGTCACTGGCTCAGCTGGAGCCCCCAGGTAGAGGCACACATGTAAAGCAATCAATGAACAACTAAAGTGATGCAACTACAAGTTGATGCTTCTCAACTTTCTCCCTTCCTGTCTGCCCTTCTGTCTCTCTTTTAAAAAAAAAAAATCCCATTAAAAATTTGTGATTGCTAGAATATAAGATGAGAGATTATGAGGGCCAATAAAAATTTTTTTTAATTTTATACAATTTTTAATGAAATTAAAATTCTTTGAGAAAGTTTTAAAAGATTCTTGGTATGTGTTTCTCTGAATAAATGTTCTCTTAAATATTTTCAAGATCAATTCACTGTAAGAAACATAATTTTATTCAAATATGCAGCTCATGGAATGAATAAACAAGTACTCACTTCCCAAAAGAATTGACAAGTCTTTCAAAAATTTTTTTAAATCAGCACTACTGGTTAGCAATTTGGAATTTCAACATACACAGATATATCTGTATGTTTGTGTATATAATGCAAATGTTTCAAAACACAGCCACTATTTTATAATAAAAAATAAATTGATCCTTATTCAGCTGAGTTATTTAACATCCTATGTTCAAGCTGCACTATAACAGAAATATATAAATGCTATACATATATTAATAACTTTATATCTCAAATTGTGTCTTTTAATTTTAACTAAGTTTCCAATCTCCATGACCAAAAAGATAACAAATTAATAGAATTGTCTCAAAGAGGTATAATTTAAAATTCTATTAAAAGCTTCAGTCACACTATTGAACATAACAAAAGTAAAAAGTTATATAAAAGGCTCTGATTTTTAAATTAAGTTTTATTCAAACACATTTATATTGTCATTATCACTGTGTTACTGCAAAAATAAAAGGCAAAACGTGAGCTCCTTAAAAATATAATTTTCTCCAGTGATGTTAAGAGAGTATTGCATTCTGTAGTACTGATTTATAAAAATTATGAAATCTTATTTTCATTCAGAATTTAAATTATAACATGCATGTTCATTAAAATTTAAACTTTAGGTAAAATATAATAGTTTACTAAACCTATTTAATACAGTGTGTCCGTAAAGTCGTAGTGCACTTTTGACTGATCAAAAGTACACCACGACTTTACGGACACACTGTAGATATTCTATATGGTATTCCTAATCTAATTGATTAAATCTTTTATTATTAATGTTTATGGGGTGATATTAATAAATCAGGGTACATACGTTCAAACAAAACATCTCGAGGTTATCATCTTATCATTCAATTATGTTGCATACCAATTACCCAAAGTCAAATTGTCCTCTGTCACCTTCTATCCGGTTTTCTTTGTGCCCCTACCGTCCGCCCTCTCCCTCCCTCTCCACCATTTCCCCACCCCTTAACCACCACACTCTTGTCCATGACTCATAGTCTTGCTTTTATGTCTCACCTATGTATGAAATCATGTTGTTCTCCGTTTTTTTGTTTTACTTATTTCACTCCATATAATGTTATCAAGGTCCATCAATTTTGCTGTAAATGATGCGATGTCATCATTTCATATGGCTGAGTAGTATTCCATAGTATATATGTACCAAAGCTTTTTAATACACTTCTCCTCTGACAGACACTTGGGCTGTTTCCAGATCTTCGCTATTGTGAGCAATGCAGCCAAGAAAATGGGGGCACATTTCTTCTTTTCCAACAGTGCTATAGTGTTCTTAGGGTATATTCCTAAGAGTGGGATAGCTGTGCGATTTTTAATTTTTTGAGGAATCTACAAAAGGTTGTCCACAGTGGCTGCACCAGTCTGCATTCCCAACAGCAGTGCAGGAGGGTTCCCTTTTCTCCACATCCTCGCCAGCACTTGTTCTGTGTTGTTCTGCTGATGAGCGCCATTCTGACTGGTGTGAGGGGATATCTCATTGTGGTTTTAATTTGCATTTCTCTAATGATTAGTGATGTTAAATATTTTCTCATATGCCTATTGGCCATCTGTATGTCCTCTTTGGAGAAATTTCTATTCATTTCTTTTGCCCATTTTTTGATTGGATTGTTTGTCTTCCTGGTGTTGAGTTTTATAACTTCTTTATAAATTTTGGTTATTAACATCTTATAAGACGTATTGTTGAATATATTCTCCCATTGTGTGGTTTGTCTTTTTATTCTGTTCTTATTGTCTTTAGCTGTGCAAAAACTTTTTAGTTAGATATAGTCCCATTTGTTTATCTTGCCTTTGATATCATTTGCCCGTGGAGATAAATCGTCAAACGTATTGCTGTGACAGATGTCTGTCGGAGAGCTTACTGCCTATGTTTTCTTCTAAGATGCTTATGGTTTCATTGCTTACATTTAAGTATTTTACCCATTTTGAGTTTGTTTTTATGAATGGTGTAAGTTGATGGTCTAGTTTCATTTTTTTGCAGGTAGATGTCCACTTTTCTCAACACTATTTGTTAAAGAGGCTGTCTTTACTCCATTGTATGCTCATTCCTCCTTTGTCAAATATCAGTTGTCCATAAAAGGTGTGGGTTTATTTCTGGGTTCTCTGTTCTGTTCCATTGATCTATGTGCCTGTTCTTATGCCAGTACCAGGCTGATTGAGTACAATGGCCTTGTAGAATACCTTGATATCCGGAGAGTGATACCTCCTGTTTTATTTTTTCTTTTTAAGATTGCTGAGGCTATTCGTGTTCTTTTTTGGTTCCATATAAATTTTTGGAATATGTATTCTTTATCTTTGAAGTATATCATTGGTATTTTAATTGGTATTGCATTGAATTTATAAATTGCTTTGGGTAAGATAGACATTTTAATGGTTTATTCTTACTACACAGAGCACGGTGTACGCTTCCACTTCTTTATATCTTCCTTGATAACTTTTATCAATGTTTTATAATTTTCCGAGTACAAGTCCTTAACCTACTTGGTTATATTTACTCCTAGGTACTTTATTTTTTTAGTTGAAATACTGAAGGGGATTGTTTCCTTAATTTCTTTTGCTGACAGTTCATTTTTGGTATATAAAAATGCCTCTGATTTCTGAGTATTAATTTTATATCCTGTCACCTTTCTGAATTCATTTAGGGGGTCCAGTAGTTTTTTGACTGAGACTTTTACGGTTTTCTATATACAATATCATATCATTTGCAAATAATGACAGTTTTACTTCTTCTTTTCCAATTTCAATGCCTTTTATTTCTTCTGCTTGTCTGATTTCAGTAGCTAGGACTTCGAGAACTAGGTTGAATAAGAGTGGTGAAAGGGGGCACCCTTGCCTGGTTCCTGATCTTAATGGGATTGCTTTTAATTTTTGCCGATTTAGTATGATGTTTGCTGAGGGTTTGTCATAGATGGCCTTTATCATGTTAAGGAATGTTCCCTGTATTCCCACTTTACTGAGAGTTTTGATCATGAATGGGTGCTGGATTTTATCAAATACTTTTTCTGAATCTATTGAAAGTATCATGTGATTTTTGTCCTTCCTTTTGTTTATGTGATGAATCACATTGATTGATTTGCGAATATTGAACCAGCCTTGCCTCTCCAGAATAAATGCCACTTGATCATGGTGTATGATTTTTTTCATATATTGCTGGATCTGGTTGGCTAATATTTTGTTGAGAATTTTAGCATCTAAATTCATCAGGGATATTGGCCTATAATTTTCTTTCTCTCTGTTGTCTTTGCCTGGTTTTGGGATAAGAATTATGCTTGCCATATAAAAAGAGTTTGGAAATCTTCCTTCCTCTTGAATTTTTGAAATAGCTTGAGGAGGATAGGAGTTAGTACTTCTTTGAATTTTTGGTAGAATTCATTTGTGAAGGCATCAGGCCCAGGACTTTTCTTTTTTGGGAGTGTTTTGATAACTGTTTCGATCTCATTTGTTGTATTTTGTCTGTTTAGGTGTTCTGATTCTTCCAGATTGATTTTTGGAAGCTTATATGATTCAAGAAATTTGTCCATTTTACCTAGGTTGTCTAGTTTTTTGGCACAGAGTTCTTCATAGTATTTTCTCACAATACTTTGTATTTCTGATGTGTCAGTTGTTATTTCTCCACTCTCATTTCTAATTTTATTTATTTGAGTCCCCTCTCTTTTTTTCTTGGTGAGTCAGGTTAAAGGTTCATGAATCTTGTTTACCTTTTCAAAGAACCAGCTCCTGATTTCATTGATCCTCTGTATTGTTTCCTTAGCCTCAATTCCATTTATTGCTGCTCTGATCTTTATTATTTCCTTCGTTCTACTAGTCCTGACCTTTATTTGCTGTTGTTTTTCTAATTCTTTTAGATGTAGGGTCAAGTTGATTATTTGAGCTTTTTCTAGCTTCTCATGGTATGCCTGTAGTGCTATGAACTTCTCTCTCATTACTGCTTTTGCTGTGTCCAATAAATTTTGAGTTGATGTATGCTCATTATCATTAATTTCTAAAAACTTTTTTATTTCTTCTTTGATCTCATTGTTAATCCATTCGTTATTTAATAACATGCTATTTAGTTTCCAAGTGTTTGAGTATTTTTCAGTTTTTCTTTTGTGGTTAATTTCTAGCTTCAATCTATTGTGATCATAGAAAATGCTTGATATGATTTCAATCTTCTTAAATTTGTTGAGATCACTTTTGTGTCCTAACATGTGGTCTATCCTAGAGAATGTACCATGAGCGCTTGAAAAGAATGTATATTCTACTGCTTTAGGGTGAAAAGTTCTGAAGATATCTATTAAATTGAGTTGATCTAGTGTATCCTTTAAGTCTGCTGTTTCTTTGTTAATTTTTTTTCTTGAGGATCTATCTAGTGATGTTAGTGGGGTATTGAAATCCCCTAGTATTATAGGATTGCTGTTAATCTTGCCCTTTATGTCCATCAAAGTCTGCTTTAAGTATTTCTGAGCTCCTATATTTTGTGTTTAGATATTTATAATGGTTATATTTTCCTGTTGAATTGTTCCCATTAGGTAGTTTACTTCTTTATCTCTTACTACAGCCTTTGTTTTAAAGTCCAATTTGTCAGATATAAGTATTACTACCCCTGTTTTTTTTTCATTTCCATTTGCATGAAATATTTTTTTCATCCTTTTACCTTCAGTCTATGTGCATCTTTTGTTTTAAGTTATGTCTCTTGTAGACAGCATATGCATGGGTCCTGTTTCTTTATCCACGCAGCTACCCTATGTCTTTTTATTGGATCATTTAATCCATTTACATTTAAGGTTATTATTGATATGTAGTTGTTTATTGCCATTTTATTCTTTAAAGCTATATTATTCTTTTGCTATATTCTTTTACCCCTTTGAACTGTTCACAACAGGCCGCTTAGCATCTTTTGAAGAGTTTGGTTTTAATGAATTCCTTGAGGGTTTTTTTGTCTTGGATGCTCTTTATTTCTCCTTCAATTTTAAACGTTAGCCTTGCTGGATAGAGTAGTCTTGGTTGTAGGTTCTTGTTCTGCATTACTTTGAATATATCTTGCCATTCCCTTCTGGCCTCAAGTGTTTCTATTGAGAAGTCGGATGTCATCCTTATGGGGGCTCCTTTGTAGGTGATAGCCTTTTTTTCTCTAGCAGCTTTTAAAATTTTCTCTTTATCACTTAGCTTTGGTATTTTAAGTATGATGTGTCTTGGTGTAGATTTCTTTGGGTTTCTTTTTAATGAAGTTCTCTGTGCTTCTCGAATGTGTGAAACATTTTCCAGTCTTAACTGAGTGAAATTTTCAGCTATGATTTGATTGAACAAAGTTTCTGTCCCTTGTTCTTTCTCTTCTTCAGGATCCCCTATGACGCCGATGTTATTCCTCTTCATGTTGTCAGAGGTCCCTTAAAATTTCCTCAGATTTTTTTAGTCTCTTTTCTTTTTTCCGCTTTGCTTCTGTTTTTTTTTGTTTATTTTATCCTTTAACTTGCTGATTTGATCCTCAGTATGATTCATCCTGTTTTTAATTCCTTCCATTTTGGTCTTCAATTTTGATACTGTATTTTGTCATTTCTGATTTTTTTATTATTTCAATTTCCTTTTTTATTCTTGCTGTCTCTTTATTTACGTGTTCATAATGATGATCCATTGTTGCTCTAAGCTCTTTGAAAATCCTAACTATCATTATTTTAAACTCTGCATCAGGTAGTTTGATTATATCTGATTCATTCAGGTCCTTATCTGGGGATTTCTCTTGATTCATTTGGGTTGCATTCCTCTGCCTGCCCATTTTGTCTGTGTTTAAGAAGGGTTTGGCTACTGGTGTCCAATGGGTATTACGTCTGTGTTCGCTAAATGTGGTCTGTCTGCAGGCCCGCCACCCCCTCTGCCACTGATTATGGTGGTTAGGTGTGGGTGTTCCCAGCGCTGGCCTTGGCTGCTGGTGTCTCTGCCTTGCCTCCGCAGGAGGGGCTTTGTTCACATGCCAGCCTCTATAATCCTCCGCCAGTCTCGGCCTTTGCCCTTCTCCCATTGGTGGAAACGTGCACCACACTCAGGTCACAAGCCTGGGCACCAAGTGCAAGGGTGAGCACTTTTGCTCAGCTGTGGGTCCCAGCCGGGAAGGGCTTCTGGTGCATGCTCAGCTGCTAGCCTTGGCTCCTCGGCTGGGTGGGGCTGCTGCTATGTGCTCAGCCGTGTGCTAGGCTTCCGTCCCACCTCCACAGACAAATCTGGTTTGGGTAGGGCTTCAAGCTTCAGAGGCCAGGTGCGGCTGAGCACCTGCTTGCCCCTACCCAGCAGTGGATCTCTGACCGTTCTATTTTGAAATATCCCCTAATTTTTATGAGCAGTTTATTTACATCATGTAAACAGTTGAATAAAATCATCACAAAATCAGAAGCATGAAATGTGCCCGATCAAATGGTGACACAATGGGCAGAGTGTCAGAGTGGGATGCAGAGGACTCAGATTCAAAACCCCAAGGTCGCTGACTTGAGTGTGAGCTCACCAACTTGAGGGCAGACTCACCAGCTTTAGCGCGGGATCACTGACTTGAGCATGGGATCATAGATATGACCCCATAGTCACTGGCTTGAGGCTAAAGGTCGCTGGCTTGAAGCCCAAGGTCGCTGGCTTGAGCAAGGGCTGTACCGCCCCTCCCCTGTCAAGGCACATATGAGAAAGCAATCAATGAACAAAGGTGCTGCAACAAAGAATTGATGCTACTCATCTCTCTCCCTCCTGTCTGTCTGTCCCTATCTGTCCCTTTCTCTGTCTCTCTCTCTCTCACACACACACACACAGCATGAAATGCAACTGAACAACTCCCCTGGAAACTAATATTTATTCTGAAATTCACTTAACATTATTTTCTTTTAAAAAATCTTACTTTAATGATTATGTAAATATAATACATTTAATCTAAACTTCATGACTTAAACTAATGTGCAAACTGCACTTTCATAAACAAATTACCTACTGTTCCTAACTTACTGTCTCAATGATTTCAAGTAAAAGTTTATAATACTTCCTATTAGTAAAGGCTGACATTCTTTCCATTTATTTCTTCTCAAATTAAAGTAACTCAGGGGATAAACTAATAAATACTGGAAGTAATTACGTTTTAAAAATTATGTTCAAGATAAACAAAAGTATAAAGGCTAAAAACCAAAATAAATTAAAAGTACATGAAAAATGCAAAGCTGACTTATCTTTAATCTTTTCTTGTTATGCCTAGGCTACCTAGGAATTGTCAACTATTTCATTTTATTGATGACATCTTCCTCTAGGGAAGTTATTTTAAAAGTTTAACCCTAGAGCAAGTTATGGCATCTCCAATTTTTGAAAGTGTCCAGAGCATTGATTATACCTGCAGGAGCTGTTACCTTCTACCCAGAGAATCACACCCTGCACAGTCTTACACACTCTCCCACTCTCAGAACAGCTTTGATTCAGCAATTCAAACTGCTTCAGCTATTATTAAAGGAAAGACTACAGAAAAGGGATCAGCAGTTAAAATGAAATAAAAAGGGGGGAAATACAGATAGTATATATAATAGCACAAAGCTCAAGAGTAAAGCAGATTTGAAAAACACATCAGAGTGATTCAAAAAAGAACAACATGACAGAAATTAAACAAGGCTTTTATTTTGCCTTTTACGCATTTAAATTCAGCTCAACATTCATTGATATTCTCATCATATACAACACCCCCAAGGTTTTTGACATACTTTCAAAATCCACACCCTCTCTTTCTTTCTAACTCTCTAGAGTTACTTCTCAGGTAGAAAAAAAAAAATCAGATATGCATGTAACTGAGACAAAGAAAGATTAAAAATTATAGTCAAATTATAACCAATATTTTCTTGTGTACAAATGGTGCCTAATTGTTTTAAAATACAATGTTTTTTCTCTTGCACTTAGTGAAATGGCTTATATCCACTTTAAAAGCTATTTGAAGTTAGTTATAAACATAGAGGAATAAACATTAAACGTAAGATGCCTAGTAATATTTTCCTTAAGATGGTGTCAGTATATCAAGGTGATCTATGCTATTACAGCTACCTTTCCACTTGGCTATAGAAAGTGATGCTTAATTAGTTAATTAGTTCAGTACTAGAGAACACTCCAGATGTAAAGAACTAACACAGAATTGCTTAGCCACTTGTATCTCAGATGCAGTGACCAAAATTCCAGAAGGCAACTGGATTTTCAAAATTGAACATAGTTCTTTCACCCCCATTCAGTCATGACAGAGCCAGACCGTAATGATACATCTGCCATTGAAGCAACCAGTAGACCTGTCTTCTGTCAGGAGTTGAGATCATAAAGGAATAAGTTGTCATTAACAGCCTCTCTCCAAACACTAACGTGTCAATTCATTGTTTTCTTTTGATGGCATGAGGGCTAGTGTGGCCTCATGCACCTTGTCAGTTCCATGATATGGTAAGCTTTGTAACCTTTTTCGAGAATTCTTGACTTGAACAATCCTTTATGAAGGCTATAATGTAACAATTTATATTTTCTTTATGATTAATTTATAGTTTCTTTCAAAGTTTATTTTAAAATCTGGAATTACTGTTCTTGGTTTCAACCTATAGTTTAGTACACCATATTTCAAACAGAAAAATCAATGAAAATTTACTCTTTAAAAGTTTAAAATGTAAATCTTAGAGGTCTAAATTCCACCAGTCCTTACCCAGGTTCGAGACCCCGAGGTTGCCAGCTTGAGTGCGGGCCCATCTGGCTTGAGCAAAAGCTCGCCAGCTTAGACCCAAGGTTGCTGGCTAGAGCAAGGGGTTGCTCAGTCTGCTGAAGGCCCACGGTCAAGGCACATATTAGAAAGCAATCAATGAACAACTAAGATGTCACAACGAAAAACTGATGATTGATGTTTCTCATCTCTCTGTTCCTGTCTGTCCCTATCTATCCCTCTCACTGTCCCTGTAAAAAAAAAAAAAAAAAAAAAAAAGATTTTATTCATTTTAGAGAGGAGAGAGAGAGAGTAAGAGAGAGAGAGAAAGAGAGAGAAGGGGAGGAGCAGATAACATCAACTCCCATATGTGCCTTGACCAATCAAGCCCAGGGTTTCGAACTGGTGACCTCAGTGTTCCAGGTTGATGCTTTATACACTGCGCCACCACAGGTCAGGCTAAATTCCGCCAGTCTTTACTGGGAAAAAGCAGTAATTACTTAAAGAAGTTGCCTGCAATTTTACAATAAAATATTTATATTCTTTTAGAAGTGGCTAAATTGAATAACTATAGTATATTTCAGAAATATTTTCTTAAAAATTTTTAAATTGAAATCATAAATGTAATAACTGCTCAAAGTAAAATAGAAATATTAAAAATGAAAAGTAAAAACCTCATGGTTTCTTGCATAAACTAAGCAGACAAATGTACATATCCATGTATGCATGGTTGCATGTATATGTAAATATACGCATCATTTCTAACAAATGATCTGATTCTTGTGTTTCAATCTGATAACTTTTAGACATCATTCCATATGATTGTATAAACACTCATAAACATTAACTTGTTCTTCTTAATAACTAGTCTTTCACAATATGTATACATCACAATTTAATCAAGTAGTTACCTACCTACTGGTTGATATTCATATGGTTAGAAGTACTTGTGGTATTACAAACAGCTGTAATGAGTACCTCATACAGCTGGTGCTTGACTTACGACCACGACTGGTTCCCACAGACCGGTTGTAACACGATTTGGTTGTAAGTTGAGTAGGTTATATGTACAGTACTATGAAATGATGTTATAAAAATCTTTAAGTCAAAGACAAAGACAATTTCCTTGTGGTAGACATCTTGGGAGGGGTTTGATGAAAAATATCCAAGACACAAAACACAAATTGCTGTACTGAGTCTGAAATAACAGTTGAAATGGTGCATGTGGAGATGGTAGTGCTGCCGGAAGCTGGTCCGCACTGTCGTACGCCCAGCTGGGCAACGCTTGCGCTGCCAGACACGGAGCAGTCGTGCCTAGCGATTGTGGTCGTAAAGTCGAATGGTCATAAGTTGCATGGGTCGTCAGTCGATCAATACCAGTATATATTCCTTGTGTATTACTGTAGTGTAAATTCCTTCACATGGAATTTAGGGTCAACAGTATACATATTAATTTGGAGAGATATAACAAAATGGCCAAATTAAAAGATTATTTCTATTTATATTGCCAAAAATATCTAAACATAGTAGATCAAACAATTTATTTCCAATTTATATGCTAATCTTGAATGTTGAAAATAGTACCTTGTTTTAATAAACATTTAATTCCATGAATGCTTTGAATGACTATTTTAAAAAATCCATCAAAACCGATAGGTCAAATGAACAAAAGTATATTAAAAAGCTCCAAGAAATTTTCATATTTTTGAATTCTCTGAGACCTTAAAACATGAATATCCTGCCAAACTATATGCTGCTTATACTACATAAATGCAAAATAATTTCTCATAACCTACTAGATGGCATTGCTATTGTTAAAAATAAAAGCTATGCCTTAAATTCATAAAGTACTTCTTGTTACTATCTACTAACCATCAATAACCCACTAGAATCCTATTACATTTTCCACTCACCAGCTTTGTCAAATATTTACACAAGACTCCAGTTGTTAGTTGTAAGACTATGAATTCAAGGTAATATTAAGAAAGTGTTGCCAAAAATTTAATACTCAAATTACTGGGTGAAAAAATCTTATGCTATTTTGATAACCATCTATAATAGCTCCATGTACATTTATGGAAAAAATCCTAATACTGTAATCAATCAACCTTACAAATATGCCTATCAAAAATAGGAGAAAAACCCAAAATGATTTAAGAAAAGGGGAATCAAAAAGTCAACAGCCAGAATAGAACAGTTAAAGCTATAGCTTATTAGAAGGGAAGCAAATATTTTAACAACTAAAAAACTATCTATACAGACTTGTGAAATATACAATTCATATCAGAGTTAAACAACAGTTTATAAATTCTTTAACCCTTTGAGGAGTATTTTTCATGCTCGTTGACTCCTGGGAGTGAGTTATTTTTCAACAAATGAAATTAGTTCCAGTTACAGTTTTATTAACTTAAAATCATGTTTGTTTGAGTCAAGGCTGAAGCCTTTACTGCTCCAGCTCAAAGTTTAAAGACCTACATGTGCAATCGTACTCTGAATGGTCAGGAGGCACGAGGATTACATGAACGTTCATATTACTCAATGGGTTAATTTAGTCTCCTTATAATCATAATGATGGCTAAAGGAAAATTTTAAAATATTCTAGTGTGATCAATACTGCCACATAAGGATTTCTCCTGAGTTTACAAAGCATTCTGTTACATAGAAAATTATTATTATTTATTTTAAAAAGACATAAATTGTGCCTGATCAGGTGGTGGTGCAGTGGCTAGAGCACTGGACTGGGACACAGGGGACCCAGGTTCCAAACCCCAACGTTGCCGGCTTGAGCTCTGACTCACCAAATTAAGTGCAGGGTCACTGGCTTGAGAATGGGATAATGGACATGAACCCATGGTCTCTGGCTGGAGCACAAAGATTTCCAGTTGTGAAGCACAAGGTCACCGGCTTGAGCCCAAAGGTCACTGGTGTGAAGCACAAGATCATTGGCTTGAGTCCAAGGTCAATGGCTTGAGCAAGGGGTCACTCACTCTGCTGTAGTCCCCCTTCCCCGTCAAGGCACATATGAGAAAGCAATCAATGAACAACTAAAAAGCTACAACAAAAATTGATGCTTGTCATCTCTCTCCCTTTCTGTCTGTCCCTCACTCTGTTTCTCCCTCTGTGTCTCTGTCAAAAAAAAAAAAAAAAAGTTACTGTATAGCCAGTAGCCCCAGCCACCATCACCACTGCCTGGCCCGTGCAGATTCTCATTTGATTCAGACAGACAGTAATAAAACAAAAGAGCCAAAAACTGGTGGGCCATTAGCTTTAATCCTAGCTTGCACATGGCGGGCAAGAAATACACACTCAGAAAACACTTCTCTTTCCATTCAGGGCTCCCAAAGCCACTGACTTATCCGAGTTCCCTAGAATTAAAGGCTCTCTGTTCCCCATCTCCTTCTCTCTGTACAAACTGGCTTCTCCTTCAGCACTCTACCATCTTGGCTGCTTCTCCTCTCTTCCACATGGCCTTTCTCTAATCTCCCCTCTAATGCTAATCTCAGGAACCGAGAGAGAGCAAGCTTCCCATTTGTCCCATATTATAGTGTAAAAATCAAAACCTTTAATCCAATATACAAACAAGGAAGTCTCTGATACAAAGTCACTTGTCTGAGGCATAATGGGAGGATTCCTCATAAGAGTGCACCACCCCACATCATGCCACAGTCAAGGGTGTGCGTGAAAGATTAGTCTTAAAACTAAGCCTTAGGCTATAAGAATCCTGCCTGCTTACAGCCTGCCCCCTACACCCAATGCAAACTATAAGCGAGCAAACATATTTTTACAAACTTTATTTGACCAACAGTTGCAAAGTGAATGTCACTGGAACAACCACATAAAAGACATGTAATTGAGCCTGACCTGTGGTGGCACAGTGGATAAAGCGTCGACCTGGGAACACTGAGGTCGCCAGTTCAAAACCCTGCACTGGTCTGGTCAAGGCACATATGGGAGTTGATGCTTCTAGCTCCTCCCCCCTTTCTCTCTCTCTCTCTCTCTCCCTCTCTCTGTCTCATCTCTAAAATGAATAAAGAAAAAATAAAAAGATCCTTTAAAAAAAAAAGACATGTAATTGAAATGCTATACTTTACTATTACTCCTTCCACAAAGCACACTAAAATATTAGTTTTAAAATTGGGGGAGGGGGGTCTGACCAGGCAGTGGCGCAGTGGATAGACCTGGGATGCAGAAGACCCAGGTTCGAGACCCCGAGCTCGCCAGCTTGAGCCCATCTGGCTTGAGCAAAAGGCACATGTGAGAAAGCAATCAATGAATAACTAAGGTATTGCGACGGCAACGAAAAACTAATGATTGATGCTTCTCTCCTCTCTCCACTCCTGTCTGTCTGTCCCTATCTATCCCTCTCTCTGACTGTCTCTCTGTCCCTATAAAAATAAATAAATGAATAAATAGAAAAAACTGCCTGCTATATACTTATAAAAATAATTGGGGGGTGGTGGTGGTATTAAACCACCAGGATGAAATAAGTGGGAGGGGGGAGAATAAAGAATACAGATTGTTGGGCAGATAAAATATATTATGCTCACTTTGTTAAAGATGGCCCTGCCCACATGGAAGTTCGTTGATATTAATGTGTGTTCGGGGACAGGCTGTAGGCAGGCTGGGTCGTTATAGCCTAAGGCTTAGTTTTAAGAGTAAGCTTTTCCCTACACCCTTGATTGATTGGATGATGTAGGGTTGTGCACTCTCATGAGGAATCCCATTGTGCCTCAGATGAGTGACTTTGTATCAGAGACTTTCTTGTTTGTTGAAGGGATTAAAGGTCTTGAATCTATGCTATAAAGTAGGGCAAACCAGGAGCTTGCTCTCTCGGTTCCTGGGATTAGTATAGAGAGTAGAGCAGAGTAAGGCCACATAAAGGCCAGGAGAAGCAGCCAAGATGGTAGAATGCTGAGGAAGAAGCCAGTTTGTGCAGAGTTTGTGTAGAGAGAAGGAGATGAAAAACAGAGGTGAATAAGTCTGGTGAGCTAGAAACCTTTGATTCTAGGAAACTCGGATAAGTCAGTAGCTTTGTGAGCACTGAATGTGTGGGTTTTGGAGCCCAGTGTGTGTTTTTGCTTGCCCGCCGGGTGCAAGCTAGAATTAAAGCTGATGGCTCACCAGTTCTTGGCTCCATTATTTCATTACCGACTATCCGAATCTAATGCGAACCTGCATTGGCCAGGCAGCTCTGATGGTTGCCCTTGACTACTGGCTTTACACAGATGTCAATAAATTTTTGAAAGACTGTAAATTCATGGAACTGGCCTGGTATTACAGTGGAAATTCGAGCTTAAGTGCCTGTGGAGAGAAATAAGAAAATTTTAGAAATTGGGGTGCCAGTTATCTTGGTAAGCAGGGGAAGCCTTGTCTAAAACCAGAGGCACTGACTGCAAGTTCACGTAAGGTACAGTTACTAATCCCCCCAGAAAATACAAACCCAAAACAAAAAAACAAAAAACATTGTGCAGCCAGCTCTGAAAGAGATCAAAAGTTTTCCTTAAGAGAAACAAATCCAGACCCTGAAAAAGGAAGAAAAGAGACACAAAGCTCAATCAGGTACATTAGTAGTAGCATACAAAGGTAATAAAAAGAGGTCCATACACAAGTATGAACTTAAAAATTATATAGGATTAAAAAGTGATAACCTGCCTGACCAGGCGGTGGCACAGTGGATGGAGCGTCGGATTGGGATGCGGAAGACCCAGTTTCGATACCCCAACCTAGCCAGCTTGAGCGCAGGCCCATCTGGCTTGAGCAAAAGCTCGCCAGCTTGAGCGCGGGCTCATCTGGCTTGAGCAAAAAGCTCGCCAGCTTGGACCCAAGGTTGCTGGCTCCAGTAAGGGGTTGCTCGGTCTGCTGAAGGCCCGTGGTCAAGGCACGTGTGAGAAAGCAATGAACAACTATGGTTTCACAACAGCAATGAAAAATTAATGATTGATGCTTCTCGCCTCTCTCCATTCCTGTCTGTCTGTCCCTATCTATCCCTCTCTCTGACTCTCTCTCTGTCCCTGTAAAAAAAAAAAAAAAAAGTGATAACCTCCCAGACACTAGAGCCAAAGTAGATGGAAAAGAAAGTATAGACAATGACCCCACCCAGAACTTCAAAACCACATTACTCACAACTATAAACCTCCTTTTGCCCTACGCTGTACATTCTTTCAAATTAGTCCTTTGAGTTTCTTCCAATATAACCCCAGAAGTGAAAGTGCTGGGTCATAAGGCAGCTCCACTTTTCATTTATCTATATTTTCAAATTGTTATCTATGAAGTCTAAATGTTCAAGGAAGAAGTCTCAGAGGCCATTGGAGAGGTGGTTGCAATCCTCATGCCACATTCAATCAAAGTGGCTCCACAGAGTTAAAAAAAATTTACACACAGACACAGAAGTCCACTTAACGGTAGAATTCTACTGTTTTAAAAATAGTTTTAGCCTTACAATGATATAAATTAAATTTTAGGACCTTTAGTTTTATACTAAATATTAAGAATAGAGTTACTGGCCTGACCCGGGGTGGCGCAGTGGATAAAGTGGCGACCTGGGAACACTGAGGTCGCCAGTTCAAAACCCTGCACTGGTCTGGTCAAGGCACATATGGGAGTTGATGCTTCCAGCTCCTCCCTCCTTTCTCTCTTTCTTTCTCTCTCTCTCTCTCTCTCACTCTGCGTCTCCTCTCTAAAATGAATAAAATAAAAAGAAGTTAAAAAAAAAAAAAAGAATAGAGTTACTAAAGGACTCAGCAATGGCTCTTCTGGGTATTTGCCTGAAAAATTTGAGAAAGTGTACTCATAAAATAGTATATAATATGTACCCTTATGTTCATTGTAGCATTATTCACAGTGGCCCAGACATGAAAACAACTGAAGTAATTCTCAATAGTGATTAGAGAAAACTGTGGTACATATATACAATGGAATACTATTCAACCCATAAGAAAAGATGAAATACTGCCATTCCAACAGGGACAGACCTTGAGAATACAGTATTATGCTGAGTGAAATAAATCAGATGGAGTATAAAACTAAAAGAAATAAATGAATAAACAAAAACTCATACATAAAGATAACAATGTGGTGGTCACCTGAAGGATGAGATGGAGGGGCCAGTCAATGGCACAGGGGGTCAAATATATGGCGATAAAAGGAGATTTGATTTTCTGTGATAAATACAAAACACAATATACAGATGATGTATTGTAGAATTGTACACTTGAAACCTACATAATTTTATTAACCAATGTCACCCCAATAAAGGTAATATAAAAAAATAAACAAACAAACAAACTAATAAAAAATAAATATAGGTGAAGAATGGGATGCCAATCTTCCTAGACCTTTGATATGCACAATATCAGTTACTACTTGAGTAAAACAAAAATCTTATGCCAAAATAAACAAACAAAAAGGTTTGCAAGAAATATAACTGAAATATTATTAACAATACTGAGTAGAGATGATATTGTCTGACCTGAAAATATCAGCATTGACTTTAGTTGTGATGTGAAAACTGACAAACCATAAAAAACAGAATAATGGCTCTTAGCCTTTCATAAACTATGAAAACTCCTTTAAATAAAATTTTTAAAAAGTGTACAAAAAAAGTAAAATCAAGCATAGCTATTCTGATTTAAAAATAAGAATGAGACAGCTTCTTGTTCCCTATTAGTCTTCTTTTTCCTGATTCCTAAAACACCATCCTTCTCCACACCTGTCCCACTCCACCCCCACAAAACAAAGTAGCCCTTGGAGAACTACCAGAGAAACACTATGAAAATGTAGAACCAAAATAATAAAAATCATTTTATCTGGACTAAAAAGAGACACTGTTTTGAAATGTTCACCATGTAGAAAGTTACCTTAATAAAGTTCATATTCAGTTATTATAAAAGAATAAAAATATAAACTAAAATTTCAAAGTAAACAGCATACTAAATAAACTACATATATAGTAAGGTATTTAGAAATCAGCTGTTTTCCCCTCAAGGAAGAATTATGAGTTGCTATTATTGAGAAAAGGAGAAAAAATGTCAAGGCAATGAAATGTTATCCCCAAACACTATTTCTACTTACAAGAACAAGATGACTAACTGACTATTCTAATGTTACTGACAAACTTTCTCTCTCCTATTTGGGATAAAGAGATAGTCAATTTAGAGATGTTTGGCATGGCTTGCCATATATTCTTTCACCTCAAAACAACCCTTATATAACAATAGAAAAATTCTAGCCCTCAAACATACAAACATCTGATTTTCTTTACAAAATTATATTTTGAAATAGTCACTGAACTGTGATCACATTTCACATATAAAGTTGAAACATATCAACAGGATCTGTTCTAACCACAAGCTGCTGTCAGAAAGTTCATTCACTATTCATATCCTGAAGCATGATACAGTTTAAATAATATAATATTTTATGTGAGTTACTTCAATTTAAACCTCAATTTATTTTACTTAAATTTTACTAAAAACACATTACTAAAGTTTGCAACCAATCAAAAGTAATGCCCTGTGTTATCTGCATAATAATGAAAACTAAAAATATATATATACAATTAATCTATGAAATTCTACATAAAGCACTTTAAGAGCCTCAAAATCTGTTAACAAAAATATTCTTTAAGAGTTAGGCAGGGCCTTCAATTTTTCCCTTGAACAAAATGCGTTTAAATTGTGTGGGTCCACTTACATGTACATTTTTTCAATAAATATATATAGTACTGTGAGGTCTTTTCTTTTCCTTATGATTTCCTTACTAACATTTTCTTTTTTGTAGCTTACTTTATTGTAAGGATTAGCATATAAAACATATAATATCCAAAATATTGTTAAGCACATGTTTATGTTACAGGTAAGGTTCTGGTTAACAGTAAATGGACTGCTAATAGTTCAATTTTGAGGGAGTCAAAAGTTGTAGATAGATTTTCTACTGCACATGAGGCCAGGTGGGCATCAGTGTACTAGCCCTGCCCCGTCCACACTGCTCAAGGGGCAAGTGTATAAACATTTCAGAGTTACGAGTCGAAACATACTACCTTTGACCTTTGTAATCATTGGTGCATCAAAGAATACCCTCCCAATTTCAATTCCCAAAATAAACATTACATTCTTAAATTATACGAGATGCCACTTCACTTTTTTCTGAAAAAAAAAAAAACTCTATTTATACGTAAAATAAAATCATAGCTTGCAAAATTTGGCTATTTAACAGAACCTAGAAATGAGACAAAAGTAACCTAACATTTAGATGTAGAATGCTAGGCCAGAAAAAAATAATTTCACTATTATAGGAAAGAAAACCTTTAACATAATTTTAAAATTGGAATTTCCAAAACGTTTGAATTCAAAAAAGTAATTCAGTAAATACTGTAATTTACTATTTTGTATGTACATCTTATGCTTACAGCATTTTGTGTCTCTAAAGAGATTTTTAAAAGAAATTACAAAAAAATATGCTGAGTTATTCTGATTCTTCCTTTAAAGAATAAGAGGTTAAAGTAGCAGATCTTCTTTAGTTTCTAACATCATTAAGATTTACAAAAGCAACCATGATATTTTTTTCAGAAGTATTTCCATAATATTGATAAGCAATTGATAGTTTAAGAGGCATTTATGTAATAATAAACAAAAAATTTCATAATAAAAAATATTCACTTCAAAGACATAATGTAAATTTTATACCCTTAAGATATTTTGTTTTTAGTTGTAACTGCAAAATAACGCAGAACAATTTTTCATTACAAATTAATAATAACAATTAAAAGGTAAAATTATGTTAAGTATATACTTTTGAAGAAACATGTTAAAATAAATAACACATAATAAAACAGAGCTATAAAATGCCCCCCCAAAATATTTTAAAAATTGCACTTACATCCATAGCTCTCTTAATAAATGGTATCTGTGTGCCACTGTCCAGATCTTCATTTATAATAAGCCTTCTAGCCCACTGACCTGCCCTGACAACACCACTACCATGAATTAAAACCATCAGTTTCTGTGGATTTGTCAAAGCATCCTCACTCATAAAGATAAAACTCTTTGGTTCACTCTCAGTGGCATCTACCTGTAATTAAAAAAAGTTAAATAATAAATAAATGTTTTCTAATAAGATATATACATAAGAGAAAAAACAACTAATGGTTACTATAAATTATAAAGTTATTATTACAGAATTATAGAAGTAAAAGTTTTAAAATAAAATATGCATTCAAGATTAACAATTACATATACAGTAGATGAGTAAAAAGGACATGATTATTAATCTAAAGTATTAAAAAATATTAAAAATATATGCCTCCCTATATTATTGTTCTATAGTAAGTATCAGTATATAGAAAACAACAATTAATTTTTGAGTAATTCCTATTGTCTAGACATTGCAAAATGTTTAAAAAATATTAATTCAATCACAATCCTATTAAGGTGGTACTATTTATAGATGAAGAAGTTGAGATCAAAATAGTTTAAATAACTTGTCCAAGGTCACATAGTAATTAAGCCTATAATTCCATAATATTAGTATACTGCACCTAAAATAGAAAGCAGAAAACCCCAAATGGAGGATATACCTATTGGAAAAGCATATATTACTCAGAAACACTGCTAAACTTTTAAAAGGTGGGGGTGAGAACTATTTAAAAATTTTTTAAAACCTACTGTTCTATATAAATAGACTTTAAGCTTACATTCAGAGTATGAAACATAAGACTATATAACAATTATTTAATAAAGGAATATTACTTGTATGATCTGATAACCTTAATTTATGTACTAGTTATCTATTGGGTGAAAAGTAAATATTTTTATTCATTTTGATTGTGCTTAATATTGAGAGTTGAAAGACTCATAAGACTTTTAGGAAGGGATAGCTCCCCAATCTCTTTTTACATGTGTCATAGCACACACTGCATCTCATTCCACATTAGCAGTGGCAAAAAGGCAGGAATGGAAGCTTTGTGCAGCCTGTTCAGAGACAGAAGCTCAGGTCTTCATCACTGGTTATATACACATCCTTGAATACACAGGGTCAATCCACCTGCTACATAATGCAATAGTTCTTCACTTCACTGGTATATATTCATACAATTATCAAACAAGAAATAGAGAAAAATTCTAGATATCAAAAAATGACCTGAATTCAAAAAGTTCCTAGTCACTATTCCTGGGAAGAGAAAAAAAAATTAAAATTCCTCTACTTCTAAAACAATCAGATTGTTATCAGAAACAGATGCTTGGAAATTTATGTAAACAGAGCACAAAGCACAAGCATTTCAGCAGGAAGAGCATAACTATAGGGCTTAAAAAAAATACCACCTTCTCAATAATACCCTAGAATTCCCTAGTTCTTTTCTACCTTTTATTTTCCTCCATAGCACATGCCACAATCTAATATACGTTTGTTCACATAACTGTTTATTAACCTTCTGATCCCTCCACTAGAATGTTAAGTTTAGGAAGACACAAACTTTTCTGTTTTTGTCTAACTACATTCCCAATGCCTGAGGGAGAGGCTAGCACACTGTAGGTACTCAGTAAATAAAAGAATGAATAAACTTTTGGAATAAGAAATCTTATGAAGTATCACTAGTAACTTCCTTTAGATAAAAGGTATTTAACTATTAAATAATGCATTCTATAAATGGTTATGATACTTGCCTGGTTCAGAAAGCATATTTTGAATATTAAAATAATACCTAATTATAAAGAATTTAACAAGAGCTACACTACACAATGCTAAGGATGTAACTGTATGTTTATTAGTAGCAATTAAGTACGCAGGACAAGAGATATAAAGTGTAATGGAATCACATTAGTTTCAATAGCATGAGATGTCCTGAGTAAACAAATTACAATAATGACAGTGGGTATGACTGAATTCACAGAGGAAGGAAAGAGGATGAGAGAAAGTGGAAAAGCAATTCTAGGTAATTCCTGTTTACCTGAAAACACTCTATGTAAACAAAGGAATGACTCAGTTAAAGTGGTTTTAAAAAAAGGGAAAATGGTGATAAGAAAAAATTAAAGAGCACAATTGTCAGTATATAATAAAAAAGAGGTCACAGAGGTTTCTAGTCATTCATTTACTGGAGAGAACATCTAAATACATACTAGTAAAAGTGCCTCTCAAAGTCAGTGAGGTCTTAATGGATCCTGGAATGGCTGTGAAAATGGACCTATGTTTACCTCAATGAAAAACCTGTGGCTCTGAACTTTCCAGTAGGGGCTGATCACTTTCTTTTTACTATCTGACTAAGTCCCCTGTTGCCAAATAATTCAGTCAACTTTTTAAGCAGTGAAATGTGTGTACTTTAAATTCCACAGTAATCTCTTCAAAACTGGAAGAGTAGCTATTTTCAGAAGATAAAAAGTGGTTTGGTTTTCATAATGATCATAAATTTTTAAGGCATACAAATTAAGGTAGCCAAGAATAAGTTAATAAAGTTTTACTTAAACATCCTGACATGTTGACTTTATAAATATAAGAACATTAGAAAATCCAAGAAAAAAAACAGTGGAAGTGAATAATGTTATTAATTATATTAATGATTAAGGAGTAAGGGCAGTGTTTGAGCTGGTTATTGGCTAATACCATATTAATTTAACACAGAACTCCAATTTTGCAGTTGGCAACTATAACTTCCTCATATAAAGTAAATGCTAATTGTCAATACTAAAATTTCTATATGACTAAAATATTTTCTTCATTAACTAAGTTTGGAAATGGCTGTTTCAAATTCTTCATCTTCAAACAATAGTAAGTAATTAAGCTGAGCTTTCATTAGGAATACATACATATTAAGGCCATTCTGGTGTATCACTTCACAAATTGACAAATCAACTTCAAAGACCAACTGGTTAGTGAAACTGTACCAAACAATTTTGACCTGTTAATAATTCATTTGGAGATGCTAATAACCCCACTAATTGTGATGTTCATTTAGAAATGACTGAACAAATTGAATATTTGTAGCCAAGCTATAAGTTAATTCATGTATCTGACATTCTATATAAGTGTGAGATACTACAACTGAGAATATTTTGTACCTGTATATATAGTGTCCATAAAGTTATGGTGCACTTTTGACCGGTCAAAAGTCAAAAGTGCACAATGACTTTACAGACATACTGTATAAGGTGGGAGTCAACCCGAGACATAATCATGATCTTTACTATCAAATCATGGGTTTCTTCTATCGAGTGTTGTCATTTAATAAGAAACAAAACATACTTTTCTTTCCTTATTATATAGTTCAACTATAAAACTAAAACTTAGTTCCTTATCAGAAAAGAAAGGTTTTTAGAATTTCTGTAATTAAAAGATCAATTGTAACAAAAAACCCCAAACAAACAAAAACAACCACTCTCACATCTAAAGAGGATTTAAGAAAACTCAGGATAAAACTAAGAATTAGGAGAGAAATTTCACAAGTACATAAAATATATGATGATAATTTAAAGAGAAATTAATTTCCTAAAACTAAAAATTTTGTTGTTTCTTCTGGTTTATAAAACCAGGAAATCTTTGGTAACCAAAAACAGACCTGACATTTAAGAGTCTCATAATGTAAAGCTCTTTCTATGAATATTAATTTTATTATCTAAATTTAAAGAAAAATAACCCAATCAAAAAAATTAAGTCATTCTAAACATAATCTAAGGTTTTCTATAAAGAAAATTAATGAAACAATCATATAACATCATCTATATGGCCAATTATTTTGTAATTTGTTTCTTGATAGCTAGGCGATTGAAATGAGTTTAAACGTTCCACAAAACTAGAAGTATTACAGAGGTTAAGGACTCAATATTAATTGTGTTGTAACAATGAATTAACCTAGGGCTCTTTAAATACCATTCTTCAGAATCTTTGAAAGAAATATGACAAAATTCTGCACTGACTTTCCAGAGCACCAGATGCAATGTGTAGTTTTAATGAAGTAACACACTTAGACCAAAAGTGAAAACTAAAACAAAAAGTCACAATCCAAAAGGAACTAATATATTCACTCCCAGAAAGACCACTCAACTCTTGGTTTTCTTATATTTCTAAAGAAAGGAAAGTTTCCAAATAAACAAGTGTTGACCTAGCTGTTAGAAAATGTTTTTCATTTATTATTATGTCACAAACAGTTGGAAAGGGCCAGACCCTTTTTTATTTATTTGTTGAATGAATGAATAAATGAATAAATCATTAACAATATGACTACAGTTGACGTTATTCATAGATAACTAAACATAAAATATCATTTTAAAAATTGAACTATGACATTAAATTGTGAGGATGGATAGTAGAAAGAAATCCTCAAGCCCTATAATTCATAGAATAACATTATCAAAAACATTTTAAATATCATGCAAATTTTCATTCAAACAAAATTATCTATATGCAAAGTTTTGTGCCTTATATGAATTACTTCACTAACTCTTCCAGATTCATCTATATCATAAAATTAAAGAGTTGTCAGGGACAGCAAAGATCATCTAATCTAGTCCCACCCCCACTTTACATGTAAGATTACTATTTCTTCATTGAAAAGCTTAATATTTCACGTTTTATACTAAAAACAAAAAGGCTTTCTGGAGAATTTTAGTCTGAGAACAAATTTCAAACTTTTTCACACTACAATGGTAAAAATGTACAAAATTCCAAGAATGTTCTGCCAAAGAGGTAGGGAGCTATGTTACAAAACAGGAAGCATCAGGAATGAGTTTGGGAATATGCAGAAGAAATAACACAGAAACAAAACATTTTAAAAAATCAAAAAATAAAGGGATGGTGAATAATGCAACATAAAATATATTGGTCTACCTCAACTAAATAAGTAAAAATGAATTATATCAAAGAAATGGAAAATGATAAGAAGGGTAGTCCTTTCAATTGCATTATCATTTTCAAAAAAGACTGAGTCACTCTTTTTTTAAAAAAGAAGGTATTAGTGTTCATTTACCTACATTATTTATTTTACTTTTTTCAATTACAGTTTACATTCAACAGTATTTTGTATTAGTTTCAAGATACAGCCTAGTGGCCAGACAGTCATACAGCTTACAAAGTACTCCCCCTGTCATTTCAAGTGCACAGTTATTACAATAGCACTGACTATATTCTCCTTGCTTTACACGTACTTTACATCCTTGTGTCTATTTTGTACTATAACTAATCTCACTGTGCACAATAGTTCTGAAGATTATTACTTTTTAAGAACTACTGTGCATGAGACTAGGTAAACTGAAGAAAATTAATATTATCTTCATCAATATCAAAACACTAGTACCTTAGCATTTAAACTTATTACAGTTAACCTAAAACAAAAGTTTTCTTCTGAAATAAAAACTATTTATTTCGAAGTATAAACATTTCAGAAAGTTGGACTTACTGGAATAGAGATTTTTTTCAAATTGCAGTTCTTTTCCAGAAGCTCATATACATACTTGGTGATGATCTAGGTAGGAAAGAAATAACACATTAAGATGTAATGTTACCATTATTGAATTCACATAAAGTATCATCACTTATTGTTCTGAATGAGTATCCCTCTATTGTGGACTGTTTTTATACTAATTGAAGAGACTCTTTACTGATTACCTATATTAGTTTATTTCCTATTGCTGTATGAATAACTATGAGCCTTAATACTATGGATTAGAACCATTTAATATGAACTCACAAGGACTTTCAATTTTTTAAAGCAATACTCTGTAAGCATATTTTCTTTTTTCCAGTATTTCTAGACTGTTTCCCCTATAATTTCCTTATAGATATTATATGTAATATAGTACTTTCGTGACTCTGAATTCTAACACCCATTAGAATTTATTGAATCAAGGAGTAAAAGGTTGAAGGTATTCTAAACAAAAAAGGAAAACTGATCCAACAAGTCATATACCACCAGTTAGTACTACTGTGGTAGGCAGTAACATGGCTACCCAGA
Source organism: Rhynchonycteris naso (assembly GCA_037038555.1). NCBI lineage: Eukaryota > Metazoa > Chordata > Mammalia > Chiroptera > Emballonuridae > Rhynchonycteris > Rhynchonycteris naso. Next base: position 139,110,236 of record CM073000.1, read on the forward strand.
GATATCCACAAGCTAATCCCAGAATCTGTTAATATGTTATGTTATATAGTAAGTGACTTTGTAGATATGATTAATATTAAGAACCCAAGATGGGAGATTATCCTGGAGTATATGAGTGGATCCAATCTATTGTAAGTATATAAATCCTTAGAAGTGGAAGATAATGAAAAACCAGTGTGTTAGAAAGATGTAAAGCGAGAAGGCCCAAAGTTCCCATGCTGGTTTTGAAGATGGAAGGAGAATCAAAGATCCTCAGATAAAAGGCTGACTCATGGCCCAGAGCACAGAAAGTACAAGGCAAGTCTGAAAATAAAATTTTTGGACCAAAGAAAAATAAAAAAATACTGAAAGAATAATGAATAAATGTTAAAAGAACGCAAATATTCCTTGACGAGAAGCCATCTGGCAAAATCTGGAATAATCTCGGCATCAAAATAATGACAGTGATGAATTATTTAACCAAAAGAATAAATTAAGAATCAATGAGTCCAAGAGGGGCAAGATGGCGATGGGGTAAGCAGATGTACCAACTTCCAACTCCCAGAACCAAAATGGATTATAACTTGACTTTAAGAACCATCATCTGGATAAACCAATGTTGAACTGGACGGAGAGGACTCTTCAACCAGGGAACACTGAAGAAGCCACATTGAGACTGGTAGAAAAACCAAAAATGCAGAAAGGGCTGCCCAGCTCCCTGGAGCGAGAGGCACCCTGGAGAGACTCGTGTGGCAAGAAGAGAGGCTAGTATAAGGGTAGGGAACCGGGTACCAGGAACAAAGCCCCAGCATACAGCCCCAGAGCCTAGAAGAGGCTTATCGGTGAAACAGATTAGGATACTGTTTGTGAGAAAGAGACAGTTGTCTCAGACCCAGGATTCTTCTTAAAGGGATGGCGCAAAAAACCTCTCTCACAACCAATCACCCAAAACTCCAAGAGACAGGCAGAGAGGAGAGAACCGGAGAAGCGGGAAGAGAGTGCGGTCTGGAAGGCACAGAGAGGAAAGCTTTAAGGGACAGCCACCCTAAAACCTGGACTCAATCACTCCACAAATCTGAAACAATATTTCCCCTGGAACCAGCAAGGGAAAGCAGGACACCAGCCAAAAAGGCTCCCCTGTGACAATCAGAGCACAGTCGCTTAGAAAAAGGGAGCTTTAAGGACTACAGTATGAAGTGTTAGGGTCTGAGCTGCAGCGACCCCACTCACACTGCTAGGGTCTTGCTGGAGGGCTGGCGGCTGCGGGATGCAGAAGCCCGGTTCCGACGCATGGGCAGAGGCCGGGGCAAAAGGCGTGAGCTTGGTCTAGCCCAGCCAGGGCAAAGGGGACCGCAAAAGTTTTATGGCGGCTGCAGGCCCGCCTGCGACCCAACCTGAGGGGGAAAAGCAGGAGTCCGGAACGGGCAGAGATCCACCGCTGAGCAGGGGCGAGCGGGAGCACAGACTCACCCAGCCTCCGAGGCTTGAAGCCCTGCCAAAACCAGAATTGCCCGCGGAGGTGGGGCAGAAGCCTGGGCTCGCAGTTGAGCACGCACCAGCATCCCAGCCAAGGAGCTAAGGTTGGCAGAGGCAGGGCGGAGCCTGGCTACCGACTGAGCGCGTAGCAGTGGCCCATCCCAGCCAAGAAGCCATGGTTGGTAGGGGCTGGGTAGAAGCCTGGCTCACAGATGAGCGTGCACCAAAAGTCCCTCCGGGCTGCAGGAAATGGCTGAGAGGGACCCGCAGCTGAGGAAAAGTGCTCACCCTTGCCCTTGGTGCCCAGGCTTCTGGACTGAGAGTGGTGTGCAGTCCCACTGGTGGGAGAGGGGCGAAGGCTGAGACCGGCTGAGGCTTATAAAGCCTGGCACCAGAACATAGCACCTCCCGCAAAGGAGAGGTAGAGGCCGCAGCAGCAGCCACAGTGGGGTGGCGGGCCTGTAGACAGACCACACCTAGGGAACACAGAGGCAATACCCATTGGACTCCAGTAGCCAAATCCTTCTTACACACAGACAAAATGGGCAGGCAAAGGAATGCAACCCAAATGAATCAAGAGAAATCCCCAGAGAAGGACCTGAATGAATCAGATATAACCAAAGTACCTGATGCACAGTTTAAAATAATGATAGTTAGGATGTTCAAAGAGCTTAGAGCAAAAATGGATAGTCATTACGAACACCTAAATAAAGTGATAGCAAGTGTAAAAAGGATATTGAAATAATAATAAAAAATCAGACAGAAATGACAAATACAGTATCAAAACTGAAGTACAATGGAAGGAATTAAAAGCAGGATGGATGAAGCTGAGTATCGAATCAGCGAGTTAGAGGACAAAATAAACAAAGAAACAGAAGCAGAGCAGAAAACAGAAAAGAGACAAAAAATCTGAGGAAACTCTAAGGGTGCTCTGAGACAAAATGAAGAGAAATAACATCCGCATCATAGGGGTTCCAGAAAAAGACGAGAAAGAACAAGAGATAGAAACTTTGTTCAATCAAATCATAGCTGAAAACTTCCCTCAATTAAAACTGGAAAACGTTTCACACGTTTGAGAAGCACAGAGAACTTCATTAAAGAGAAACCCAAAAAATCTACACCAAGACACATCATAGTTAAAATACCAAACCTAAGGGATAAAAAAAAAAATTTTTTAAGCTGCTAGAGAAAAAAAGAGTATCACCTACAAAGAAGCCCAATAAGGATGATATCTGACTTCTCAACAGAAACACTTGAGGCCAGAAGGGAATGGCAAGATATATTCAAAGTAATGCAGAACAAGAACCTACAGCCAAGACTACTTTATTCAGCAAGGCTAACGTTTAAAATTGAAGGAGAAATAAAGAGCTTCTCAGACAAAAAAAACCCTTAAGGAATTCATTAAAACTAAACTAATTCTGCAAAAGATGCTAAGGGGCCTGTTGTGAACAGTTCAAAGGGGGAAAAGAATATAGCAAAACGATAATACAGCTTTAAAGAATAAAATGGCAATAAACGACTATATATCAATAATAACCTTAAATGTAAATGGATTAAATGATCCAATCAAAAGACAAAGGGTAGCTGCATGGATAAATAAATAGGAACCATACACATGCTGTCTACAAGAGACACACCTTAAAACAAAGATGCACATAGACTGAAGATAAAATGAGGGAAAAAAATATTTCATGCAAATGGAAATGAAAAAAACCCCGGGGTAGCAATACTTATATCTTACAAAATGGACTATAAAACAAAGGCTGTAGTAAGAGATAAAGAAGGACACTACATAATGATAAATGGAGCAATTCAAAGGAGGAAGATATAACCATTATAAATATCTATGCACCGAACATAGGAGCCCCAACATAAAAAGCAAACATCGATGGATACAAAGGGCAAGATTAACAGCAATACTATAATAGTAGGAGATTTCAATACCCCACTACATCACTGAATAGATCCTAAAAAAAGAAAATTAACAAACAAACAGCAGACTTAAAGGATACACTAGATCAACTCGATTTAATAGATATTTTAAGAACTTTTCACACAAAGCAGTAGAATATACATTCTTTTAAGGCGCTCATGGTACATTCTATAGGATAGAGCACATGTTAGGACACAAAAGTGGTCTCAACAAATTTAACAGGATTGAAATCATATCAAAGTTTTCTATGATCACAATGGAATGAAACTAAAAATTAACCACAGAAGAAAAACTGAAAAATACTCAAACACTTCTAAACTAAATAGCATGTTATTAAATAACAAATGGATTAACAATGAGATCAATGAAGAAATAAAAAAGTTTCTAAAAACGAATGAAAATAAGCATACATCAACTCAAAATTTATGGGACACAACAAAAGCAGTACTGAGGGGTAAGTTCATAACACTACAGGCATACCATAAGAAGATAGAAAAAGTTCAAATAAGCAACTTGACCCGGCATCAAAAAGATCTAAAAAAACAACAGCAAATAAAGCCCAGGACCAGTAGAAGGAAGGAAATAATAAAGATCAGAGTGGAAATAAATGACATTGAGACTAAGTAAACACTACAGAGGATCAATGAAACCAGGAGCTGGTTCTTTGAAAAGGTAAACAAGATCGATGAACCTTTAACTAGACTCACCAAGAAAAAAAGAGTAAGGACTCAAATAAATAAAATTAGATATGAGAGTGGAGAAATAACAACTGACACAACAGAGATACAAAGTATTGTAAGAAAATACTATGAGCCTGACCAGGTTGTGGCGCGGTGAAGAGACGGTCGGACTGGCATGTGGAAGACCCAGGTTCAAGACCTTGAGCTCGCCACCTTGAGCGTGAGCTCATCTGCCTTAAACAAAAATCTCGCCAGCTTGGACCCAATGTCGCTGGCTCCAGCAAGGTGTTGCTTGGTCTGCTGAAGGTCTGCTGTCAACGCACATGTGAGAAAGCAATCAATGAACAACTATGGTGTCACAATGGCAACGAAAAATTAATAATTGATGCCTCTCACCTCTCTCCGTTCCTGTCTGTCTGACCCTATCTATCCCTCTCTCTGACTCTCTCTCTGTCCCCATAAAAAAAAAAAAAAAAAAAAAAACAAACAAACAAAAAAAACTACGAAAAACTCTATGCCAAAAAATTAGGCAACCTAGGTGAAATGGACAAATTTCTTGAATCATATAATCCACCAAAAATCAATCTGGAAGAAGGAGAACACCTAAACAAACCAATTACAACAAATGAGATCGAAACAGTTATCAAAAAAACCCCAACAGACATAAAAGTGAGACTATGAGACATGGACAAGAGAGTGGTGGTTACGGGGTGGGGGGAGGGAGGAAAGGGTCGGATAGGGAGGAGGGGAGGGACACAGGGAAAACCAGATAGAAGGTGACAAAGGACAATTTGACTTTTGGAGATGGGTATGCAACACAATTGAATGATAAGATAACCTGAAGATGTTTTCATTATACATATGTACCCTGATTTATTGGTGTCACCCCATTAAAATTAATAATAATAATAATAAAAAACCAACAAAGAAAAGTCCTGGGCCTAATGGCTTCACAAGTGAATTCTATCAAAAATTCAAAGAAGAACTAACACCTCTCCTCCACAAACTATTTCAAAACATTCAAGAGGAAGGAAGACTTCCAAACTCCTTTTATAAGACGAGCATAATTCTGATCCCAAAACCAACACAGACAACACAAAGAAATAAAATTATAGTCCAATATCCCTGATGAATTTAGATGCTAAAATTCTCTACAAAATATTAGCCAACAGGATCCAGCAATATATTGAAAAAATCATACACCATGATCAAGTGGGATTTATTCCAGAGAGGCAAGGCTGGTTCAATATTCGCAAATCAATCAATGCGATTCATCACATAAAAAAAAAGGAAGGACAAAAATCAAATGAAAATTTCAATAGATGCAGAAAAGCATTTGATAAAATCCAGTACCCATTCATGCTCAAAACTCTAGTAAAGTGGGAATACAGGGAACATTCCTTAATATGATAAAGGTCATCTAAGACAAACCCACAGCAAACATCATACTAAATCGGCAAAAATTAAAAGCAATCCCCTTAAGATCAGTAAACAGGCAGGGGTGCCCCCTTTCACCACTCTTATTCAACATAGTTCTGGAAATCTTAGCCACAGCAATGAGACAAGAAGAAGAAATAAAAGGCATCCAAATTGGAAAAGAAGAAGTAAACTCTCATTATTTGCAGATGATATGAGATCGTATATAGAAAACACTAAGTCTTAGTCAAAAAACTACTGAACCTGATAAATGAATTCAGAAAGGTGGCACGATATAAAATTAATACTCAGAAATCAGAGGCATTTTTATATACCAACAATGAACTGTTAGCCAAAGAAATTAAGGAAACAATCCCCTTCACTATTGCAACAACAAAAATGTACCTAGGAGTAAATTTAACCAAGTAGGTTAAGGACTTGTACTCGGAAAATTATAAAACATTGATAAAAGAAATCAAGGAAGATACAAACAAGTGGAAGCATATACTGTGCTCATGGCTAGGAAGAATAAACATCATTAAAATGACTATATTACCAAAGCAATTTATAAATTCAATGCAATAGCAATTAAAATGCCAATGACATATTTCAAAGATATAAAACACATATTTCAAAAATTTATATAGAACCAAAAAAGAACACGAATAACCTCACCAATCTTAAAAAGAAAAAATAAAGCAGGAACTATCACTCTTCCGGATATCAAGGTATACTACAAGGCCATTGTTCTCAAGACAGCCTGGTACTGGCATAAGAACAGGCACATAGATCAATGGAACAGAACAGAGAACCCAGAAATAAACCCACACCTTTATGGAAAACTGATATTTGACAAAGGAGGAAAGAACATACAATGGAGTAAAGACAGCCTCTTTAACAAATGGTGTTGGGAAAATTGGACATCTACCTGCAAAAATGTGAAACTAGACCATTAACTTACACCATTCACAAAAGCAAACTCAAAATGGATAAAAGACCTAAATGTAAGCCGTGAAACCATAAGCATCTTAGAAGAAAACATAGGCAGCAAGCTCACCGACATCTGTAGCAGCAATATATTTCCCGATTATTGCCACGGGCAAATGAAATAAAAGGCAAGATAAACAAATGGGACTATGTCAAACTAAAAAGTTTTTGCACAGCTAAAGACAATAAGAACAGAATAAAAAGACAAACCACACAATGGGAGAACATATTCGACAGCACGTCGGATAAGGGGTTAATAACCAAAATTTATAAAGAACTTATAAAACTCAACACCAGGAACACAAACAATCCAATCAAAAAATGGGCAAAAGAAATGAATAGAAATTTCTCCAAAGAAGACATACAGATGGCCAATAGGCATGTGAGAAAATATTTAACATCACTAATCATTAGAGAAATGCAAATTAAAACCACAATGAGATATCACCTCACACCAGTCAGAATGGCGTTCATCAGCAAAACAACACAGAATATGTGCTGGTGAGGATGTGGAGAAAAGGGAACCCTCCTGCACTGCTGGTGGGAATGCAGACTGGTGCAGCCACTGTGGAAAACAGTATGGAGATTCCTCAAAAAATTAAAAATCAAACTGCCGTTTGACCCAGCTATCCCGCTTTTAGGAATATACCCTAAGAACACCATGCACTGTTTGTAAAGGAGAAATTCGCCCCCATGTTCGTGTCCGTCAAAGGATGAGTGGATTAGAAAGCTTTGGTATGTATATACTATGGAATACTAATCAGCCATAAGAAATGATGACATCAGATCATTTACAACAAAATGGATGGACCTTGATAACTTTATATGGAGTGAAATAAGTAAAACAGAAAAAAACTGAGAACAGCATGATTTCATACATAGGTGGGACATAAAAGCAAGACTATGAGACATGGACAAGAGTGTGGTGGTTATGGGGTGGGGACAGGGAGGATAGGGAGGGAGCAGGGAGAGAGTAGGGGCACAAAGAAAACCAGATAGAAGGTGACAGAGGACAATTTGACTTTGGGTGATGGGTATTCAACATAATTTAATGACAAGATAACCTGGAGATGTTTTCTTTGAACATATGTACCCTGATATATTAATGTCACCCCATTAAAATTAATTAAAAAAATCAATGAGTCCATATTGATATATATAAAATTAGAAGAAAAGGGGAAAGAAAGCTTTTTCTTAAAGTAGAATGCCTATGAATGCATACAGAAGAAATGATGGAGCTAGAAAATCATCAATTGATGCTAAAAATAATAGAAGAAAGTTTCATAAAGAATAGTCTCAAGTATTTCTTCCAAAATTACAGAGTAAAGTAATAGTAACTTTATGGTATGACCTGGCAGACATCACAAATATTGGAACAAACCAAAATTTTTTACTCTTGATGTTATGCATGGAGGACAAGGATCACATCTAAGGAAATTTTGTCAAATATGCATGAGCTGAGTCTACTTATGAGAATACATATGACATACTCAAATTTAGGGTCATTCTACAAATGTCCTATACTTTAAAAAATGTCAAAATCAAGAAAGATTAATAAAAGGCTAAAGAATGTATCCAGATTTAAGAAGAATAAAGAAATATGACAACTAAATACAAAGTATGAATCTAATATTTAATACTCAACTTGAGAAATATCAGCTATCCAGTATATTATGTGACAATTAGCAAGTTTAGTTTTTTGTTGCCATTGTGACACCATAGTTGTTTATTGACTACTTTCTCACATGTGCCTTGACCGCGGGCCTTCAGTAGACGAAGCCACCCTTTGCTGGGGCCAGCGACCTTGGGTCCAAGCTGGCGAGCTTTTTGCTCAAGCCAGATGGGCCCCACGCTCAAGCTGGCAGCTCGGGGTCTCGAACCTGGGTCTTCAGCATCCCAGTCCAACGCTCTATCCACTGCGCCACCGCCTGGTCGACAATTAGCAAATTTAAACATGGTTTATAGATTGATAAAATTGAATCAATATAAAATTTCTTGATTTGGATAACTATACTGTAATTATAAGAAGAAAGTTTTTAAAGAGATAGACACCAATGTATTAGGAGTATAAGGGTATAAAGTTTCCAAATTTATTCTCAAGTGGTTCAGAAAAAAATAATAGTATATATGGTACTTGTAACCACTCAACTTTTCTGTGTGAAACTGTATCAAAACAAAACATTATTTTAAGATTATCCCTTACTGTACATATTCTTAGTTCAGGAAACATACCACATGTATTTCCACAGGTATTTCAATGAAAATGTGGCAAATGACAAAAGGGTAATAACAATTTGTTTTCATCAAAACATTTTAATTTCCACAAATGTTACAAGACCACAGTTATACTCGAGGATACTTTTCATCGGTTATTACTTGCCAAAAGCAAAGACTCATTGGAGTTAGTCCTAGAGTTTGCCATGTTTGTATCTATGTTTATCCCCCACCTAGAATTCTCTTAACTTTTCACATTTTTCTTTGATTACTCAAAAAAACAATTCAAATGCTACCTACTACCAGAAGTTTACACTGATGATTCCAATGACTGTGCCTTTCCTATGACACTTTATCATCTAAAAATGTATACTGATGATCTGCCCTCAGTAAAAGAACCTTTCTTTATTCTTCAGTAGTCATTGTAGTCCACTGTTTGGATATACCACAACTTAGTAAATATTTTAAAAATATTTAATGCTTCTCAAAAATATTCACTAAAAAAATCATTCATAATCTTAAGCATAGTTTATTAAATCCTATGCAAATTAAATTTACACAGGCCTTGGCCAGATAGCTCAGTTGGTTAGCAGTGGTCGGCAAACTCATTAGTCAACAGAGCCAAATATCAACAGTACGACAATTAAAATTTCTTTTGAGAACCAATTAATTTAAACTTAAACTATATAGGTAGGTACATTCCTTATCGAGGTAGCGCCTGCGCGTGGTATTTTGTGGAAGAGCCACACTCAAGGGGCCAAAGAGCCGCGTGGTGCTCGAGAGCCACAGTTTGCTGACCACTGGGTTAGAGAATTGTCCTGATATGCAAAGGTTGTTCCATCCCCAGTAAGGGACATATAAGCATCAACCAATGAACTCATAAATAAATGGAACAACAAATCAGTGTTTCTTTCTCTCTTTCTCCCTCCACCCCCACTTCCTCTATAAAATCAATTAAGATATTTAAATTTACACAAAGTTATCACCTTAGAACTTAGAAATCACATTTCAAATAAAGACACAGCCTGACCAGTGGTGGCGCAGTAAACAGTGTTGACCAGGACACTGAGGTTCCAGATTGGAGGGAGTGGGGTTGCTGGCTTGAGCACATGATCATCACCATGATCCCAGAGTCACTGGCTTGAAGCTCAAGGTCATTAACTTGAGCAAGGGGTCACTGGGTTGGCTTAAGTCAACCCCCCAAAAAGAAAAATACATTTTTCTTTAAATGTCCATTTATCTAAATTACATTTCATCCTAGTCTCTGCTGGGAAGGAAGGAAGTGGGGGAGAGTAGAAAAGAAGAAAGGCAGGATGGAGGAACAGAGGGTGACAGAGAAAGAAGGAGGATAAAGGAAATAAAATTTCTTAATAAGTCAGGTGAACGGAATTCAATAATGTCAATTTGGGTAAGCTAAAAGGGCTCCTCTAGCTTCTTACCATTAAACAGAGCATGATACGAAGGGCAGTGGGATGTCTAACTAGAATTAAAGAACATTTACCCTGGGTGTATATCCTCTTCAGTCAGAACTACAGCTTAAATTTCACTAAAATCATCTTCATATCATCCCTATTTTCCCCTTAAAACATTTTTTATAACTCATTCTTACTGGGCACATGCTAAACTTTTCAAAAAGTCTTTTGAAGTAACTGCTTTTTTGGCATATCTTTGAAATAAAATTCATTCATCCAACTTTCCATTAGCATTCCCTGGAGTTCTAGTCTACATCCTTCATTTTTATCAACCTCAGATTACTTGCTCTCATATTTCCCTTTTACCTTCTCTAAAGAAGAGTCTTCCTTACTCTAAGCCATCCTTTCTTCCCAATAACCAGGTTCTTAAATAGCTTACCAGAGACTCAGATTTATAAATGTGTCCACTTAACTACAGATAACTCCTTGTAATAATTTTACAGGTACCTCAAATTCAGTATGTTCAAACTGAATCCAACTACACATGTCCAAACCTATCTATCCTCCAGTGTGTTCATCAACTCTATAAATGGCACTACCATCCACCTAACTGCTCAAGCCACAAGCCTAAACATTGCTGTCCTTCTTCCGTCCATTATAATCTTCAAGTCCCTCAAACTAATACTGGAAGATCCCCACATCTTTATCTCTACTATCACGGTTCCAGTCCATTCTAGTCTGTCAACAAATTATTATCTCTTCTTTAGATTGCTTCTGAAGCCTCCTTCTACTATATCTAATATAGCAGACTCTCCTTTAGATCATATCTCCTGTTAGCAGACATAATACTCCTTTAAATATTCAAAACTATAGGGAAGGAGAAGACCCAAGTCCTTAAATACAGTAAGGCCCTACCGGATCTGACCCCCCATCTACTTTTCAAATTTTATCTTATTCCACTCTTTCCTCATTCTCTGTATTGTTTAATCTACTGACTTTCTATTAAATTCTCAGATGCATATTGATTGTTTTCACCTCAGAGCTTTCCCAATGATGTTGATTTGCCTGGAATGCTTTGCCTATTCTTTGCTTATCTAGCTTTAACATCTTCCTTGCCTAGCATCCCAACCTATCCTCAAGACGTAGCTAAGAATTCTGTATTCTTCCTTCTTTTTTTTTTCTTTTATTTAATTAATTGTTTTTACATAGATTCTAGGGTATTCTTCCTTCTTAATACATAATGTCTTTTCCAAGATCTGTCTTTGCCACTAGACTTTAAACTTTTGGAAGAGAAGCAACTATATATGCCTTGGGCTGAATATCTAAGGCAGTGGTTCTTAACCTGGGTTCTATCAAACCTTACGGGCTCGATGAGTCGGTCTCAGGTGTTCGAAGAAGCCTCTGCAGCGGAGGCCAAAATAAAGTAATACCGTAATTTGTTGTGAGTTCATGCACTTTGTTGGTTTTGTTCTTTGAGCAAGGTGTTGTTCATGCACGGCTCATTATGTGCACCAGTAAAAAAACATATACCTATGTCTTGAATTTGGAAAAAAAAATCATATTTATCACTAAAGAAGGGTTCAGTGAATGCGCATATGAAACTGGTGGGTTCGGTACCTCAAAAAAGGTTAAGAACCACTGAGCTAAGGCCTAACTTATGTAATGGCAATCAAAATTTTAAAACAACAACAATAATAGCAAACAAATGCATGGCAATCATACTGAAGTAAGTCCTTTTAATAAATCTCTTCCTTTGATCTAAACAACCCTCCCTAATAAAGCAAAAGGAAACCAAAGAATCTGAAAGGTTAGATAACCAGCCCATGGTCATGCAGCTAAATAAGTCAGAGTCTGAATTCAAACCTAAGCAAACTGCCTGCCCTGGAATCGGAACATATTCTTTGAACTCACATAATATATTACATCTCTTATGTTCAAACTCCATAAATAAAAATGCTAAGGGAGAGTAGGATATGAAACTGAAATTAAAAGATTATTAGTAATTGAATACCAGAAGTCAAGTACAGAAGCAAAAGAGGATGTTTAAGGTAGGTAAAGTAAAAAAAGAGTAATTTTCATGGCCTAGACTAGAATTTCTTAATTTGTTAGCATTCGTAATTTGGTTTTTGATGAAATCAACATTCTTTTCAGAATGTTTTGTAAAAAATATTAATTAAATATGTAGAGTTATAAAGAAAAACTAATTGAAATAAAGTCCAAAATTTTTAAAAACCAAATTTGTGATATACTATCATGTTTGCCATTCCTTATTAATGTATTTTAAATAGACTTAGCGCCATTATATTTACATTACATAAAAACATTGGTCATTTTTATCTATGAGAAACTCACAGACTGCTAATACTATTTTTACACCTACATTTATAATAAAATAAAATTTAGGTTAGAAGTAAATAAAAATAAAGATACAGTGTGTCCGTAAAGTTGTGGTGCACTTTTGACCGTTCACAGGAAAGCAACAAAAGACGATAGAAATGTGAAATCTGCACCAAATAAAAGGAAAACTCTCCCAGTTTCTGTAGGATGATGTGGCAGCATGTGCGCATTCTCAGATGATGATGTAACACCTTGTATACAGCGGAGCAGCCCACGGCCATGCCAGTCGAGATGTGGACGTTACAGATGAAAGTTCTTTGGCTTGCTAAATTTGAATCTGTGACCAAAGTGCAACGTGAATATTGGCGCGTTTATAACGAAGCGCCACCACATAGGAATAACATTACTCAGTGGGATAAGCAGTTGAAGGAAACCAGCAGTTTGGTGGAAAAATCCCGTCTGGTAGGCCATCAGTCAGTGACGAGTCTGTAGACTATACAGGATAGCTACCTAAGGAGCCCTAAAAAATCTGTGCGTGTGTGTGCTCGACAATTACACCTAAGCAAGACTACAGTTCATAAGGTGTTAAAGAAACGTCTCTGTTTCACAGGGTACAAATTGCGGTTGTTGCATGCTATCAAATAGGTGGATAGACGCACACAATGCGCGTTTGCTACAGATATGCTTCATGAGATCGACAATGATGCAAGATTTTTGCAGAAGATTGTGTTTAGCGATGAGGCGACCTTCCATATCTGTGGACATATTCATCGCCATAATGTCCGAATATGGGCTGCTGAAAATCCTCATGCCTACGTTGAGTACGAACGTAAAACCCCTAAAGTGAACGTGTGGTGTGGCCTGATGCACGATAAGGTGATAGGCCCATTATTTTTCGCAGAGCAGTCTGTGACGGCAAACACCTATCTTGACATGTTGGAATTGTATGCAGTGCCACAATTTCCAGAAGGTGTCATCTTTCAACAGGATGGCACTCCTCCACACTACACCACCATTGTTCGTGAGTTTCTGGATAGAACATTCCCCCGGCGGTGGATAGGAAGGGGTTCTGTCAAGCTGTGGCCACCACAATCCCCGGATCTGACGCCCTTAGACTTTTACTTCGGGGTTATGTGAAGCAACATGTGTACATTGAACATATCAACGACATTAATCACTTAAAACAGAGAATCACAGACATTATTCGCTGTTACACCAGATGTCCTTACCCGTGTGTGGCAAGAACTTCACTATCGCTTGGATGTGTGTAGGGCAACAAATGGAGCCCACATCGAACTGCATTGAATAGGTATGAAACTGGTAGAGTTTTCCTTTTATCTGGTGCAGATTTCACATTTCTATCATCTTTTGTTGCTTTCCTGTGACCGGTCAAAAGTGCACCATAACTTTATGGACACACTGTATTATTTTTATCCCACTGAGGTTCACAGACCCTGAGCCTAACTGCTATCCCCTCAGGTTATAAATACCTGGTCTGAGCACCACCACCTGTATCCTATAGAGCCTTTTCATACCTTGTCCTGGACCAAAACAAAAACATGGTCAGAGCAGAATCTTTTCTGAGACGTACAATATAAAGAGCATTGCTTTAGATTCATTTCCTGGCTATATGAATTTATATGATTTTAGTTTTAAAATTGGGTATATCCAGATAATTTGGCATGAAACACTACAGCCCAATTTTTCCTGTTTCTCTTAATATCAATATCCATATTTCAAAACCAAGAAGAATGAAGATTTCATAGTCACTGAAATCCGGCACTCATAAAACCACCATCACTGTGTTAGGCATCTAGGTAAGAATCCCACTAACTTTCCATAATCTTTCTTCTTCTCACTCTGTTAAAGTAAACATTTATAAAAATTGTCTCAAAGGCAAATAAATATGTTTGAATGACTTTGTATTGACTTTTATTAACATAATCAAGAAAACACATTATAATGCACAAATCTAAGGTAGACCAATACATAAAAATATAAGATTTACTACTAGATATCAGTAAGCCAGAAAAAGAAACAAGCTATAAATTAGATATTGTAAGTGCAAGAAATATATTTCCTATAAGTTATTTACCTAAAGAAAAATACTAACATAAATAATAAGACCACACTGTAGTTAGGGGGAAAAAAATGAGGTACCCTGATAAACTCAACAGCCTTTGCTATGCCATCTAAATTTGTGAAACTTAGCATCAGCAACTGTACTAGAAATTAACACTTTTTCTCAATCTTTTTTTTCAAAACAAGGTAATGACTATTACCTATGATGATGGCAGAAAAGAAAGGTTCTATATTCACCACTCCCCTTTTACCTTTCTACATGGACAGTTTTAACAATTCAACAAGAAAGCCTCTCTTGAGCTAGAAAAGACAGTTCTATTGAACATAATGGTGTGCACTCTACTGGGAACCACTATTTTAAGGAAGATGAGTTATCTTATTAAATCAAGAAATACTGCTACTGAGGGAAAGGAAGAGAAGTATCCTCTGAATTCTCCTGTTTCTACTATATTATAGCAAAACCAACCAAACAAAACCCTGTAAAGTTGTTAGGTTTTAGCTTCCAGATATCCATAGTGGAATTATAGTCATGCACAGCTTAATGATGAGGATATGTTCTAAGTTATGCATCACATGGTGATGTCATCATTGTGTGAATATCATAGAGTATACTTACACAAACCTAGTTGGTATACTCTACTACACACCTAGACTATATGGTACAACCTGTTGCTCCTAGGCTACAAGTCTGTACAGCATGTTACTCCACAAAACAACATGAGATTAAATCAAGCACAAGAGAAATGATATAATCGAGAGACATGGTTAACATGAAATGCATGAGGTTGCCACCAGCATAACACAGCATACTGTGTTATACAGTAAACTTTTGAGTAAGTAGAAAGACTACATACTAAACTAATGATGAAAGTATAGTATAATAAATACATAAAGCAGTAACATAGTCATTTGTCATCATTATTGTTGGTCAAATAAGTTCGTAAATATGATATATATGTTTGCTCGCTTATAGTTTGCATTGGGTGTGGGAGACAGGCTGTAAGCTGGCAACGTCATTACAGCCTAAGGCTTAGTTTTAAAACTAAGCTTTTCCCCACACCCTTGACTGTTGCATGATTGGGGGTGGCGCACTCTCATGAGGAATCCCATTTATGCCACAGATAAGTGACTTTGTATCAGAGACTTCCTTATTTGTATATTGGATTAAAGGTTTTGATTTCTACACTATAAAATGGGGCAGACTGGGAGCTTGCTCTCTCTTGGTTCCTGAGATTAGCATTAGAGAGGAGAGCAGAGAAAGACCACAGGGAGGGGAGAAGAAGCAGCCAAGATGGTGGAGTGCTGAGGAAGAAGCCAGTTGCTGCAGAAAGAAGGAGGAGATGGGAAACAGAGGTGAATAAGGCTGGTGAAGTAAAAACCTTTGATTCTAGGAAACTCGGATAAGTCAGTGGCTTTGGCAGCCCTGAATGGAAAGAGAAGTGTTTTCCCACTGGGTATATTTCTTGCCCACCAGGTGCAAGCTAGGATTAAAGGTAATGGCCCACCCGTTCTTGGCGTCATTGTTTCATTACCGTCTATCCGAATCAAATGTGAACATGCATGGGCCAGGCAGCTGTGATGGTGGCTGCGAGTACTGGCTTTACAATTATCAAATATTATGTCCTGTACATAATTGTATATACTATACCTTTATATGACTAGCAGTGCAAGTTGGTTTGTTTACATGAGTATCACCACAAACACATTAGCAATGTCTTGCACTATGACCTCATGGACAGCTAAGATGTCGCTAGACAATAGGGATTTTTCAGGTCCATTTTAACTTTATAGGACCATTGTCGTATATGTAGTCTGTCGTTGACCAAATCATCCTTTTGCGGCACATGACTGTACTATTATTTGGATCTGATTTCTCACTGTATACAAATACACAAATGTATAAAATATATTAAACCTTTCTCGAAGGGTAGAAAATGGGCAATCTAGATCTGTGATCCTGAAGAAAAAGGACACAAGGAGATGAGTCCCATAATCACCTTGGCTTTATACCTGAGGCAATTTCTGGACTGTGGCCATGGTGGAGGAACCCAAGCAGAACCCAGTGGCCTCACTGAGTTGAGAAGAAAAAGACTGGTGTTCAAGGAAGCAGAAGCAGCTGGAACGTGCAGAGAACAGTAACAAAAATAGGGAGTTAGACAGAAAAACAGCTTTAAGAAATCTACGTATGAGTCCTATTGGTCAAATAAGTTTGTAAATATGATGTATATGTTTGTTCGCTTATAGTTTGCATTGGGTGTGGTGGACAGGCTGTAAAAAGGCAGGATCCTTAAAGCCTAAGGCTTAGTTTTAAAACTAAGCTTTTCCCACACCCTTGATTGTTGCTTGGTGTGGGGTGGTACACTCTTATGAGAAATCCCATTATGCCTCAGATAAGTGGTTTTGTATCAGACTTCCTTGTTTGTATATTGTATTAAAGGTTTTGATTTCTACACTATAAAGGAGAGCAGAGAAAGGCCACGTGGAGGAGAAGAGAAGCAGCCAAGATGGCAGAGTGCTGAAGGAGAAGCCAGTTTGTGCAGAGTTTGTGCAGAGATAAAGAGATGGGGAACAGAGCTGAATAAGGCTGGTGAGGGAGAAACTTTGATTCTAAGAAACTTGGATAAATCAGTGACTTTGGGAGCCCTGAATGGAAAGGGAAGTGTTTTCCCACTGTGTGTATTTCTTGCCCACCGGGTTCAAGATAGGATTAAAGATAATGGCCCACCAGTTCTTGGCTCCATTGTTTCATTATTGTCTGTCCGAATCAAATGCAAACCTGCACGGACCAGGCAGCTGTGATGGTGGCTGTGGCTACTGGCCTTACAAGTTCCTTTAAGTCTTTGGCTAAGTTATATATGCATAAGATGAAACTTCCAAGAGGTTAGACTAAGAAAACTACTGAGGAAAAAAAATTACTGGAATGTTTAAAGTGAACAATTTCAAGAGTTTATATAAAACTCAGAGACATTTGAGTTCAAACCAGCCAGAGTGAAAAAAAGGTTTCACTAAAAACTCAAGAGTATTCGACAGTGAAATAGGAAAGAGAGGTAAACTACTCCTAAAATAAAAGCTACACTAGATCTATCCTAGCACAGCTTTAAACCAGATCTAGAAACAAACAATCTGTTCCACAATAAACTTAACTGCTGCCAAAACAAATAAAATGTTCTTCAAAGGTAAACAACAATATCCAGACACTCATCAATGTATTTATAATACCTACTATCCACTACAAATTATTATAAGCAATACAGAAACAGGAAAATGTGATCTGTAGCAGAGAGAAATCGGTCAGCAAAAACATCTAGAAATGTAAGAGAAGATGAAATAAGGAGACAGGGGTATTAAACCAGCTATTATTAAAATGTTCAAGGATATAAAGGAAAAGATAAATATAATGAGAATAGAAATGGATAAAAAAGAAAAACTCAAACTGAAACTCCTCACAACTGAATAATACAATATCTGAAATAAGATATTCAGTGGATAGGTTTAACATCAGATTAAACACTACAGAAGAATAAATCAGAGAATGTGAAGATACAATAATAAAATTTATCCAAAATGAAAAAGAGAAAAATCTGAAAATGTGAGGAGTTCCTCAGCAACCTGAGACAATGACAAGCAGCTTAACATACATGTAAATAGAGCTAGGAAATGAGGGTGCAAGGGAGAACAAATATTTGAAAAGACAATGGCAGATCATTTTCCAGATTTGAAAGAAAAAGCACTGTAAACCCACATATTCAAGAAGCTCAACAAAGAAGATAACTGAAGAAAAGAAATCCAAGGCACATTCATTAAAAAATATTGCTTAGACCAGTGATAAAGAGATCACAAAAGAAATATAGGAAATAACACATTGCAAAGAAAGAAGAAATATAGGTATTGATCGACTTACGACCTATGCAACTTATGACCACTCGACTTTAAGACTAAAATCGCTAGCCACGACTGCTCCGTGTCTGGAGCAGTTTTTGTATGCACCAGTATTTTGTAATTTTGTATGTTTTGCAAATATTAAACCAGTTGTACTGGTAATGCAATGTTTTACTTAAATCTGACCAATGTAAAAATAAGAAACAAAATGGTGTAGAGATGATACAAATAGCATAAAATGAACAAAGAAAATTATGATATATAATAATGAAATTATGATAAAATATGACTTAAAGATTTTTATAACATCATTTCACAGTACTGTACATATAACTTACTCAACTTACAACCAATTCGTGTTATGACCGGTCTATCGGAACCAATCGTGGTCTAAGTCAAGCACTAGCTGTACCACCAACTTCTCAACAGAAAGAATACAAAACACAAGAAATGAGGAAACACCTTTAAAGTAATTTAAGAAAAAAAATACCCTTACCTACAATCTTATATATCCTTCTAAAATGAAGGCAAAATAAAGACCTTTCCAGACACAAAAGCCAGGAAAATTAATTGCCAGCAGACTGGTAGTAGAAATATTATACAATGTTCTTTATGCTAAAGAAAATGATTCCAGATAGAGAAATAGTAGTACAGTGTTATGAAAATCTCATGTTATCAGGTATAATTTTATTTGAAGATAAACTGGTAAATTAAAGATGTGTATCATATACCCCACAGCAACCATTAGTAAAAAAGAAAAAATTAGTAAAGTAAAAAATAATCAGCCAAAAGAGGAGGTAAAAAGTATTACTACCAACTATACAATATATTCAGTTAGATTTATTACATTTAGCAAAGATATGAGTAAAATGAAAAATTTCTACTGAAGTCTGTAATATACATTTTTGCCTACTTCTTTTTGTACAAACATTAATTATAGTTCTTCCATGTATAAAAACTAAAGGATCCCAGAATATAGCCATTATAGAAATTCAATAAACATTCTGCCAAAAAAGGGAATAGGTTTCTAGTCAGACAAAATATAATTTTTATGACTTAAATGATCATTTTTATCAGTCAGATTTGACGTATCAAAAGAATAGGAATCACCAAATTTTAAATTAAGGTTCAGAGGTATACATCTTTTCTCAGAAAATGAAACATAAAATAACCATTCACCTTTAATACTGTTAAAGACATTTAAAAAATAGATTTCATTCTAGAAAAGATCTAACAAGAAGAAGAATGATCTACTTCTAAAGTTCATAGAAAAAACAAAAACAGTTTTCCAACAATCCCTACAAATTTCAAAAAGAACTCTACAGGCATATATATTAGCTTAATGAATACAAACTAAAGAGATTAGTTGTAATTAAAATATCTTAGTATTTTGTCTTGACAAAGCAAACTAAAAAATTACCTTAAATATACAATATGTAACTTCAGTGATAACTGAAAGCTATTTTGTTATATAAAATATTTTGCTTTGGTGAGCCTCACCAGCTGGTAGCATTTGTCCAGAGAGACAGCTGTTTCTTAGTTTTCCTATCTCAGCACGTTTCCAACTGTCAATTTTAATTGTATGCAATCCCACAGTGACAGAATACTTTCAGGAAAATGGCTCATTAATTGTAAATCTACGAAGTCCACTCTCTTCAGTGAATTCAGATTAAACCCACAGACTTGCTAGCTCATAACAGAATTCCCCACATTTCTGTTGTTCTTTTGCATTGCAGCCTTAAAAGTAAAATATTCATACCATCTACTATAAAATCTTTTGCTCAATCCTTAAATGCACTGACATAAAAATGTTAGTGGAAGTAGATCTTCAGTAATTATGAATCACAAAGCTATTTTAATAAAATAAGAACTTCCAAATTATTTTACAGTTTTGCAGAGAGACTAGTAGGGACAATAAAGCTCAAATTTAAAATGTACAATAGTTCCTTAGAAAATTCCCAGTAACAACTCCAAGAGGGGACTGATAACACATAAGAATCAAATCTATATTTATAAGAATCAAATGAGATAATATACATTTATCTGTAAAAAGAAAATAAATAAAAAGCTTCAAAAAAAGAAAATCAGTTTTTAAGTGTAAGGTGGTTTTTACTATTGATGCAAGCAAATCACCTTTATAAATAATTTGGAAAGAATTATAGCAAAATAAGCACAGACCATCTGAGGCAGATGCATGTTGAATATCTCTATAAAGTGTGTCCGTAAAGTCATGATGCACTTTTGGCCGGCCAAAAGTGCACCATGACTTTAAGGACACACTGTATTATATACCAAGAGTATATCGCTGTGTGATAATGACAGTCATCTGAGAAACTGGAAACTCTGTACACTACTGGTGGGAATGTAAAATGGTGCAGCCGCTATGAAAAACAGTATAAAGGTTCCTTAAAAAGTTAAAAACAGAATTATGATCCAACAGTTGTACTCTGGGTATATATCCAAAAGAACGGAAATTAGGATCTCTATAAGGATCTCCATATTCAGCACAGCATTATCACAACAGTGGAGATAGAAAAATAACCCAAATGCCAAGTAATGGATGAATGAATGGATCAAGAAAATGTGGCACATACATGCAATGAAGTATTATTCAGCCTTAGAAAAGAAGGAAATTTAGCTGTTATATGCAACAACATGGATGGAAGTGAGGACATTAGGCTGAGTAACAGAGTCAAATTTAGAGAAATAGAGAGTAAAATGGGAGCTGTCAGGGGCTGAGGAATGGGAGAATGGGAAGTTGCTATTCAATATAGTTTCAGTCTTATAAAATTAATTAGTCTTAGAAATGCGCTGTATAAATAGTGCTTATGGTTAACAACACTGCATTGTGCACTTAAAAGTTTTTCAAGAGGGCAGAGCTCATGTTAAGTGTTCATACCACAATTATATATATGTATGTATAAAATTTATAATATATATAAAAAATCTGGTCCTGGCAGTTGGCTCAGTAGATTGAGAATCAGCATGGCGTGCAGATATCCCAGGTTCGATGCTGGTCAGGACACACAAGAGAAGTAATCATCTGTTTTTCCCCCTTACATTTCCCCCATCCCCTCCCACAGCCAGTGGCTCAATTGGTCCAGGCACTGGCAGCTGATGGTAGTTTGGTTGATTCAAGCCCAGATGGGGGTTGCAAGGTGGATCCCTCTCAGGTAGCATGCAGGAGTCCGTCTCTCCATCTCCCCTACTCTTACTTAAAAATAATAATAATAATTCATAGCTCTGTCTCTCCCAATCATTGAAAACACAAAAGAAGTCCTACTGGAACTTAAAAAAACTTCCGGAAAAGTACCATATTGGGTATGCAGTGATTTGGAGAAAAAGTCACAAAAACTATGGTTCCTTCTTCACTTACTTCCAAGTGCTTTTCCCTAAAGAGATGCATCGTGCTTAAAGAATTATCAAATATGCAAAGACTAAGTCTCTTCTCTGCTGACTATAAAAACATTTTCTGACCAAGAATATCAGCCCACATTAACTTTGTAACTATTCAGAAACTATCACTAATTAGGAAGAATGTGACAGGCTGGGGTTTTTTTTTTCAATTTATTGATTTGAGAGAGAAAAACACTGATTTGTTGTTCCACTTTAATGCATTCATTGGTTGATTCTTGTATGTGTCCTGACCAGGGATTGAACCCACAACCCTGGTATGTTGGGACAACATTCCAACCAACTGAACTCTTGGCCAGAACATGATGTAACAGTTATAATCTAAAAATGAATTACCTATATCCCAGTCTCTATATCTACCTACCTACCTAAATGGATACACACAAACATGCATACATCCATATACTGTCTAGGCCAGGGGTCCCCAAACCTTTTACACAGGGGGCCAGTTCACTGTCCCTCAGACCGTTGGAGGGCCGGACTATAAAAAAAAACTATGAACAAATCCCTATGCACGCTGAAAATATCTTATTTTAAAGTAAAAGAACAAAACGAGAACAAATACAATATTTAAAATAAAGAACGAATAAATTTAAATAAAAAAACTGACCAGTATTTCAATGGGAACTATGGGTGCGGATGCATCCTGTGCTCCTCTCACTGACCACCAATGAAAGAGGTGCCCCTTCCGGAAGTGCAGTGGGGGCTGGATAAATGACCTCAGAGGGCCGCATGTGGCCCACCGGTCGGCCGTAGTTTGGGGAACCCTGGTCTAGGCATTAAGTTTCTGTACTTAGAAAATATAAATTAATAACTGTTTTTCCACAGATGTCTTTATGAAGTCATTAGAACAATGGGTGGCAGCCCTTTTAAACTTACAGGCAGTAGACACTTTATGGACCTAAAGTTTATATAAAAATGCAGACAGTGCCTGACCAGGCGGTGGCGCAGTGGATGGAGAGTCGGATTGGGATGCGGAAGACCCAGGTTCGAGACCCCGAGCTCGCCAGCTTAAGCGCGGGCCCATCTGGCTTGAGCAAAAGTTCGTCAGCTTGGACCCAAGGTCACTGGTTCCAGCAAGGGGTGGCTCGGTCTGCTGAAGGCCCGCGGTCAGGGCACATGTGAGAAAGCAATCAATGAACAACTATGGTGTCACAACGACAATGAAAAACTGATGGTTGATGCTTCTCACCTCTCTCTGTTCCTGTCTGTCTGTCCCTATCTATCCCTCTCTCTGACCTCTCTCTATCCCTGTGTAGTAAAAAAAAGAAAATGCAGAGAACTAGAATATTTGACTAGTTCTAATATTTAGGGACTGTGTAGTGTTACTGAGATGTCCCAAATAAATTCTCACAGGTTCATAAATACAAGTCAGAATTCTTGCACAGGCCTCTCAAGAATCTCAGCAATCATCTTGCATTCTGGGCCACTAACTTCTTCTTTAACCATTGACTTCCAATGTTACTTATGCTGCAAACCTAAAAAAGAAACTGCTTTCCTAAAATTAGGTTTTTCCATTTCACTATTCTTTTCTATTCAAGCAACTGATGCTTTTAAAATGTTTCTCACTTACAAATACATAAATTTGTGAATATTTTCTAAGAAATAATAATGATCTGAGATAACTTAGTAATATCCTGCTTGAAAGCAAGCAAAAATGATTTTTAACCCTCTATATAAAGTATTCTACCCTGAATACAGCAATGAACACAGGTATTGCTCAATGCCAAGCCTAATTCAAGCTCTCTGTCAGATAGTTTGCTCAATCGACAAATATTATTGATAAGTTGCTATGTGCCAGCCGTAGATCCAGGCACTAGGGATACAGAAGAGAAAAAGACAGGAATCTGCTCTCAGGAGACAGATGCTACAAAGTAAACAAATAAATAGGACAGCTCTTGAAGACTTCATAGACTACATAATTCCTAACTGCACATGTCACTTCCAGTTTCTGTGTGCGAGGTGGACCTGCCAGTTGTCAATACCCCACTGTATTTTTTTTATTAACTTCTACCAAATCAACCATTACTAAATACAGTGTGTCTGTAAAGTCATGGTGCACTTGCTTTCCTGTGACAGGTCAAAAGTGCACCATGACTTTACGAACACACTGTATAAGTTGTTTGAGTGACTTGTTCTCAGGCTCCAAAAGATGTCTAGCTCACCCAATTAGGGATTCAGCAAGCAAATATTTAATCTGATGCACTGGCTATGCCACTCAGTTGATTTTAACACTGGTATAGCAAGAAGACAACTGCTCCAGGGGCTAGACCGGAAATTAGTACAGATGAACCTAAAGTACATTTTCTAAGAATTCCACATACTTCAACTAGCAATTCAGTATTCAATAAGATATTTCAGGACCCTGAGCAAGGATAAAAAGTATACACAGTCTTTTTACATAACACAGTCTACATACTTACTAGCAATCAAAACCCACATTTGTCTTAGGTTTGGAAAACCTAATGCCTATAAACACTTAACAAACTGGTTTTCCCACCTTCAAGTTACATTTGCACTCCCTCCTAGAAAAAGTTACTCCTAAAAACGGAGTTCAAATGCCCTTGAGTTATCTGACTTTCTAATTCAAGACCTGATAACCTCATACAATCAGTTAACCTCTACCTCAGATCCATTTCACTGGTAAAAATTACCAAACACAACTTTTTGCACTGAAAATATTTTAAAGTCAACTTATAGTCAATGAATTTTAATAGTTTTAATCAAAGTAGCCCATAAGACTTTGAATAGTGTTATATTGATCTCAAATAGTGATTTTGAATGAAGTTCCAGAATTCCTTCTAAATTCTGTATCACACTGTAAAATAATCAGAATCCCTCTGATTTGAAAAAACAACTCACAAATACCCAAAAAGAGATTCCCAGTAGTATATATGTCTGTACACACATATATTCACACACACGAATATGAATATATGTGGATGCCTATGTACATCCCCAAATAAAAAAAGAGGTCCATGAAACAATTTGTGCAATCTCTTCTTTAAAAATATGAAGAAAAAAACCCCACAAAACTGACAAATTCATGAAGAGGAATGAAATAAAGAGTATAATAAGGAGTCCCATCTGCCTATGACATAATAGCCAAGCATGATTTTTTAGAATCTTTTCCCTTTAACTAATTGAACAAAATGTTCTTAAAACCTAGAGAACTGAGATGAAGGTATGATGACAGGGGGAGAGGGTATCAATTAGCATATATTCTGGAACTCAAATATAGTTTATTTTTATTGGTAATAGTAGAATTTAGCCTGAATTTCATTTGTATTATTTCCAAAATCCTAATCAATTTTGAGAAAAAGAAGAAGAAATAAAAATATGTACAAACTTAGAACAAACCCATCCTTCTGCTGGCTCATGCAAGATATGTTTGTAAAATATTTGCATGTAAAAACCAACTTCATATATTGCAAACTACATTTCATGCAAAATATACTTTATATTAAATGTCTACCTGAATAAAGATTTTTTCCAAGGCAAATAAATAAAAAGTATTTAGTACAAAAGGACATTGGCTCAGAACAACATACCAGATGAACATAAAAGGTTAATAATCAAATTCATAATTCATCTAATCTAGGAAATGCCAAGAGTAGTTTAAAGAGATATTCCACTTAACATGAACTAATGCACCAACTGTCAGTAACAGTGAAGATGACTAAATGATTCTGAAATACAATATGCTTATGTTTAATGACATCAATAGACATGTAGGATATTTACCATAGGTTATTTGCCCAGTTACTATGATGTTTGTAAAACCATTACGAAGCTACAAATTTTATTCTACTTTTAGAACTGCCCATGATCAAAGGAAAAAAATAGCACACAACATATTATTCTTTTCTTAGACAGGTACAATTCAGTGAAAATACAATTTTAAGAATTTTATGCTTTTGTTACTGGCACAGAAAAACATCTCTAAGCATTATTCATATTATCTCTCTCCCCTAAAGTTAACATACTTTAATGCCATATGGGCACAAATTTACTTCTGTTCATTTAAACTTGCAATTAAACTTTATAACATAGGAAACTGCTAAAGTAAAATAATCCCATTCCACTGAAAGGCTTTTTCTCTCTAAAATAACACGGGTGACGTGCCAAACGGCTGGGGCGGCAGCTCATTATACCTCAGAAAGAATCCAAGTTTCAGGCTTATCTTGCATTCTCACACATAGCGGCAAAAACCTGGAGTGCTATCAAGGGTTAGAAAGGGCAGATCAAATGTCTGAATTGAGTAAATTCCATTCAGAGAGCATTGGTTGTTCAGTGATCTAATGAACAATACATTAGCAATGCTTTTTATTTTACCTTTATTCAATAACAGAGTCCCTTATAGCTAAAATATTCAAACCATTTCACAGAAAGAAGCCCTTGTGCTGCCCAGAAAATGTTCCTTTTTTAAAAAAATCTATGTGAACTCTTTGAAAATCATAAAAATCCAGTTAGTAACTGAAAAAAATAACTTGTAAAATTCTGATTTATAGGGAATCAGAAAGCTAATATACTTTAAAAGAAGTAAGCATCAGGATGTGATCCAGCATATCATTAATCGCAAATATATGTTCAGAAAGTGGGTACATGTAAAGATAAGGCATAACCAATTATAGTAGCAAGGCCAAAAAAAGATTTCTAAGGAATCAGGTGGCAATATGGGGGTGGGAGTTAGGGAGAGAGAGCAAACCTGGCCACATAAAACAATATTCTCCATTGTGTCTTTAGAATCAACAATGGCACATTTTTACTCCAAATTTGGAGAGTTTAAATAATGCTGTTAGGCCACTTAAATTTATTTAATGTTAATAATGAGTGTACACAAATTGTAGCTGTTGGAGACATGACAAATGAGCCAAAATAAAGATCAACTTCAAAAGGACAAACCCATACTTCCTTTTTGAAAATAAAATGTAGTCACATATTTAATTATATTAGACAACTTTATAAAATACATCCACAAAAAATCCTAGAGTTAACACTATATTTAATAGTAAAAAACTGAACACATTTTCTGTAAGCCCAAGAAGAAGGCAAACTTGCACTTTTAATATCTTACTCAACATAGTACTAGAAGTTGTGGCCACTGAAATAAGAAAAGGAAATGAAAAGTATACAAATCAGAAAGGGAGAAATAAAACTGTCCCTATTTTCAGATGAGATGTTTGCACAGAAAATCCCAAAGAAACTAGCAAGAAAAAAAAATCCTACTCAGCTGGTTAAGAGCATCGTCCTGAAGCACAGAGGTTGCCAGTTTGATTCCCAGTCAGTGTGCATATAAGAACCGATTGATGTTCCTCTCTCCCTGCCTCTCTCACCAAAACCAATAAAAAAAATCCTAGAATAAATGACTGTAGCAAGAAATGCAAGATTTAAAATAAACTTAGAAAAATCAATTGTATTTCTATATACAAGAATGAAAACATGAATAATAAAATTGAAATTATTATACCATTTTTAATCGCTGATATAAATGAAAAACTCAGTTGTTAAATTAACAAAATGTATACAAGACTTGCATCATGAAAAGCAGGAAGCACTGATGAAAGAAATAAAAACCATAAAATGAAAGAAATACTGTGTTCATGTAAGACAACATAATAAAAAGGTCAGTTCTCTATAAATTAATAAATACATTAATGCAATTCCTATTAAAACCCTAAAAGATTTTAAGATAAAAACAAGATTATTTTTTAAAATGAAAAAATACATGCAGTGGTAAAGGAGAATAGATAAAAACAATTTTGAAAAAGAAAAATAAAGTGAGAGGAATCAATCATCCAATATCAAGACTTATTAAATATAACAATGTGGCGTCGGCAAAATGACAAACATACAGATCAATAAAACAGCATCAAAACTCAAAAGCAGACACATAGCCTGACCTGTGGTGACGCAGTGGATGGAGCACTGACCTGGAATGCTGAGGTCATGGGTTCAAAACCACGGGCTTGCCTGGTCAAGGCACATATGAAAAGCAACTATTATGAATTGCTTCCTGCTCCTCTCCCCACCCTTTCTCTCTCTCTCTCTTTCCTCTACCTAAAATCAATAAATAAAATATTTTTTAAAAAGTAGACACATATAGCCTGAACAGGCAGTGGTGCAGTGCATAGAGCATCGGACTGGGATGCGGAAGATCCAGGCTCAAGACCCCGAGCTCGCCTGGTTGAGCGCAGGCTCACCTGGCTTGAGCAAAAGCTTGCCAGCTTGGACCCAAAGGTCGCTGGCTCCAGCAAGGGGTTGCTCAGTCTGCTGAAGGCCTGCGATCAAGGCACAAGTGAGAAAGCAATCAATGAACAACTATGGTGTCGCAACGGCAACGAAAAACTAATAATTGATGCTTCTCATCTCTCTTCATTCCTTTCTGTCTGTCCCTGTCTATCCCTCTCTCTGACTCTGTCTGTCCCTGAAAAAAAAAAAAATAGTAGATACATATATATGCTCACATCAGTTTTGAAAAAAATATAAAGGCAGTTTAATGGAGGAAAGATAGTCTTTATAACAAATGGTAGCAAAGGAATTGAATATCCACTTGCAAAATAAGGGGAAAAAAATGAACCTCAGCCTGACTCACACCTGATACAAAACTTAATTCAAAAATATGAGCAGTTTAAAACTATAACATTTCTAGAAAAGGAAAACATAAAAGAAAATATTCAGGAGACTATACGCAGAGTCCTTAGATTTGACATAAAAGCAAAATCCATAAAAGAAAAAACTGATAAGCTGGACTTGATTAAAATTAAAAACATTCGCTCTATGAAAGACTTGCTAAAAGGATGAAAAAATCTATAAAACTGAATCTCATTATTCACTGTAGTTATGTTCCATGAATGCTCCATGAACATTGTATTAGCGAAAACTGAAATACAAATTCCTATAAGCCTCTGATACAGTGTTATCACCAACCAATCAATACATAAACTTGTTTCAGGTATGTTTCCATTTAAAGTCACCTTATTTTATAGTGATTCATTAGAATTGAACTCACGCCCAATATAGCCCTATCATTCATGTCTGAACAAAGCTTATTTAATGCAGGTGTTTTCTCTGTAAGGCACATCACAGTACAAAACTACAAAAGGTATGGCATGAAGTAATCTGTGAAACGAACACTGGTTTACAATGAGTTAAAACAAGAAAGCAGAGTATCCCCTTGTTTGACCCCAGCTGGAAATGACATGGCAGGTGACTCAAAATTTTTCCCACTCTGTGCATGTCTCAAATGACTGGAAAATCACCATCAGTATTATTTGTGGTTACAAATTAATTTTAACAACTGGACAAATTTGCAAATACAAATTCTGTAAAATAATGAGCATTGACTGTATTTGGAAACCACATATCTGAAAATGAACTATTATCTAGATTATATAAAGAACTCCCAAAATGTTAGAGTAATAAAACCCAAACAATACAATCATAAAATAGCCAAAAGACATTGAGATTTTCATGAAGAGAATATACAGATGTTGAATAAGCACATGAAAAGATGTTCAAGCCCTGGCCAGACAGCTCAGTTTGTTAGAACATCGTCACAAAGCACAGAGGTTGCTGGTTCTATCCTGATCAGGGCATATATAGGGACAACTCAACATTCCTGTCTTTCTCTTTCTCTCTCCCTTAAATCAATAAAAATTAAGAAATAAATAAATAATAAAAGATGTTCAACATCAATAGCCATTAATAAAATACAGATTAAAAACACACGGAAATATTACTACACATCTATGAGAATAGATGAAATTAAAAAACAGTGATGGTATCAAATGCTGAGAAGGGTGCAGAGAAACTGAATCACATATATTGCTGGTGAGCATGTAAAATGATAGCACAAGTCAAGAAAACAGCTTGGCAGTTTCAAAAAATATAAATATGTAACTACAAGGCAAGACAGCAATTGTACTCCTGGGCATTTCTCCCAGAGAAATAAGCAATTATTCTGACATAACACCTGAATACAAATGTCTATAGCAGCTTGATTCATAATAGTCACAAACTGGAAACAATCCAGATATCCATAAATGAGTGGTTAAAAAAGCTGTGGTACATCTATGCCATAGAATAATGCTCAGAAAAAATAAAAAATGAATATGACACATAGAAAACCTAAATGAATCTTCAGGAAATTATGCTCAGTGAAAACGGATAATCCCCCAAAGTTACATACTAACTCCATAACCCCATTTTTGTAAAATTAAAATAATAGAATTATAGTACTGAATCAATGGTTGACAAGGGTTATGAAGCGGGTGGGGGTACGAAGTGGGTGTAGCTATAAAATATACAGGAGATCCTTGTGGTGATGGAGATGTCCTATATCTTGACTGTAGCAATATCAATATTCTGGCTGCATTACTGGACTATCATTTACAAGATGTTAGCATTGAGAAAAATGGCATCAAGGGCCACAAAATAGCTCTGTATTATTTCTCACAATAGCAAATGAATCTACAACTGTCACAAATTAAAAAGCTAATTAAGACAGTGAAATGCAGTTAAAATTTTCAGCTATTTTATTCAGTATATCATACTGTTTGCCTGAGGTAGAAATTGTGAAACTCATTATTTTACTTCAAATAAGTCTAATATAAGTTAAAAGAGGTATATGCATTTTAAAAAAGGAGTAGAAAGGTAAACTACATTAAAGTAAAATAATGAAATAAAAATATTTAAATGAAATTGCTTATACAAAAAAGACTTATTTTTAAACTTTAGAGCAACAAAAATACAATATACTTCATTACTCATTCTTCCTTAACAGAAAATGAGTTATTTAAAAATTACTACTAAAATCAGGATATTTTAGAGTACAAGCATAGCATTAATTTAGTTTTGACACAATTACAAAAATTTTAGTTCTGCCTGACTAGGCAGTGGCACAGTGGATAGAGCATTGGACTGGGACGCGGAGGATCCAGGTTTGAAATCCAGAGGTCGCCAGCTTGAGCGCGGGCTCATCTGGTTTGGGAAAGGCTCAACAGCTTGAGCCCAAGGTTGCTGGCTTTAGCAAGGGGTCACTCAGTCTGCTGTAGCCCCCTGATCAAGGCACATATAAAAAAGCAATCAATGAACAACTAAGGAGCCACAACAAAGAATTGATGCTTCTCATCTCTCTCCCTTCTTGTCTGTCTGTCCCTATCTGTTCCTCTCTCTGTCACTTTCTCTGTCCCTGTCACACACACACACACAAGGAAAATTTCGTTCTATTTTCTGGTCACTAGTTGCATCTCTAACATACCATCTGATAAATGCATAGAGGATGGGAGAGAGGTAAGGTGAAAGAGAGAGAGAGAAAAAGAGAGAGAGGGAGAGAGGAAAAGAGGGAGAGAGGGAGAAAGGGAGAGAGAGAAGAAGGGAGTAAAAAAATAACTAATAGATTTTTAGATTGATGCCACTGTCTTTATTTATAACATATCACAAAAAGCTATACAGTTCATCAAGGAAAAGTTAATCCATCTCCTATTTCTAAATGATACAGTAATGATATATTTTAGTTGGGAAAGATTAAAAGTGTAAAAGAAAAAATCAATAGCTACAATTAAAACTTAAATATATGTGCTACAAAATATAACAAAAAACATAAACCTTAACTTAGGTAGATTACGTTTAACAGGTCCCAACTCTCAAGAACTGCGAAAAGTCTGCAAGGTAGAAAATTAGCATACTACTTTTTTTTTAAAGATTTTATTTATTAATTTTAGACAGAAGAGGGAGAGAAGGAGAAGCACTAGTAGTGCCTTGACCTGACAAGCCCAGGGTTTCCAACCAGCAACCTCAACATTCTAAGATGATGCTCTATCCACTGACACACCACAGGTCCGGCACTAGCATACTACTTTTTCAAGAATGCTGGCAGAAGACAAAAGATTCATGGGTCTGAAACAAAGACTTTGATTATTCACGGCACATGGGCAACAGGACTATATTTGTCCATTTCACTTATGCCAAAGTCCCATGGAGGAAACACAAAGGGCTCATGACACTGGCACCTTACAGGTTGCACTCCTGTTGAGAAACCTTGAGCCAAAAGCCCAGAACTTTTTGAACAAGCAGCAAACATTGCTGCTAACACACCAGACCCACTCTCCTAGGAAAATGGCTCAAATCAGTATATGTGTCAAGTTTCCCAATCTGGGAAACTCATGAAGAATGTACAGGAAACTTCAGGGCTTTCCTCAACTATAGCAGTTATTCATTGTTCATTCTTAAGTAACAATGTGTACACGAGACAGAAAACTTCAGGGAAACCTAAGATGTAAGTATTAAGTAATTAAACAATTAAATTATTACAAAATAAAAAAGTTCTGTTATATTCTTTGTGAAATACACAAAGAAATTAAATGTTAGTCTACATTCACACCACAGCATGCCTGACCAGGAAGTGGCACAGTGGATAGAGTGAACTTGGGATGCGGAGGACCCAGGTTTGAGACCCCGAGGCTCGCCAGCTTGAGCGCTGGCTCATCTGGCTTGAGCAAAAAGCTCACCAGCTTGGACGCAAGGTCATTGGCTCAAGCAAGGGGTTACTTGGTATGCTGAAGGCCCGCAGTCAAGCATGTGTGAGAGAGCAATCAAATGAACAACTATGGTGTCACAAAGGCAACGAAAAAATGATGCTTCTCATCTCTCTCCGTTCCTGTCTGTCTGTCCCTATTTATCCCTCTCTCTGACTCTCTCTGTCCCTGTAAAATAAATAAAATAAAAAATTTACATTCACACCACAGCAGAGATCCAGTGCATATGTTCACTATAAACTAGTGCGTCCAGAATCTACAAAGAAATAAGCATTTCTTTACCATCTTTTTATTCACTAGTGAGGTTGTAAAGCAACTAACTTCAGAAGTCTGAGACATGAGGTGCAGAAGAATTAGAAGTGTATGAAAATAGCTGCAAATAAAGAGGGTTAAATGTCTAAAACTGACCTGACCTGTGGTGGCGCAGTGGATAAAACATCTACCTGGAACACTCAAGTCAGGGCACATGTGGGAGTGGATGCTTCCTGCTTCTCCTGCCTTCTCTCTCTCTCTCTCTCTCTCTCTCTCTCTCTCCCTCCCTCCCTCCCTCTTCCTTTACCTCTCTCTTCCTTCTCGCTATAAAAATGAATAAATAAAATCTAAAAAAAAATTTTTTTTCTAAAAATGTTTTCAGAAATGGTATGCAAAATAGCACGACAAAAGTTTACACCACTCCAAAAGAAGTTGTTTGGTGCTTCTCAAATTTTAATGTGCATATTAATCACCTGGATATAGTATTAAAATGTCAACTCTAATGCAGTAGGTCTGGGGTGAGTCCTGGGAGTAGACATTTCTAATAAGCTGCCAGATGTTGCTTTGAGTAGACACACTTTGAGTAGCAAGGGTTAGAAGATTTTAACTGTCAAACCATTGTCTATGCAAAGTCTTTGGTGCATTACACTCTAAACTTGTTCAACAGATGAGATTTTAAAATTTGAAGTCACTAGAAACAAATCTTGTTACTTATGTACTCTACCTTTAATTTGTGGCTAATAATGAAAATTTTATTTTCAAGTAACATTAAGTCAATTCATATGATTTTATTTTCTGTGTAATGTATCTGTGTGCCACTTTTCTACACAAAAATATTTGGAGCACATTGGTCTTAATGTAGTTCTTAATTATCTTCTGGTATATGATCTATGTATAAAGGTAGTATTGATTCCAATTTCAATTAACCAATTTAGCTCACAATGTGCTCTTCCTGCTGCTAGTATTAAGAATAAACCTAAATATATAATTCATTTCTTGGCACTTTTTAAAAGGTCTTTTGATAACATTTTAGCAATATGTAGGATTCTGTACAAGTTCAGAGAATAAACTCATTTTAACAGGGTTGTGAAAACTTGCATGTTGAAAATAAACTCATTTGATTTCTGGAAAGAAATGTCAGAATCATGGATTAAGTATTATGCCTCTCAAAATTAATTTATCTTAATACCAAGAAATATGACTCTTGCAGAGAATATGGCAAATGGCTCCATTCACACTCAAAAAGTTTGTCTATCCTCAATTTATTTAGAAGATTAATAAAAGATACTACTCAGAATCAAGCATTTATATACAAAACAATGAAATATTTACAAATATTATTAAAAAAATTAACTATACCCCCAGCTCCCACCTGTTTTCAATAAATGGACCAATATATCAATAATACATAATAATTACTATTCTTTCTTTCTACCCTAAAAATAATTACCATTATTTTTGCTACTCTAAATTCCTCAGTGTAAGTACAGAAGTCTGGATGACAAGATCCTGAGAACTAATCAAATAAGAATATCCCGCCCTGATCTTCTGGTAAAATCTTTTAAAAGGAGCTAATAATTATATAGTTCATAATCTTGATAAACAATAGACCTGATTAAAACAAAATCATTTCATAAATTTCCTTTTGATCAAGCTAAAATATGACGGTGTGAAAAAGACAGACTGTGAGACAACCCAGACAAGCAAGGAAACATTCCATACATTACTTGTTTTTATATTAATATAAAAAAGTTTAATACGTTTTTTCTCAGATTAAAACCAGAGTTAAAATATATATTAACATGACTAAAATTTCTACAGTTTGACCTTTATAAATGTTTGGTAGAATTCACCATTGATACCATCGTAGTTTTATAGTTCTCTTTGAGTAAAAATTTTAACTATTTCTGTTAAGAAATATTACCTTACAAAAATAAATAAAACTAGAAGAGTTTAATAAAAATAATTTAAATAACCTATTTGGGTTATCTATTTCTTCTTTAGTGAGATTTTATATATAGTTTGCTTTTCAAGAATTTTGTGCATTTCATCTAAGTTGTTGAATTTACTGTTATAAAGTTAATCATAAAAGCCCCTTCCTATCTTAAATGTCAGTATGATATGTAGTGATAACCACTCTTTTGCATATTAAATTGTCAATCAGTATCCCTGGTTAAGGGTTTATGAAATTTTCTGGTATCATCAAAGAGCTAGTTTTTGGTTTTTATTGATTTTTTTCCTTAATGATTTTGTTCTCTACTTAATTCATTTCTTCTCTTTATTATTTTATTCTTCAGTTACTCTGAATTTAATTTTCTCTTCTTTATGTAGTTTCTTAAAGTGGTAGCTTAGGTCATCAATCTTAAATCTTTGTATTTTTCTAACATTTAATGCTATAAGTGTTCCTATAAGCATTGCTTTAGTTATACCCCCCCCAGTATGCTCTATTTCCATTTTCAGTAGATTAAATATATTTTATAATTCTCTGGAATATCTTCTTTGATTCATGGGTTATTCAAACTGTATTGTTTATTTTGAATTTTTTCAGATGGTTCTCTATTACAGAGAACATACTTTGCATGATCAGAAAATACACTTTTATGACTTGAATCCTTGAGACTTCCATTATGACCATGATTATGGTCTATTTTGATAAATATTCAAGGACACTTGAAAATAAAATGTATTTTTATGTTGCTGGATGAATAGTCCTAAAAATATCCATTCAATAATGTAAGGTAATAGTGTTGCTCATATTTCTATATCCTCCCTGACTTTTCATCTAATTTATCTATGAATTATTAAGAAGGGTGCTGAAATCTCCACCTATAACTGAATTTATCTACTTCTTTCAGTTCTATCAATTTTTGCTCTGTATATTTTAAAGGTCTGTTATTAGATGTGTCAACTTTTAGGATTATTATGTTCTCTTGATGAGATTTAATCAACCTCTTTAGCCTGGCCTGTAGTGGTACAGTGGATAGATCATCAACCTGGAATGCGGAGGTTGCCAGTGCAAAATCCTGGCCTTGCCTGATCGAGGCACATACAACAAACAACAGGCAAACAATTAACAACTAAAGTGAAGCAACTATTAGTTCATATTCTCATTTCCCCCTCCTCCTATCTCTGTAAATTTAATAAATAAAATATCTTTTAAAAAATGTCCTCTTTAGCCCTAGTAATAGTCCTTGCTCTGGAATCTAATTTGTCTCATATTAATATAGTTTTCCCAGCTTCCATTTGATCAGTTACCATGGGACAACACTTTTCCATGCTTCTAATTTTATACCTAGTGTCTATACATTTAAAGTAGGTTCTTATACATAGCATATGGCTAAGCCTTTCTTTTCTTTTTCCAATACAATAATCTCAGCCATTTTAGATTATATTTAAAATGATTTTTGATACTGTTAAATTTATATATTTATTTTAATTTTATTTAGAAAATTAAATTTAATGGGGTGACATTGATCAATAAGAGTACATAGGTTTCAGGTGAATATCTCCATAACATTTGAACTGTTAATTATGTTGTATATGCATCACCCAAAGTCAAGTCATTTTTTGTCACCATCTATTTGTCCCTCTTTACTCCTCTCCCCTCCAGCATCCTCCCCTGTCAGACCTCTTGCAACTTTACTCATGTCTTCCTTGTTTCATTTTTGTTATTTTCCAGGCTTCTTTTACACTGTTTTTAGAATTTATTTCATCTCCTTTACTAGTAAAACCTCTTGTGTGTGTGTGTGTGTATTTTTACAAGGCTGGCTCAAAATCTACTGTGTATATTTTTGAGGTATCAGAGTCTATCTTCACATTATACCCATTTACCATAGCAGAAGAAACTTACAAGACTTCCAATTCTCCCTTCCTAATGTCATGTGCTTTATTTGCACCTATACTCTAAACTCTATGATGCATTACAATTATTTTTAAAGAATCAAATATCTTTTGTCACTAACTTTATTGAAATGTAATCCCATGTCATAAAATCCATCTTTCTGAACTGATTCTTAGTATATTCACAGAATTGTGAAACAATCACCACTATACTTAGAAAGTTTCCATTATCCCGTCGAAAGAAACACCTATTATCAGCCGCTCCTCATTCTCCCTTGCCCCTAATGCTTGTCAATGACTAATTTATACCATGTTTCTATATATGTATTTGCCTATTCTGGTTATTTTATACATTGAGGTCTTTCAAATTGCTTTATTTTATTTATTTATTTGTTTATTTATTTATTTATTTATGGTGGCTGGCTTCTTTGAGTTGTATAATGTTCAGTTGTATAAGGTTCATAAGTATTCTAACAGATATTAGAGCTTTTTTATTTTTACTGCCAAATAGTATTTTTTTAATTATTTTTATTTATTTATTCATTTTAGAGGAAAGGGAGAGAGAGAGAAAGAGAGAGAGAGAGAGAGAGAAGGGGGGAAGAGCAGGAAGCTTCAACTCCCACATGTGCCTTGACCAGGCAAGCCCAGGGTTTTGAACCGGCAACCTCAGCATTCCAGGTCAACGCTTTATCCACTGCACCACCACAGGTCAGGCCCAAATAGTATTTTATCGTATCAATATACCATACTTTGTTTATCCAATGAACATTTAGACTGTTTCCACTTTTTGGCTATTATGAATGAAATTGTGCTACAAACATTTGCAAACAAGTTTTTTTTTATGTGGATATGTTTTAAACTGTCTTAGATATACACTGAGGATTGAAATTTCTAGGTCATATAGTTGCTCTATGGTCATACACTTTAAGACATTAAGAAACTGTCCAACTATTTTTCAAGGTAACTTCACTATTGCATAACATCACAAACAATATATAAGGGATCTGATTTTCCAATATCCTTACCAATATATGATATTTTCCAATCTTATTATAACTATGTTAGTGGATGTGAAGTGAGATCTCATGGTTTTGATTTGCATTTCCCTAAGGACTAATGATGTTGAACACCTTTTCATGTGTCTATTGGTCATCTGTAGAGCTTCTATTCAAAATGTTTATTCAGGCCCTGGATGGTTGGCTCAGTGGTAGAGTGATGACCTGGTGAGTGGATGTCCCAGATTCAATTCCTGGTCAGGGCACACAGGAGAAGTGACTATTTGCTCCATTCCTCCTCCCCTTTCTCTCTCTCACGCACTCTCCTCCTCTTGCAGCCACTGCTCAATTGATTCGAGCATGCTGACCCTGGCCACTGAGGATGGCTCCATGGAGTCTCCACCTCAGGCTCCAAAAATAGCTTGGTTCTGAGCTTTGGCCACAGATGGGCAGACCATTGACCCCAGATGGGGGTTGCTGGGTGGATCCCAGTTGGGACATATGCGGGAATCTCTCTATCTTCCCTCTTCTCACTTAAAAATTAAGAAAAAAAGAAATGTCTATTTTGTCTGACTGGTAGTGGTGCAATGGATAAAGCATCATGGGATGCTGAGATTTCAGGTTCAAAACCCTGTGGTAGCCTGATCAGGTGGTGGCGCAGTGGATAGAGCATCCGACTGAGATGCAGAGGACCCAGGTTTGAGACCCCGAGGAAGCCAGCTTGAGCGCAGGCCCATCTGGCTCGAGCATAAGCTTGCCAGCTTGGACCCAAGGTCGCTGGCTCCAGCAAAGGGTTGCTCGGTCTGCTGAATGCCCGAGGTCAAGGCACATGTGAGAAAGCAATCAATGAACAACTAAGGTGTCACAACAAAAAACTGATGATTGATGCCTCTCATCTCTCTTCGTTCCTGTCTGTCTGTCCCTATCTGTCCCTCTCTCTGACTCTCTCTTTGTCCCTGTAAAAAAAAAAAAAAAACCAAAGAAACCCTGTGGTCTCAGGCTTGAGCATGGGCTCATCTGGCATGAGCACAGGTTCACCAGCTTGAGCGTGGGATCAACAATCAACATGATTCCATGGTAGCTAGCATGAGCCCTAAGGTCACCAGTTTAAGCCCAAAGTCATTGGTTTGAGCAACGAGTCACTGGTTGGCTGGAGCCCCCTGGTCAAGGCACATATGAGAAGCAACCAACAAACAACAAAAGTGACACAACTACAAGTTGATGCTGCTCATTCTCTTCTGCCTGCCTGTCTTTCTCACTCGCTAAAAAGAGTAAAACAAAAGTCTATTTGAATTTTTTGTCCATTTTATCAATTATCTTAAAAATTGTTAAATACAAAAATCACACATTTACCCACAAAACTAACATTTTTTTATGCTCATCTGGTATTATTTTTCTTCTACCAGAAAGACTTCCTTCAACATTTCATATAATAATTGTCAAATGTTGATTAATTACTTCAGCTTTTGCATGCCTAAAAATTTCACTTTGCCTCCAGTTACAAACAATATTTTTGCTGGTCATTGAACTCAAGGTCGACTTCTTTTTTTTTTGGACCTTTAAAGTTGCCACTCTGCTATCTTCTGATGAGAAGTCCACTGTTATTTGTATTTTTATTCCTCTAAATGTAAGGTATATTTTTCCCTTTGCCAATTTTAAGAATTTCTCTTTATCACTAGCTTTTAGCTATTTTATGTTGTGCCTCTTTCTGATTTTTCTCCATTTCCTTTTTTTTTTTTTTTTTCGTGGCAGAGACAGAGAGAGTCAGAGAGAAGGATAGATAGGGACAGACAGATAGAAAGGGAAAGAGATGAGAAACATCAATTCTTCATTGTGGTTCACTAGTTGTTCATTGATTGATTTATCATATGTCCCTTGACAGGGGGCGGGGAGGCGCTACAGCAGACCGAGTGACCCCTTGCTCGAGCCAGCGACCTTGGGCTTAAGCTGGTGAGCCTTGCTCAAACCCAATGAGCCTGCGCTCAAGCTGGCGACCTCGGGGTTTCGAACTCGAGTCTTCCGCATCCCAGTCGGACACTCTATCCACTGTGCCACCACCTGGTCAGGCTCCATTTCCTCTTCATTGCACTTTTTAGGTCTGTAGGTTTATATTTTTCATCAAATTTGTAAATATTCTAATCATTATTTTTTCAAATACTTTTTCTGTTACCCATCTCTTCTCCTTCTGTAACTTCAATTATAATACATATGTCCCCTTGATATTGTCCCATCACTCTGTTCTTTTATTTTCTGTTGTTTCTTTTGTTTTTATTTCTATTTCACTTTGGGTAGTTCCCTATGTTATGCTTTAAGTTCACTTATCTTTATGCAGTGTCAAATCACTGAATCTCATCTAGAGTATCTTTCAAATCAGGTATTGTTCTTACCATCTCTAAAAGCTCAGTTTGAATCTCTGTTATATCTTCTATTTCTCTCCTCATACTCCTACATTCCTCTATCTTCTTGAACTATGAAGTGTATTTATAATAGCTGTTTTAATGTCCTTGTCTACTAATTCTATCTGATGTATCATTTTGGATTTGTTTTTACTGATTCATTTTTCTCCTGGTTACAGTTCACATCTCCCTACTTTTGTGCATACCTGGTAACACTGACTGGATGCCAGACAATGAATTTTGTTGGTTACTAGATTCTTAATGTATTCCTTAAAATAATCTGAGGCTTTATTCTGGGATTGTGGGATCCAGTTGTTATTTTCCTATAGCTTGGCTCTGATAAGGATGTTTTTAAGGTTTATGAAAAAAAAATCCCTGAATAGCTTTTAGTCTACAGTTAAATTTGATTCCAGTTCTAATTACATACTATTCTTCTAAGAAATATCCAGTGACCTACATGATAGGAGATCATTCCTCTCTGGCTCGTGGAAACAATCTATTATTAACTCAAGGAAAGGTTCAGAGAGTGTCCTACCTGCTCTTTTCCAATGGTTTACTACCAGTTTTTTTGTTTTGTTTTGGTGTGTGTGTGTGTGCGTGTGTGCGCGCGCCTTGTATTATTTTGGCATGTTGCTGAACTCTTTTATTAGTTCTATATAAGTTTGTTTTATGGAGATTCCTTGCGATAACCTATACAGACAATTATGTCCAATATAACTAAAGACTTATTTCTTCCTTTTCTTTCTATTCACTATCTTTAGATTACTGAAAAGTGTATTTCAGTATATTTAGTAGATTACACACATGTATGCACCAATCAGTGCTCAGCCAAAATCTCAAGATAAATGCACTATAGTGCTCCAGTGCATTTTCTCTTTTGGCTTCTCTGTAGTTCTCTCCCCTCTTAGTATACTGCCCCACAAAATTGGGTAAATCCTAGCCAGAAGCCTCCCCAGACTCTGAACCCTGTCTTATCAACTCAGTGACACCTCCAGACTATGCTGAGTTATCTACTCCCTGTGCTGAAGCTTGGAGTCTCTTCACAGGTCGTGAGCTATTGTAAAATATCTGAAAATTATGGCTTCAGATATTTTCTCTGGCTTTTATTTACTTCAGGCAAGGGAAAAATTCATTCCCAATTAGTCCATATTTTGGCTGGGAGTGCCATGTAGAAACATTCATTCATTTACTAATTGTCTGTCATAGAACCAAGGCCTTTTCTTTGAGTATTATTCTATTGCCTGGAATTCTGAAATATTGGTCTTTCTTACATATCCCATAGCCACTGTGCATTATCTGTGATTTCTAGTTTACATTCCTTAAAGTGGACTGCGGACATTTAAAATAATTAGGAAACACTTGCAAAGTAATAAGGAAAAATTTCTTTAGATTTTATAACTCTACACATATGCAAATGCACATGCACACACACACACAATCTCTTAGTTATTAGTCATATAAGATTTGACAGAAACTTCTTTCAGTACCTTGCTTTATACGATCTTTCCAAATTATTCAACTTTGTTTTTCTAAAAAATAGCAATTGTGTTTCTTTCAGTTTTCATTGGTATACAGAATTGTAATAAAAAGGAGAACTGGAATAAATAAGTTTGGAATAAACTCAGCAAGAGGAAAAGAGACACAGACTACTAGAGAATGCCTATGCTAGCCACAACATTCAGTGTGACTCAGTTAACAAGTTAGTAAGAAACTAGTTAGAAGTTTATTAATAGAGCTTCTCCTATATAATCAAGTTATATCACATAACTTAATATCTAAGGACTACAGTTTTTTATTAAATGCTTTGGAGAACAATCTGTTTACCAAAGTCTCATAAAATGGCTACTGCTTGGAAGAGCCTAGATCTCAAAAAGAAAAGTGCACTAAAGAATCCTACAACCTTTCCAAATAACTATAATTGTGTGAAATCAAAGAAAGGGATTTTAAAAAAAGACAAAGAATGCAGCTCATGTG
Organism: Rhynchonycteris naso; assembly: GCA_037038555.1. Classification (NCBI taxonomy): domain Eukaryota; kingdom Metazoa; phylum Chordata; class Mammalia; order Chiroptera; family Emballonuridae; genus Rhynchonycteris; species Rhynchonycteris naso. The sequence goes on from CM073000.1 coordinate 139,152,040, forward strand.
CCAGGATGAAGAAGAGAGCAGGCGGAAGGGATAGCACAATGTCTCAGATAGCAGTAAGCAATGTTCCCTGTATGGTAAACAGTCTAGCATAGCAGAGAGCATGTCAGTATAAGAATGTGTACCAATAAACCAGTTACTTCCAAATACGGATATGTACTATATTATAAATAGAATTTTAAAATGGCAAACCAGCTAAGTTTTCTTAGAGAACCCTTAAAAATCAGTATCTTTAAATGAATTCTAAGTACTATAATGCCTAAATTATCCTTTAATGAACTATAGAACTAATTTACTAAAAATATGTTGAAGATAAAAAAGCAAAATCCTTCTTAAATGCTCAGCTTTATTTCACAGAAATAACTTACCACATTCACAATAATGATTTAGAAAATTACGAAGAACAGTCTAGCCTAAATATTTTAAAATACAAAATCTAACTAAATGTTAACATAAAAATTATGTATTATATTACCATAATACTAGGTCTAACACACTAAAAAAGTGTTCATAAATATACTGTTGGATCAAAGTTTCTGATGTACAATAAATATGGGATCTAATAATAACACTAAATATTCTTAGGTGAGTCATTTATCTTTTTCTTGCTCTATTTAGTCACATCTAAAATCTGCACAGAAAATTTTAAAAGTCATGCAACATAGGATAAGTTTCAAATATAAAATAAATGCAGTATGATCAGTTCTTCAGATTATCACCAGAGAAAACAATTATTTCTTGAATATGGCATCTTTAAAATTCAGGGCTTGGAGTGCTTCTAAGGCAATTCCATTGTCCATCAGTTCTCTCAGTCTCTAAGTAGAGAACTCTTTTTTTGAATCTTCAGCTTCAACTTTTCCTTGCTTAGCTTCAGGCAACTGCTGCCTTCCCATGATTGGCAGAGAATAAAATAACTCCCTTCCTTCATTTACAGTGTTACCTTGAAGGGATCTATAACTATAATCAAGTGTTCCGAGTCTTCTCATTTTCAGTCTACAGAAATAGTGGGGATGCGTTACACCTTACCTTTCAATTTCACATTCTTTGGATTTTGTGGATTTTCACTGTTAAATGTGTATACCCAATAAAGATTTTAAAAAGTACATTACTACTGTAATGTCAAACCCTCCTGTTTTATGTAAAAATATACATATCTGAAGTCAGAAAAAAAAAAAAACACCGCAGCTCAAAGTCTCTTTGAAAAATCCTACCTATATACTAATGCCTACTCTAGTTCAAAATTGTTTTCTCAATAAGTTTGCAAAACTGATTAAAAAAAAATTCTGGAAGAACTTTCATTCGATAAATCCATATCTTTATTTTTAAAAATGTGTGTGTGTGTGTGTGTGTGTGTGTATTCCCAATAACTCTGTAGTCTCAGTATCAGGTCAAATCAGTGCACACTTCTCTCTTACTCTCACTGACAAACAACTGCTCTCTATTTTACCTTAGTTCTAGCTCTTTACATCAAAGTTATGAGTTTTTTTAATCTTATTTGTTCTACCTAACATCAAGCTCATCAAAAAAAATTATATACTTCTTTTTCATCCTTTCTTTGTACAAGTTAAAAACACAGCCCTGGCCAGGTGGTTCAGTGGATAGAGCGTCAGCCTGGTGTGCGAACATCCTGGGTTCAATCCCTGGTCTGGGCACATGTAAGATGCAGCTATTTGCTTTTCTCCCCTCCCTCTCCTCCTTATCTCTCTTCTCCCTCTCGCAGCCAGTCCGAGCGTTGGCCTGGGCACTGAGGATAGCTCAGCTGATTCAAGCATCAGCCCCAAATGGGATGGCCAGGTGGATCCTGATCAGGGCACATACATGCAGAAGTCTGTCCATCTCCTTTCCTCTCACTTAAAAAAAAAAGAAAGAAAAAAGAAACAGACCAGTACTAGTCTTTCAATATTACCTAAAGAAAGGCATTATTATTTTAGTGACCTTGCAAATGCCATTTCCTTGATAACAGAAAAGATTACCATCATTTGTTTTCATGTGGAAAGGATTCTAATTTACATTTGCTGTTTGTCACAGGATTATTTGAATTCACCAGTTCACTGTCATTATTTGGATAGCAATTTGGTTGGTAAATTCGGCCAGGTTCCAAGGGCTGATAAAATGGAAACGTTTTTTTGCCTGACCTGTGGTGGCACGGTGGATAAAGCGTCAACCTGGGAACACTGAGGTCGCCAGTTCAAAACCCTGCACTGCTCTGGTCAAGGTACATTTGGGAGTTGATGCTTCTAGCTCCTCCCCCCTTTCTCTCTCTCTCTCTCTCTTTCTCTCTCTCACTCTGTGTCTCCTCTCTAAAATAAATAAATAAAAAGAAATTTTAAAAAATGGTAAAGTTTTGAGGAATAACTCGGACAGGAGTCACTGGTTATTTCCCACAGGAAACTAAGAATAAATTGCTGTCATTGCCTACCCCAAAACCAAACAAAAAGCACAACACATAGTTGGGTTGTTTTGATTATAGAGGGTACATATTTTATATCAGAAAATATTTCTAGCTCCTACCTGTAAAGCTACCTGAAAATGCCAACTATGACTGTCCTATCCACCAATCAGAAAAACAGACTACAAACAGCTATGTGGCAGAATCCTACAGGGAAGACTCCACACACAGCTGGCCATTACCCATAGCTTCAGGAGCCTCTAATGGGCATGACAGGTACGACACTGACTCTGGCTGGGCTCTGCACACCTGATGGTAGGTACAAATGCTCAAAATGTAATAAAAGGTCTGAAGCAAAATATATATACATCCAATTTGGAAAGCCAGGTTTTATTTCTTCAGATCAAACACTGCATTTTATGATAGTATCCAACAATGAGTGTAGAAACAACACAGCAAATGGACATACCTTGTTGCTTATCATCCTCAGAGCAACGGATTATAAAAAAGTGGAACAGGTCATCAAACATTTATCATCAAAATGGGTGAGGAAAAAGGTCAAGGAGGACATTCACAAGTGTATATTCACACTCCATATGAAGGAGACCAAAGGCAGGTCTCCACAAGACAGATTCCTCTGCATTTGCAAGAGATCTCAAGAAGATGGCTTTGGGGAGGATGTGGGTATAACAAAACAACTCTTTCCCACATCACCTTAACATGCCTTCCCTACTTTATGAAGTAGTTCCAGAAATAGGGCTTGAACTCTGGGTGCTATAATCAGCTATAACCTCAAAGCAAGAATCTATAATTGTAGCTTTAAACCTTTATTCCAGAATACCTAAGAGCCTAATGGGATAGATTATGCCTTCAACCTATCATTCAAAATTGAGGTTGATAGTGACTGCATCTATAGTACCTAGAGGCCAAAATAACCCAAGATGCCTGTGTGTGCCTACCATACATGAATGGGAATGTGCTGAAGGGGATGATACACTGCTAGCCTCAGGTATCTTCCAGCAAAATGGACCAAACTGTAGATGAACCTGATGTCCCTCCCTGAAGAAGAATGGTTTGGGACAGGGTTAAAATCATCAACAAGCCTGACCAGGTGGTGGCACAGTGGATAGAGCATCGGACTGGGATGCGGAAGACCCAGGTTCGAGACCCCGAGGTCTCCAGCTTGAGCGTGGGCCCATCTAGCTTGAGCAAAAGCTTGCCAGCTTGGACCCAAGGTCGCTGGCTCCAGCAAGGGGTGGTTCGGTCTGCTGAAAGCCCACGGTCAAGGCACGTGTGAGAAAGTAATCAATGAACAACTATGTTGTCGCAATGGCAATGAAAAACTAATGATTGATGCTTCTCATTTCTCTCTGTTCCTGTCTGTCTATCCCTATCTATCCCTCTCTCTGACTCTCTCTCTGTCCCTGTAAAATAATAAAACATTTAAAATAATCAACAAATAGAAAGAAGAAAAAATAGCATCTTATGGTAGATGAAAGAATAAATGATTATGCAATGAGAGAAATCTAACACTTAACTCGTCCCTTGAGATAAACTCCAAGCAGGAAAATAATATTGTGTCTTAGAGAACTTGTACCAGATGCCTAGAGATGTGAAGCTATATGCTTGCCAAGACTGCCTCTGCCTTGGATTCTGACAAGGTCTTACCTCAATAGCATCAAATTGGAGACATTTTGGTCATTCACCATGATGACAATTAGGACCAAGTGATGAATTAATGAAACTCTAGTAATATACCAGTATCTTTTGATTCTTATTTTTCAGGTTATACATCTACTACAAAGGATATCATTTGGGAATGAATTTCCTGGGATTTCTCCCTGCTGGGCCATCAAATCATGAAATATACAACTCCTAGCTGACTGGTCACTATGTAATGTAAACCTTAATGACTGAAAGCTTACAAAGATTCCTGGCTATAATGAACAAAATAGCTGCTGTGTGCCTGTCATGCCATAGTGTGCTGCATACAAATATATACCATCCTTGTTTCTGTGGGTGGAAAGCAATTAAACAGAAGAGAAAAGAACAGTGAGTTTCTTGTGGGAATTAAGCAGTAGGTATCCCATAATGGGCTTGAATCTAACAGGATTGACTTGCCTTGAACCTGAGAAAGGCTATGTGAAGTCTTATGACATATTCAGACTAAATTATATCTAGTTGTGATCAGTATCTGTTGGGAACTGAATAAATAAACAGGATATTTTTGCAATCCAGACAGAGGTGCTGGGCCCAAACCCCACCTCATTTGCCTAGTTAATAAAGAGCTACACCTGATTCTCATTTGTCTCACCCATGTTCTCAGGAGGAGGCTGGAAGCTAGTTTCTTATTAGTGTAACGTAGATTTGGATGGTATGCTGGGGGTTGTTTTTGAGTTGCCTTGGAAACTTAATTCAATTGCTGATGGACCACATTTTCCTCTGAATAAAAGTGGATGTGTTTCTGGGAACAGGCATATTACGGCTAAGAAACAGTAAAGACTGTTTGCCATGGCATCCTCCTGAACCCATCTGTATGTATGTATCTTTAAGTCCTTGTCTATCATTTACTTCAATTCCATACCTTTTCCTGTTTGAAGATCCCGTAATAGACTCGTCATGGCTGGACCACTACAAGTATCTGTGATGGTTAATTTTATGCATCAATTTGGCTAGGCTATGGTGCTCAGATATGTGGTCAAACACTATTCTGGTTGTTTCTGTGAGCGTGTTTTTGAATGAAATTGGCATTTAGATCAGTGGACTTTGAATAAAGCAGATTGCTCTTCATAATGTGGGTGGACCTTACTCAATCAATTGAAGGGTGTAATAAAGGTTGACTTCCTCCAATCAAGAGGGGATTCTGGCCTGACCAGGTGGTGGCGCAGTGGATAGAGCGTCGGACTGGGATGCGGAAGACGCAGGTTCGAGACCCCGAGCTCGCCAGCTTGAGCGTGAGCCCATCTGGCTTGAGCAAAAGCTCGACAGCTTGGACCCAAGGTCGCTGTCTCCAGCAAGGGGTTACTCGGTCTGCTGAAGGCCTGCGGTCAAGGCACATGTGAGAAAGCAATCAATGAATAACTAAGGTGTCGCAACGGCAACGAAATACTAATGATTGATGCTTCTCATCTCACTCCATTCCTGTCTGTCTGTCCCTATCTATCCCTCTCTCTAACTCTCTCTCTGTCCCTGTATATAAAAAAAAAAAAAAGGAGGGGATTCTGCCTGCAGGCTATCAACTCTTCCATGGTTTTCCAGCCTGCCAGCCTCCCCATCAGGTTTTGGACTCACTGGCCTCCACAATCACCTGAGCCAACTGCCAAAAATAAACGTATTTCTCTCTATATACTACCCGTTTAGCCTTAGTTTAGACACCAATACATTCGGGAAAGGGAAAGATATATTATAAACTAAGAGGAAAAAAATATTGTACATGTTAACTTATTTTAAAAGCACATAGAAGACACAATGGAAAGACCTGTGGTGGCACAGTGGATAAAGCGTCAACCTGGAACGCTGAGGTCGCAGGTTTAAAACCATGGGCTTGCCTGGTCAAGGCACATTTGGGAGTTGATGCTTCCTGCTCCTTCCCCACTGCCTTTCTCTCTCCTCTCTCTAAAATCAATGAATAAAATCTTAATAAAAAAAAAAAAGACACAAAGGAGAGAACCCTGTGTGGATCAGAGAAAGCTTTCGTAGAGGCTGATCTAAGATTGCAAGGTGAAAATTCTGCAAGCAGGTCTGGAAGGGTGGGGGAGGTTGAAGTAGCATCCCTTTTACCAGATGCTCCCTGCAGGAGGAGGGGCCCAGCGACATGACACAGCATTGCACACTAGAAAACTGCAAGTAGGTTTATGCAGCTCCAGCACAGGGTGAGTGGGCAAGAGAGGAGGCAAGTGATCAAGCCAGAAAAAGATAAAAGAGCCAACACAGGACAGGTCTGGCATGAACAAGGCAAGCAGTTTATAAATCACTTTGTAGGGAAATACATAAAGGTCCCAAAACAGCAAACTTGATCAGTTTCAACTTTAAAAGATATGTCTGATAGTACTGCTGAACAGTTTCAAAGAGATGGAAATGGTGGGAGGGGAGCAGGCATGGATGGAGCATATAGCAGGTAAGTGGAAAGGGGGATGGTGGGGACAAAGGTGGGGGAGAGGGGGAGGGGAAAGAGGAAATAGAGGAAGGGAAGGAGGGGGAAGGGGGGTGGCAGGAAGAGGGGAAATGGAAAAGAGGAAGGTGTGAATAGGTAGAGGGGAGGGAGGGGAGGGGAGGAGAGGTGGGGAGGAGAAGAGAGGTGAGGAGAGAAGGGGACAAGTGGGGAGGAGGTGGGAGGGTGGAAAAGAAATGAGAGAGAGAGAGAGAAAGAGAGAGCCTCCTTCCTCTTTTCATAAACCTACCAATCCTATCAGATTAGTACTCTACTCTTATAACCTCATTTAATCTTAATTACTTCTTAAAAACCCTATAGCCAAATGCAGACACATTAGGGGGTTAGAGCTTCAACATATGAATCCTGGCAGGGGAATTCAGTCCATAGCTAAACTGCAGTAATCTAGTTAAGAGATGAAATAGAACTGTGCTAAATGAATAGCAGTGGAAAAGAAGATGTGATGCTAAGATAAAATAACCAGATCTGGCCACAAGTTAAATGTGAAGCGTGAAAAGACTATAAAGTTTCTGATTTACATAAGTGCATGAACAGTATAGTACACGTATCCCATTTTTCAAAAGTTTAAACCGTGCCACTTTGCTATTATAGAAACCTACATTAGTTTTCACCAACAGAAAGAAATCCAAAGAAATTTTTTTTCTACAAATGCTTTTCAGTTTCTGCCATTTCAGCTTCTGAAAGGTTTCAGATAGCGTGGAACCCTGCCCCTCCATGTTTCCATTGTTTCAGAGACCCCAAGTCCCTGGGGGTCATGGGATATAAGCCTAGTGGTTCGTGTTAGAGGTGAGGAATACCAAGCTTGGGGAAGCCTAGCATTTATATACACTGCTCACAAAAATTAGGAGATCAGGGAATGGCAGACACTCCCATACTTTCAGTTTTTTGTATAGCATATTTTCACCAATGAAATAAAATTTGGTTTTGCATCTCATTTGCATAATCAAACAACTTTCTTTGAGTTGTCATTTGCTTTTCTGATGTTCTTGTTTAATAAAAAAAATTAAATGCTTTATTTTTAATCACTTCATATTCATTTTGAAATACCCCCTAATTTTTGTGAGCAGTATAGAAAGCCATAAGCAAGCCTGCTCTGTGTCCCAGAAAGAGACATCTCATCCCTAAAGACTGCTTGCTGCAAACACAACTCTGAGAAATGGCTCAGGTAAAAAGCACGCAGGGTCTTGCATTCTTGGCATATCTGATAAAACATTAGGGCAGGGGTCCCCAAACTATGGCCCTCGGGCCGCATGCGGCCCCCTGAGGCCATTTATCCAGCCTACCACACTTCTGGAAGGGGCACCTCTTTCATTGGTGGTCAATGAGAGGAGCACAGGATGCATCCGCACCCATAGTTCCCATTGAAATACTGGTCAGCCTGTTGATTTAAATTTACTCATTCTTTATTTTAAATATTGTATTTGTTCCCGTTTTGTTTCTTTACTTTAAAATAAGATATGTTTATAGGGATTTGTTCATAGTTTTTTTAATAGTCCTCTGGCCCTCCAATGGTCTGAGGGACAGTGAACTGGCACCCTGTGTAAAAGGTTTGGGGACCCCTGCATTAGGGGCATGAGAAACTTACAACTCACAACATTCACCTACCTACTTCATTACTTAGTGACTACAAATGCATTCACGTCCCAGGCAAAATACTAAGTAAGGTTCTCTAAAGAAATGGAACAAACAATGTGGAGACAACTCAAGTGCTAGAATGGATGTTATTACCCAGAGAAAAGTACTCCAAATTCTAGCATCTCAGGGTCCCTAGTAAAATGGTGCTGTCCTAGTACACTAAAGTGAAGCCTGCACATGAACAAGCCCCACCCACATACAAGCAGCTTGTTTCCTATCATTTTCCCCAATCTTTAATCATGAGACTTTTCAAACATAGTAAAGAGCTGAAAAAATAGTACAATGAACACATCAACTTGATTGAACTGTTAATTTGTCATATATGCTTTCATTTTATGTCTATAAGGTTTTTTCCCTCTCTCGTTCTTAAGAAACCTTTAAAAATAACTTGCAAATATGGCTTTCTGTCTAAACATTTAACATGTAACACCTAGGAATAGGATATTTTCCTACATACCCATATCATTATCACACCTAAAAAATTAATAATTCCCCCTTAACAGCCCCCAAAAGGTATTTTGTAGTTGTTGCTGTTTTATATTCTTTTTAGAACCAAAAAGCCACCTGTTGGGCAACCAAGTTTGTAAGCTGTGTTTAGGTTTGCCCACTTGTATTTTGCATTGGGGTGGAGCAGTCCATGTGTGTGTGGTCTGTGAAAGGCTGCTGGTGCTTGCCCTCAGGGCTGCAGATTGCAAATTGTGAATTTCCTGCATCCATGGAGAGGGGTGATTGTTCGCTATTATTTGCCAGAAAAGGGGGTATTTCCACCCGGCCTGTTTTGCTGGTGGGGGACTATGAGTCTGATGAGTCCAGAGAGTGAATCTAGTGCAGTGGCTCTGAACCTTTTTTGAGGTATCGAACCCACCAGTTTCATATGCACATTCACCGAATCCTTCTTTAGTGATAAATTAATTTTTTTTTTTTTTTTTGCCTCACCTGTGGTGGCGCAGTGGATAAAGCGTCGACCTGGGAACACTGAGGTCGCCAGTTCAAAACCCTGCACAGGTCTGGTCAAGGCACATATGGGAGTTGATGCTTCCAGCTCCTCCCCCCTTTCTCTCTCTCTCTCTCTCTCTCTCTCTTTCTCTCTCTCTCTGTCTCCTCTCTAAAATGAATAAAATTTAAAAAAATTAAAATATGATTTTTTTTTCCAAATTTAGTTTTGCCGGTGCGAGACTAGAGTTGCTCAACTTGGCATTGCATATCATGCAGATAGGAGGCTGACTCCCATCCCGTTCAATGATACATGTGAATCCATGTTGTATATATTCGTCCGACCACTTTCTTTTTTGCTCGACATATTTAGTATGGATTACAATATTAAGAAAGAAACCACACAACGTACAACTACGACAGCCGTTGACTACTGCGCGCACTAAATTCCCCGCAGCACTGGTTGGCCAAGCAATGTAACGTGATCCTCTGCAGCAAGTGATGGCCAAGCGGGGTGTGTCATCACGACTTTACACAAGTGTGTCTTTACCTCCGCGGCAGAAGCTTCTCCGAAACCCTGAGACCAACTCATTGAACTCCTAGGGTTCAATAGAACCCAGGTTAAGAACCACTGGTCTAGTGAGTCCAGAGACTGAGTCCGGGCAATCCAGAGAGGGGGTCAGAGCTTGGGATCCCTGAGAGAGGAAAAAGCAGTATTTCCTGCCTGTTTGCTCATCCGTCATTGCAAGACTCTAATAGACAGAATGGCCCACCATCCTCTGGCTCCACAGTTCCTTTACCATCTGCCAGAATTCAACGTGAACCTGCACGACTACGGTGACGGACATGGCGGCGGCAACCAGCCCTCCATCATCAACATTCACACACTTTAATCTGGCTGCCAGTCTCTTTCTTTATTCTCATATACAGCAGTACCCCACCTCCAACACATACATCTTCTTAACATTAATGTCATTCACTTTTTTTTTTAAAGTCAATTTGTGTTAAAACTGTATTACTTATTTCAAAGAATTATAATCGTTTGTGAACTGGACATATTTATAACTTGTGAAGTTGAATAGTAAATACAGAAGATACAGATTTGCTTATTGTTACAAACAGTTGAACATCAGTATTTTTTCCCATGTACATGTCACAAAAATATTTCAATGGGTTTAGTAGACAATTTAAAAATTTAGTATTAATAATATTGTATTTTCTTTGCCAATGAAAACTGAAAAATTAGTCTTTGAGTTTCCTTTAGAAAAGTTTCAGGCAACAAATGTAAATTGTGGACCACCAGGAAAAGAAATATAAATAAATAAAGCCTTAGTTTTTTTCTTTACCCCTCCTCGGAATTTTTTTTATTATTATTATTAATTTTAATGGGGTGACACCAATAAATCAGGGTACATATGTACAACGAAACCATTTCCAGTTTATCTTATCATTCAATTGTGTTGCATACCCGTCACCCAAAGTCAAATTGTCCTCTGTCACCTTCTATCTGGTTTTCCTTGTGTCCCTCCCCTCCTCCCTAACCCACCCTTCCCTCCCTCACCCCATCCCTTAACCACCACTCTCTTGTATATGTCTCATAGTCTCACTTTTATATCCCAACTATGTATGAAATCATGCTGTTCTCAGTTTTTCTTTTTTTCTGATTTACTTATTTCACTCCGTATAATGTTATCAAGGTACATCCATTTTGTTATAAATGATCTGATGTCATCATTTCTTATGGCTCAGTGGTATTCCACAGTATATATGAACCATAGCTTTTTAATACACTCGACTTCTGACAGACACTTGGGCTGTTTCCAGATCTTCTCTATTGTGAACAATGCTGCCACGAACATGGGGGCGCATTTCTTCTTTTCGAACAGTGTTATGGTGTTCTTAGGGTATATTCCTATAAGTGGGATAGCTGGATCAAAAGGCAGTTCGATTTTTAATTTTTTGAGGAATCTCCAAACTGTTTTCCACAGTGGCTGCACCAGTCTGCATTCCCACCAGCAGTGCAGAAGGGCTCCCTTTTCTCCACATCCTCGCCAGGACTTATTCTGTGTTGCTTTGCTGATGAGTGCCATTATGACTGGTGTGAGGTGATATCTCATTGTGGTTTTAATTTGCATTTCTCTAATGATTAGTGATGTTGAGCATTTTTTCATATGCCTATTGGCCATCTGTATGTTCTTTGGAGAAATTTCTATTCATTACTTTTGCCCATTTTTTAATTGAATAGTTTGTCTTCCTGTTGTTAAGTTTTATAAGTTCTTTATAAATTTTAGTTATTAACCCCTTATCAGATGTGCTGTCGAATATGTTCTCCCATTGTGTGGTTTGTCTTTTTATTCTGTTCTTATTGTCTTTAGCTGTACAAAAACTTTTTAGTTTGATATAGTCCCATTTGTTTATCTTGCCTTTTACTTCATTTGACCGTGGAGATAAATCGGCAAATATATTGCAGCTACAGATGTCGTTGAGCTTGCTGCCTACGTTTTCTTCTAAGGTGCTTATGGTTTCATGGCTTACGATTAAGTCTTTTATCCATTTTCAGTTTGTTTTTGTGAATGGTGTAAGTTCATGGTCTAGTTTCATTTTTTGCAGGTAGATGTCCAATTTTCCCAACACCATTTGTTAAAGAAGCTATCTTTACTCCATTGTATGTTCTTTCCTCCTTTGTCAAATACCATTTGTCCATAAAGCTCTGGGTTTATTTCTGGGTGCTCTGTTCTGTTCCATTGATCTATGTGCCTGTTCTTATGCCAATACCAGGCTATCTTGAGTATAATGGCCTTATAGTATAAACCTTGATATCTGGAAGAGTGATACCTCTTGCTTTCTTTTTTCTTTTTAAGATTGCTGAGGCTATTCGTGTTCTTTTTTGGTTCCATATAAATTTTTGAAATATGTGTTCTATATCAATGAAGTATGTGATTGGTGTTTTAATTGGTATTGTATTGAATTTATAAACTGCTTTGGGTAATATAGACATTTTAATTATGTTTATTCTTCCTAGCCATGAGCACGGTATATGCTTCCACTTGTTTGTATCTTCCTTGATTTCTTTTATCAATGTTTTATAATTTTCCGAGTACAAGTCCTTAACCTACTTGGTTAAATTTACTCCTAGGTACATTGTTGTTGTTGCAATAGTGAAGGGGATTGTTTCCTTAATTTCTTTGGCTAACAGTTCATTGTTGGTATATAGAAATGCCTCTGATTTCTGAGTTTTAACTTTATATCCTGCCACCTTGCTGAATTCATTTATAAGGTCCAGTAGTTTTTTGACTGAGACTTTAGGGTTTTCTATATACAATATCATATCATCTGCAAATAGTGACAGTTTTACTTCTTCTTTTCCAATTTGGATGCCTTTTATTTCTTCTTCTTGTCTGAATGCTGTAGCTAGGACTTCCAGAACTATGTTGAATAAGAGAGGTGAAAGAAGGCACCACTGCCTGGTTCCCGATCTTAAGGGGATTGCTTTTAATTTTTGTCCATTTACTATAATGTTTGCTGTGGGTTTATCGTAGATGGCCTTTATCATGTTATGGAATGTTCCCTGTATTCCCACTTACTAAGAGTTTTGAACGTGAATGGGTGCTGGATTTTATCAAATGCCTTTTCTGCATCTATTGAAATTATCATGTGATTTTTGTCCTTCCTTTTGTTTATGTGATGAATCACATTGATTGATTTGCGAATACTGAACCAGCCTTGCCTCTCCAGAATAAATCCCACTTGATAATGGTGTATGACTTTTTTCATATATTGCTGGATCCGGTTGGCTAATATTTTGTTGAGAATTTTAGCGTCTAAATTCATCAGGGATATAGGCCTATAATTTTCTTTCTTTGAGGTGTCTTTGCCCAGTTTTGGGATCAGAATTATGCTCGCCTCATAAAAGGAGTTTGGAAGTCTTCCTTCCTCTTGAATTTTTCGAAATAGCTTGAGGAGGATAGGAGATAGTTCTTCTTTGAATTTTTGATAGAATTCACTTGTGAAGCCATCAGGCCCAGGACTTTTCTTTTTTGGGAGCTTTTTGATAACTGTTTCGATCTCATTTGTTGTAATTGGTCTGATTAGGTGTTCTGATTCTTCCAGATTGATTTTTGGAAGGTTATATGATTCAAAAAATTTGTCCATTTCACCTAGATTGTCTAATTTTTTGGCATATAGTTCTTCATAGTATTTTCTTACAATGCTTTGTATTTCTGCTGTGTCAGTTGTTATTTCTCCACTGTCCTTTCTAATTTTATTTATTTGAGTCCTCTCTCTTTTTTTCTTGGTGAGGCTAGTTAAAGGTTCATCGATCTTGTTTACCTTTTCAAAGAACCAGCTTCTGGTTTCATTGATCATCTATATTGTTTCCTTAGCCTCTATGTCATTTATTTCTGCTCTGATCTTTATTATTTCCTTCCTTCTACTTGTTCTGGGTTTTATTTGCTGTTGTTTTTCTAGTTCTTTTAGATGCAGGGTCAGGTTGCTTATTTGAGCTTTTTCTAGCTTCTTATGATATGCCTGTAATGCAATAAACTTCCCTCTCAGTACTGCTTTTGCTTTGTCCCATAAATTATGAGTTGATATATGCTCATTATCATATGTTTCCTTTGAATTTTTTTATTTCTGCTTTGAACTCATTGTTAACCCATTCATTATTTTATAACATGCTATTCAGTTTCCAAGTGTTTGAGTATTTTTCAGTTTTTCTTTTGTGGTTAATTTCTAGTTTCATGGCATTGTGATCAGAGAAAATGCTTGATATGATTTCAATCTTCTTAAATTTATTAAGACCATTTTTGTGTCCTAACATGTAGTCTATCCTAGAAAACGTACCATGAGCAATTGAGAAGAATGTATATTCTACTGCTTTAGGGTGAAAAGTTCTGAAGATATCTATTAAATCAAGTTGATCTAGTGTATCCTTTAAGTCTGCTGTTTCTTTATTAATTTTCTTTCTTGAGGATCTACCAGTGTTGTTAGAGGGATATTGAAATCCCCTACTATGATAGTATTGCTGTTAATCTCACCCTTTATATCCATCAAAGTCTGCTTTATTTATGTTGGGGCTCCTATATTTGGTGCATAGATTTTATAATAGTTATATCTTCTGTTGAATTGTTCCCTTTATCATTGTGCAGTGTCCTTCTTTATCTCTTACGACAGCCTTTGTATTAAAGTCCATTTTGTCAGATATAAGTACTGCACCCCGGCTTTTTTTTCATTTCCATTTGCATGAAATATTTTTTTCCATCCTTTTACCTTCAGTCTATGTGCATCTTTTGTTTTAAGGTGTGTCTCTTGTAGACAGCATATGTATGGGTCCTGTTTCTTTATCTATGCAGTTACCCTATGTCTTTTGATTGGATCATTTAATCCATTTACATTTAAGGTTATTATTGATATGTAGTTGTTTATTGCCATTTTATTCTTTAAAGCTGTATTTTTCTTTTGCTATATTCTTTTCTCCCTTTAAACTGCTCACAACAGGCCCCTTAGTATCTCTTGCTGAATTGGTTTGGTTTTAATGAATTCCTTCAGGCTTTCTTTTTCTGGGAAGCTCTTTATTTCTCCTTCAATTTTAAATGTTAGCCTTGCTGGATTAAGTAGTCTTGGTTGTAGGTTCTTGTTCTGCATTACTTTGATTATATCTTGCCATTCCCTTATGGCCTCAAGTGTTTCTGTTGAGAAGTCCAATATCATCCTTATGGGGGCTCCTTTGTAGGTGATAGCCTTTTTTTCCCTAGCAGTTTTTAAAATTTTTTCTTTATCCATTAGCTTTGGTATTTTAACTATGATGTGTCTTGGTGTAGATCTTTTGGGGTTTCTCTTTAATGGACTTCTGTGTGCTTCTTGAACGTGTGGAGTGTTTCCCAGCCTTAATTTAGGGAAGTTTTCTGCTATGATTTGATTGAACAAAGTTTCCATTTCCTGTCCTCTCTCCTCTTCTTCAGGTACCTCTATAATGCGAATGTTGTTTCTCTTCAGGTTGTCACAGAGCTCCCTTAGAGTTTCCTCATATTTTTTGAGTCTCTTTTCCTTTTTCTTCTCTGCTTCTGTGCCTTTGTTTATTGTGTCCTCTAATTCGCTGATTCGATCCTCAGCGTGATTCATCCTGCTTTTAATTCCTTTCATTGTGGTCTTCAGTTCTGATACTGTATTTGTCATTTCTATCTGTTTCTTTTTTATTATTTCAATTTCATTTTTTATACTTGTTATCTCTTTATTTAGGTGTTCATAATGACTATCTATTGTTGCTTTAATTTCTTTGAACATCCTAACTATCATTATTCCAAATTCTGCTTCTGGTAATTTGGTTATATATGGTTCATTCTGGTCCTTATCTGGGGATTTCTCTTGATTCATTTGGTTTGCATTCCTCTTCCTGCTCATTTAGTCTGTGTATGAGCAAGTTGTGGGCACTGGAGTCCAGTAGGTGTTGCCTTTGTGTCCTCTAGGTGTGGTCTCTCTGCAGGTCCCATCACCACCTCTGCTGCTGCCTAGGGCAGTTGGGTATGGGCGTTGCCAGCGCCGGCCCACTATGGCTTTTGCTGTGATTTCTGCCTCTCCTCCAAGGGAGGGGCTGTCACTCAAGCCACAAGCCTCAGCACCAAGGGCAGAGGTGAGCACCTTTGCTCAGCTGCGGACCCAGCCTGTTTCCGGACTTCCGCCCAGAACCCGCAGTTAGAGCCTGCTCGCCACAGTTTCGCAAGTTGGGCAGGGCTTTTGACTTGCTCTCAGCTGTGAGCCTTTCCCCGTCCGGAGCTTTAGCTCCGCCCTCAAGGCCAGGGACCTTTTGCGCAGTGTCGCTAACCGAGGTTTATGGGGCTGGGTGTGTTCGCTCGCTTCCGCTCAGCTCCGAGCTTCCGCTCTTCTGGCACTCTAACCCTCCCCCGCGTTTGGAGCCCGCTCGTGCACGTAGGATGGCAAACCGCGGTTTCTCCGGCCCATCGGGGCTGGTAGCACGAGCTCAGCCGCGAGCCCCTGCCCGTCCCTGGTCCTAGCCCCATCCCCGCAGTCAGGGCCAGCTTGCGCAGGGTGGCAGAGGAGATCTCTACCCGTTCCTGGCCTCCCGCTCTGTCCCCGCAGGTGGGATTACAGGCGGCGCCGCAGCTTCCGGACCACTTTCATGCGTCCCCTCCGCCCCTGCTGGGCCAGACCGAGCTTCCACCGGCTTGGCCTCCACCCACGCCGACAGAACCACGTTTCAGCGTCCTGCCGCCACTATACCCTTCAGCAACCCTCAACAGAGTAGGAAGGGCCCTAATACTCCACACTGTAGGCCTGGGAGCTCCCTCACTTGTTTCACAGCTTAAAACTGTCCAAACGCCTCTTCTAGGTTCTGGGAATGTAGGCTGGGGCTTGGTTCCTGGGACCCAGGTACCTCCATCTCCGCCAAACTCTCCTCCCGCCATGCAGGTCTCTCCGGGCTGCCGTTTGCTCCGAGGAGCTGGGCAGCCCTCTTCACGTTTTCAGTATTCCTACCAGTCTCAATGTGGCTTCTTCTGTATTCCTTGGTTGAAGAGTCCACTTAGTTTAGTTCAAAGTTGGTTTATCCAGATGATGGTTCTTAAAATTGAGTTATAATCCACTTTGGTTCTGAGAGTTGGAAGTTGGTATGTCCACCCACTCCGTCGCCATCTTGCTCCTCCTAATGTCATTCACTTTTGATGAGAGCATGTCAATTGTCTTTTACATGCCTCGTACATATTCTGGATTTTCCTGATTGTGTTCTTGTAGTGTCTGACTTTTCTTCTATTTCCTGTATTTTGTGGAAATTGGAAGATACATCTAAAGGTCTGACTAGAGTCAGATTCCACACATATAACAAGAATATTCATAATTAATGCTATATATTTCAAATTACATCACATCATAAGACATAAAATGACAGGTTTTACCAGTGATACTAATTTTGTTTATTTAGATGTAAGTGCTGGCAACTAGATCTCTTACACTGATCATAAAAATTAGGGGATATTTCAAAATAAATATGAAGTGATAAAATATCCCCTAATTTTTGTGAACAGTATATTTTAGGTATATAATTTCCCCTTTACAAATTGAAAAAAATTCGTGAGTTGATACGCTGGTACTAAGTAAATATCCTGTAAAAATATTCCTTCATATCCTTTCACCTATTGACATTTAAGCATCCAGTGATAATCTTTACCTAAATAATTTCATGGTGTAGTTGTTTATTAGTTTTCTATTATTAATGTAACAAATTACCACAAATTTAACAGCCTTAAACACCACAATCTGGTCCTTCCATGTGGGCCGTGCATATCAGAGCCAGCCATGGTGAGCTGACTACTTGCCATGCTTGCAAGCTCTCCTGCTTCCCTTCTGCTGCCTCTCTCTTCCTTATTCTTGGGGAAAATCTCTGTGACTGACTCCTCAGTCCTCTTTTGTTCAAGTGACTGCACTGGATACACCCAGATAATCCAGAATAATCTCCCTATCTTAAGGTCAGCAGATAAGTGACCTTAAACACCAGCAAAGTTCCTTCAGTAGCACCTAGATTAGTGTTTGGTGTATTAAGCAGGAAATGGTAATCTTGGGGAAAAATCTTTAGAAATTTGCTACCACAGGTGAACAAAATTAAGATTTTTCTAATTAAATCACATTTTTAATTTTTTTAGCCAGTATTCTTTATTAAAGAGCATTTGTTCCTCACTTATGAATAAACTATAGTTCTCATAAAAAGGCTATTTACATAATTCTTTCCCTTTGGTTACCAATATTCAGATAATTTTTGTCTGATGATAGCAAATTATATTTTTATAAAACATTATGAGTCGAAGGGGAGCAAGATGGCGACGGACTAGGCGGACGTACAAACTTCCAACTCCCAGAACCAAAGTGGATTACAACTCAATTTTAAGAACCATCACCTGGATAAACCAACTTTGAACAAAACTAAGTGAACTCTTCAACCAAGGAACACAGAAGAAGCCACATTGAGACTGGTAGGAATAGCGAAAACGCGAAGAGGGCTGCCCAGCTCCCCGGAGCAAACGGCAGCCCGGAGAGACCCGTGTGGCGGGAGGAGAGTTTGGCGGAGAGGGAGGGACCTGGGTCCCAGGAACCAAGCCCCAGCCTGCAGTCCCAGAGCCTAGAAGAGGCGTTTGGACAGTTTTGAGCTGTGAAACAAGTGAGGGAGCTCCCAGGCCTACAGTGTGGAGTATTAGGTCCCTTCCTACTCTGCTGAGGGCTGCTTAAGGTTTTGGGGCGGCAGGACGCTGAAAGGCGGTTCTGTTGGCGTGGGCAGAGGCCAAGCCGGTCGGAGATCGGTCTAGCCCAGAGGGTCGGAGGGTAAGCGCGAGAGCGGTCCGGAAGCTGCGGGCCCGCCTTTAATCCCACTTACGGGGACAAAGCGGGAGGCCAGGAACAGGCAGGCCCTGCGCAAGCCGGGCCTGACTGCGGGGACCGGGCTAGGACCATGGACGGGCAGGGGCTCGTGGCTGAGCTGATGCTACCAGTCCCACCCCCCGCCCACCGGAGAAACCGCGGTTGGCCAGTATACGTGCGCGAGCAGGCTCCGAGCGCGGGAACGGGGTGGACCCCGAGACAAGTGGAGGCTCGCAGCTAAGCCTACGCTATTATCCCCATCCGGCCGGAGAAACCGCGGATAGCATACATACGTGCACGAGCGGGCTCTGAACGCGGAGGCGGGGTAGAGTCCGGGATGAGTGGAAGTACGCAGCTAAGCGGAAGCCAGCAAACACGCCCACCCCAATAAACCTTGGTTTCCGACCCTGCGCAAAGGGCCCTGGCCTTGAGGGCGGGGCTAAAGCTCTGGACGGGCAAAAGCTTACAGCTGAGAGCACGTCAAAAGCCCCGCCTAACACGCGGAACTGTAGCGAGCAGGATCCGACTGCTGGTTCTGGGCGGAAGTCCGGAAATAGGCTGGGTCCGCAGCTGAGGAAAGGTGCTCACCACTACCCTTGGTGCGAATCCTGTGGCTTCAGTGACAGCCCCTCCCACGGAGGAGAGGCAGAAATCACAGCAAAAGCCACAGTGGGCCGGCGCTGGCAACGATCATACCCAACCACCCTAGGTACCGGCAGAGAGGGTGGGGGGCCTGCAGACAGACCACACCTAGAGAACACAAAGGCAACACCTACTGGACTCCAGTGGCCACAACTTGCTTATACATAGAAAAAATGGGCAGGCAAAGGAATGCAAACCAAATGAATAGAGAAATCCCCAGACAAGGACCTGAATGAACCAGATATAACCAAATTACCAGAAGCAGAATTTAGAATAATGATAGTTAGGATGTTCAAAGAAATTAGAGCAACAATGGATAGTCATTATGAACACCTAAATAAAGAGATAAGTATAAAAAATGAAATTGAAATAATAAAAAAGAATCAGACAGAAATGACAAATACAGTATCAGAACTGAAGACCACAATGGAAAGAATTAAAAGCAGGATGGATGACGCTGAGGATCGAATAAGCGAGTTAGAGGACACAATAAACAAAGGCACAGAAGCAGAGAAGAAAAAGGAAAGAGACTTAAAAAATGTGAGGAAAATCTAAGAGAGCTTTGTGACAACATGAAGAGAAACAATATTCGCATCATAGGGGTGCCTGAAGAAGAGGAGAGAGGACAGGAAATGGAAACTTTGTTCAATCAAATCATAGCAGAAAACTTTCCTAAATTAAGGCTGGGATACACTCCACACATTCAAGAAGCACACAGAACTCCATTAAAGAGAAACCCCAAAAGATCTACACCAAGACACATCATAGTTAAAATACCAAAGCTAATGGATAAAGAAAAAATTTTAAAAGCTGCTAGAGAAAAAAAGGCTATCACCTACAAAGGAGCCCCCATAAGGATGACATCGGACTTCTCAATACAAACACTTGAGGCCAGAAGGGAATGGCAAGAAATAATCAAAGTAATGCAGAACAAGAACCTACAACCAAGACTACTTTATCCAGCAAGGCTAACGTTTAAAATTGAAGGAGAAATAAAGAGCTTCCCAGAAAAAGAAAGCCTGAAGGAATTCATAAAAACCAAACCAATTCTGCAAGAGATACTAAGGGGCCTCTTGTGAACAGTTTAAAGGGAGGAATGAATAGAGCAAAAGAAGAATACAGCTTTAAAGAATAAAATGGCAATAAACAACTACATATCAATAATAACCTTAAATGTAAATGGATTAAATGATCCAATCAAAAGACATAGGGTAGCAGCATGGATGAAGAAACAGGACCCATACATATGCTGTCTACAAGAGACACACCTTAAAACAAAAGATGCTCATAGACTGAAGGTAAAAGAATGGAAAAAAATATTTCATGCAAATGGAAATGAAAAAAAAGCAGGGGTAGCAATACTTATATCAGACAAAATGGACTTTAAAACAAAGGCTGTAGTAAGAGATAAAGGAGGACACTACATAATGATAAAGGGAACGATTCAACAGGAAGATATAACTATTGTAAATATATATGCACCAAATATAGGAGCCCCGACATACATAAAGCAGACTTCGATGGACATAAAGGGCGATATTAACAGCAATACTATCATAGTAGGGGATTTCAATACCCCTCTAACAACACTGGATAGATCCTCAAGAAAGAAAATTAATAAAGAAACAGCAGACTTAAAGGATACACTAGATCAACTTGATTTAATAGATATCTTCAGAACTTTTCACCCTAAAGCAGTAGAATATACATTCTTCTCAAGCGCTCATGGTACGTTTTCTAGGATAGACCACATGTTAGGACACAAAAATGGTCTCAATAAATTTAAGAAGATTAAAATCATATCAAGCATTTTCTCTGATCACAATGCCATGAAACTAGAAATTAACCACAAAAGAAAAACTGGAAAATACTCAAACACTTGGAAACTGAATAGCATGTTATTAAATAATGAATGGATTAACAATGAGATCAAAGAAGAAATAAAAATGTTTCTAGAAACAAATGATAATGAGCATACATCAACTCAATATTTATGGGACACAGCAAAAGCAGTACTGAGAGGGAAGTTTATTGCACTACAGGCATATCACAAGAAGCTAGAAAAGCTCAAATAAGCAACCTAACCCTGCATCTAAAAGAACTAGAAAAACAACAACAAATAAAACCCAAGGCAAGTAGAAGGAAGGAGATAATAAAGGTCAGAGCAGAAATAAATGACATAGAGGCTAAGGAAACAATACAGAGGATCAATGAAACAAGAAGCTGGTTCTTTGAAAAGGTAAACAAGATTGATGAACCTTTAACTAGACTCACCAAGAAAAAAAGAGAGAGGACTCAAATAAATAAAATTAGAAAGGACAGTGGAGAAATAACAACTGACACAACAGAAATACAAAGCATTGTAAGAAAATACTATAAAGAACTATATGCCAAAAAATTAGACAATCTTGGTGAAACGGACAAATTTCTTGAATCATATAACCTTCCAAAAATCAATCTGGAAGAATCAGAACACCTAAACAGACCAATTACAGCAAATGAGATCGAAACAGTTATCAAAAGACTCTCAAAAAAGAAAAGTCCTGGGCTTGATGGCTTCACAAGTGAATTCTATCAAAAATTCAAAGAAGAACTAACTCCTATTCTCCTCAAATTATTTCAAAAAATTCAAGAGGAAGGAAAACTTCCAAACTCCTTTTATGAGGCGAGCATAATTCTGATCCCAAAACCCGGCAAGGACAACACAAAGAAAGAAAATTATAGGCCTATATCCCTGATGAATTTAGACGCTAAAATTCTCAACAAAATATTAGCCAACCGGATCCAGCAATATATGAAAAAAGTCATACACCATTATCAAGTGGGATTTATTCTGGAGAGGCAAGGCTGGTTCAATATTCGCAAATCAATCAATGTGATTCATCACATAAACAAAAGGAAGGACAAAAATCACATGATAATTTCAATAGATGCAGAAAAGGCATTTGATAAAATCCAGCACCCATTCACGTTCAAAACTCTTAGTAAGTGGGAATACAGGGAACATTCCATAACATGATAAAGGCCATCTACGATAAACCCACAGCAAACATTATAGTAAATGGACAAAAATTAAAAGCAATCCCCTTAAGATCGGGAACCAGGCAGTGGTGCCTTCTTTCACCTCTCTTATTCAACATAGTTCTGGAAGTCCTAGCTACAGCATTCAGACAAGAAGAAGAAATAAAAGGCATCCAAATTGGAAAAGAAGAAGTAAAACTGTCACTATTTGCAGATGATATGATATTGTATATAGAAAACCCTAAAGTCTCAGTCAAAAAACTACTGGACCTTATAAATGAATTCAGCAAGGTGGCAGGATATAAAGTTAAAACTCAGAAATCAGAGGCATTTCTATATACCAACAATGAACTGTTAGCCAAAGAAATTAAGGAAACGATCTCCTTCACTATTGCAACAACAACAATGTACCTAGGAGTAAATTTAACCAAGTAGGTTAAGGACTTGTACTCGGAAAATTATAGAACATTGATAAAAGAAATCAAGGAAGATACAAACAAGTGGAAGCATATACCGTGCTCATGGCTAGGAAGAATAAACATCATTAAAATGTCTATATTACCTAAAGCAATTTATAAATTCAATGCAATACCAATTAAAATACCAATGACATACTTCAAAGATATAGAACACATATTCCAAAAATTTATATGGAACATAAAAAGAACACGAATAGCCTCAGCAATCTTAAAAAGAAAAAATAAAGCAGGAGGTATCACTCTTCCTGATATCAAGGTTTACTATAAGGCCATTATACTCCCGACAGTCTGGTACTGGCATAAGAACAGGCACATAGATCAATGGAACAGAACAGAGAACCCAGAAATAAACCCACAGCTTTATGGACAACTGATATTTGACAAAGGAGGAAAGAACATACAATGGAGTAAAGACAGCCTCTTTAACAAATGGTGTTGGGAAAATTGGACATCTACCTGCAAAAAAATGAAACTAGACCATCAACTTACACCATTTACAAAAACAAACTCAAAATGGATAAAAGACCTAAATGTAAGCCGTGAAACCATAAGCATCTTAGAAGAAAACATAGGCAGCAAGCTCTCTGACATCTGTAGCAGCGGTATATTTGCCGATTTATCTCCACGGGCAACTGAAATAAAAGGCAAGATAAACAAATGGGACTATATCAAACTAAAAAGTTTTTGCACAGCTAAAGACAATAGGAACAGAATAAAAAGACAAACCACACAATGGGAGAACATATTCGACAGCACATCTGATAAGGGGTTAATAACTAAAATTTATAAAGAACTTATAAAACTCAACACCAAGAAGACAAACAACCCAATCAAAAAATGGGCAAAAGAAATGAATAGAAATTTCTCCAAAGAAGACATACAGATCGCCAATAGGCATATGAAAAAATGCTCAACATCACTAATCATTAGAGAAATGCAAATTAAAACCACAATGAGATATCACCTCACACCAGTCAGAATGGCACTCATCAGCAAAACAACACTGAATAAGTGCTGGCGAGGATGTGGAGAAAAGGGAACCCTTCTGCACTGTTGGTGGGAATGCAGACTGATGCAGCCACTGTGGAAAACAGTTTGGAGATTCCTCAGAAAATTAAAAATCGAACTGCCTTTTGACCCAGCTATCCCACTTTTAGGAATATACCCTAAGAACACCATAGCACTGTTCGAAAAGAAGAAATGCGCCCCCATGTTCGTGGCAGCATTGTTCACAATAGCGAAGATCTGGAACCAGCCCAAGTGTCCGTCAGAAGACGAGTGGATTAAAAAGCTATGGTACATATATACTATGGAATACTACTCAGCCATAAGAAACGATGACATCGGATCATTTATAACAAAATGGATGTACCTTGATAACATTATACAGAGTGAAATAAGTAAATCAGAAAAAAAGAAAAACTGAGAACAGCACGATTACATACATAGGTTGGACATGAAAGTGAGGGTATGAAACATGGACAAGAGAGTGGTGGTTATGGGATGGGGGGAGGGAGGGCAGAGTGGGATAGGGAGGAGGGTTGGGACGCAGCGAAAACCAGATTGAAGGTGACAGAGGACAATTTGACTTTTGGTGATGTGTATGCAACACAATTGAATGATAAGATAACCTGGAGATGTTTTCATTGTACATATGTACCCTGATTTATTGGTGTCACCCCATTAGAATTAATAATAATAAAATATATATTAAAAACAAACAAAAAAAAACATTATGAGTCATCTTTTTATTACCTGTTATAATTTGCACTGGAACCCTTATTCTGCTTTACTCTCTCACTGTCCTAATTTTGGAAGCCCTTTCAAGTTAGTTCCTTTGTCCTTTTCATGTACTTACTGCCTTGGACTGTTTGCCTCCCAGCAAAATGTTCTAGGCTCATTTTATATCATCCCAGTTCCACATATGTAATCAGCCTCTTCTCCAAGGAGCCCTTGCTCCTTTTACTAGGCAATGCATTTAGGAACCAAGATCTTACCACGTAAGTGTACTCATTGCTATTAATCAATCACTAAATCCTGGCCTTTCCAGTAAGTAGAACGAGGAAATATATTTTTAAAACATGAATTTGTAGTGATAATTCTAAATTTATATTTTACTCTACAGCCATTTTCCTAGCTGCTTTGATGTTATAGTTTTTATCTCTTTTCTTTAATCCTGAAAATCATAGTTAATATTATATTTACTTGTTTTAATATACTATATCCATAAAATAGTGTCAAAATTATTATACCAATATCACTAAGTATAATAAAGTCACTGAGTTAATTTTCATTTCATTGGTCATTCTATTTATGCTTAAGACAAATCCAGCAAAAAAAAGCACAAACTATATCCAAAAGACATTTGAAATAAATCTTTTTTCTATTTGGTCATGTTATCAACTAGATACATACTTAGACTCATTAGCTTCAACTTCTTTTAAATTAATGTATGTTTTTCCCCTAACATATTAAAATATGTGTAGGGTTCAAAATTCAAGACTATAAAAATAACCAGATTTCTCAGTGCTATCCCTTCATCTCATTTCTCCACATTCCCAAAGATAAACATTCATTTTATATCTCTAGTATTTTTTCACAAAAATAAACAAACAACAAATATATACATTTCTTCCCCCTCCTTTTCACACAAAAGTAAAAGCACATCTATAATTTTTTAAGTATTGGCAATTTCCCCTCTACAGGGATCATACTATTTTATATTTCAACCAGCAACTTATGAGAGGTCCTTCATCTCTACAGTTTCATCTGCTAAGTGTGCTGTCAAGCTTATAGATCTTTGTCAGCCTGACAGGTGAGAATTCTATTTTTCAATAGTCTTCATTAACATGTTTTTTATTATGAATGAAAAATGGGGGGGTATGCGGTGTTTGTTTTATTTTGCCTGTTTCTCTTCACATTTCTGAAGAGACAGTAATTTTGGTAACTTGCTATCTAATATGACAAAATATTCCAGGTTCATGTCATTGTTTATCGCCCAAACAGGAATCCAACATTGTTCCAAAGAACTCAGGTTGCTTTAATAGGAAGCAGTATTATTTTAAAACCACAATAATTGATACTGTGATGCTGTTTCAAAACTATAATCAGTGCTACTGTAGGATTCATAGATGTTATTTCATTTTCTGTATTTACATCTCTGATCCATTTGAAGTTCATTCTGGTGTACACTGTGTCGTATAATCAAATTTTATATTCTTATGCATAATTCTTATCTATCCGTTACTTTTTTTTTTTTACAGGGACAGAGAGAGTCAGAGAGAGAGAGAGAGACAGGGACAGACAAACAGGAGCGGAGAGAGGTGAGAAGCATCAATCATTAAGTTTTCGTTGCCGTCGCAACACCTTAGTTGTTCATTGACTGCTTTCTCACATGTGCCTTGACCGCAGGCCTTCAGCAGACCGAGCAACCCCTTGCTGGAGCCAGCGACCTTGGGTCCAAGCTGGCGAGCTTTTGCTCAAGCCAGATGGGCCCATGCTCAAGCTGGCAACCTCAGGGTCTCGAACCGCGATCTTCTGCATCCCAGTCTGACACTCTATCCACTGCGCCACCACCTGGTCAGGCTATCCGTTTCTTAAAATCCCTTTTCCTCCAATAATTTATGATTGCAAAATATATGCTATATTTCCATGTGTATTTGAACTTCCACTGTATGTCTGGACTTTGTATTCTGTTTAGTTGATCACTGTGTCTGTCGTATGTCAATGCCACATTGTTTTAATAGGCTAACAATTGTGTATTCGCATTATTTTAATGACTATGACTTCAATTCTAGGATTTCTAATACTAATACCATTCTGGATATAACAGCCCACTTGTAGGAATGGATGCTAGAGAGATGGAAGTCAGGAGATTGCTAGCCAAGTCTGGACCAAAGGGTATTTCTTTGTCTCTACCACAAAATATAAATTTTACATCAGTAATAAGAAGTAGATAAAGAGAGAGAAATAGGAGAGGAAACACAGGAAGTTAAACCCACATAATGTTACTAATACAGGTAAATTATAATCTTAAACTGTATAGTTCTATTTTCATTCCATGCCAGGCATATAAAAATATATAAAATATCATATGCATGCATCTTATTTTTCCTCACATTACATAAAATTTCATTCGTATTTTACAGTGATGTGCAGAAAAATTATCTTTGAAAGTCACGCAGATGGGGACTGACAGAACTAGGATCCAGACTTCCCAATGGCAAGCGCTTTGCTTCTATCACAATATAAGACATATGAATCTCACATTACAAGAAGGCATTAATCAAATATATTAAATTCAAATATTTGAGTATTAAAAATTATTTATATTATTGTTTCTTACTTTTTTAATTTTATTTTTAAGAGAGAGGGACAGGCAAGGACTGACAGACAGGAAGCGAGAGAGATGAAAAGCATCAGCTTGTTGCTGCACTTTAGTTGTTCATTGATTGCTTCTCATATGTGCCCAGGGAGCTTCACATGAGCCAGTGATACTTGCTGAAGCCAGTGACAGCAACACTGGGATCGTATATATGATCCCACGCTCAAGCCAGTGACCCCACACTCAAGTCGGCAACCTTGGGGTTTCAAACCTGGGTCTTCAGCATCGCAGGTCCATACTCTATCCACTGCATCTGGTCTGGATTTAAGTTATTCTTATTTCAAATACCTAAATATGGTCAATGTAAAAACCTTTAAGACACCACTGGCCTATAATCTTTAATAAATATAATTTTTTGAAATGTAACATTTTTGTCATGTCCTGTTGGCTCAGTAGTAGAGTGTAAGTCTGCCATGTGGATCTCCTGGTTAGATTCCTGGTCAGGGCACACAGGAGAAGCGTTCACCTGCTTCTTCATCTCACCGCTCCCCCTCTTGCTTTCTAACCCCCAGCACCCCTCCTGCAGCCATGGCTCAATTGGAGCAAGTAGGCCCCAGGCATTGAGGATAGCTCCAAGGCCTACACCTCAGGCGCTAGAAAGAGCTGTTGCTGAGCAACAGAGCAATGCCCCATATGGGCAGAGCACTGCCCCCTAGTGGGGCTGCCAGGTGGATCCTGGTTGGGGCACACACATTAATCTCTCTGCCTCCCCTCCTCTCACTGAATAAAAAAAAAAGTAATATTTTACAGTAATTTCTACTATTTTACAAGTCATGTCACTAATTCAGGTCCAGGAAAAAGATTATGCCCTTAGTTCTTTTTGTGTGATCCTATCTAAGAAAGAAAGAGCCAAGCTTATAGCACTACCTAATTACTGCTATCCTCTTATTAAGCACATTGACAAATTATTGCTTTTTAAAAAATAACCAAGATAAATATCAAAGGAAATGCAAAAACCCAAATTAGGCAAGAAAATCAAACCTGTATTTCATTAGAATTTCTGCTGGATTATAAATTCTCCATTTAATAGTAATTCAGTATTAACATAAAAGAGTTGAAAAAATTTTACAAGTTACATGCTGAGTTTTTACTATTCTATTTACTACTTAACATGATAGCTTTTGTAGTCTTTCTCACCAATCTACCAAAAACATTCCCTAGAATTCAACCCCAATACATACACACTGAAGCTTTCTATCCTCAAAATTACCCTTTCACACCTCTCTCCCACCTCTTACAACTGACAGTATCTTTCAAAAATTAGAGATTGTATACAAACTTATTAAAGGCTATATGTTTTTATCAAGATATATGTAGATAGTAAAAAATATGTACACTTAGGAAAAGCATTTGTTTGACCATAAAAATGCAACTAAGTGAATGTAAGGAGCATTCATTTGTGTAGTGATGGCAGTGTATTCTAAAAACAAACTGACGCCTGACCTGTGGTGGCGCAGTGGATAAAGCGTCGACCTGGGAACACTGAGGTCGCCAGTTCAAAAGCCTGCACTGGTCTGGTCAAGGCACATATGGGAGTTGATGCTTCCAGCTCCTCCCCCTTTTCTCTCTCTCTCTCTCTCTCTCTCTCTCTCTCTCTTTCTCTCTCTCACTCTGTGTCTCCTCTCTAAAATGAATAAAATAAAAATTAAAAAAAAACATATACCTTTTATAAAACAAACTGACATTTCAGTTTATTTTGCTTACACAATAAGTTTAATTTACACAGAAATGATAGAGCATTTCTGAAGCAAGTCTTAAAAACAATTTCTGCCGAAGGACTGCTATAATAATCTGCTTAAGAAATAAATAAAAATAAAATAAAACTGCAATTGTGAAACATATATAGGGTTGAGGAAAAAGTAAGTTTACAGTTGTTCTTATGGAAAATAATACAATAATTAATAAATAATACAAGAATAAACTGTGGTTTTACCTACTTATAACTGTAAACCTACTTTTGTCCCAACCTGAAGACTGGCTCTCAGCTGAAGAAAAAATTTGTTATTTAGTAGGAAAACTTTATAAAAACAAAAGGGGTTTTGGTTTAGATTTCTGGTTAAAGTCAAAATCTGTTTCTTTTAAACTTAATTCTTAAGCACATTGAAAGCTGCTTAGTAAGACAGTCTCCCAGTCTATAAACTCAAATTCTGCCCTATCCATCAGGGAGGAGAAGGAGGTTTTCAGTGCTTCTATGACCAGGATATGATCACATGCTTTCTTCAGGTTCTCACTCAATGAACTAGAGATCTTATTGGTAATATAAAGTACTACATTATTTGTAGAGTTAAATATAAAGGTTTGTTTTTAAGAACTGTGAGCAGGCATATAAAACCTAACAGATTCTTAATCATAGTGACATACATCTACAGTTTGAGTATGAAGGTTAAAAATTTTCCAACACAATATGTCAGAGTCTATATTTTTATCAAGTAATGTTAATCAACATAGTTTAAGAGTATGCAGCTTTTAGAATTAAATGGGAATTAGAATAGAAGGGAAGGTGCATGATGTGGTCAATAGATAGTGTTATTTTGAGTTATATGCTTGAAACCTGTAGTTTGACAAAACATGCCAACCCAATAAATTAAAAAATAAATATAAAAAAATATTTAACTTTATAAAAAGGAAAATTATCATTTACAGATCATTTTCCTTCTTCCAATCAGAAAATATATATCTGTATGCTTAAATTCCTAATATTAAAAAATTCCCTGGCCTAACCAGGCAGTGACGCAGTGGATGGAGCGATGGACTGGGATGCCGAGGACCCAGGTTCGAGACCCTGAGGTCGCCAGCTTGAGCACGGGCTCATCTGTCTTGAGCAAAAGCTCGCCAGCTTGGACCCAAGTTCGCTGGCTTGAGCAAGGGGTTACTGGGTCTGCTGAAGGCCCACAGTCAAGGCACATATGAGAAAGCAATCAATGAACAACTAAGGTGTCGCAAAAAAAACTTATGATTGATGCTTCTCATCTCTCTCCATCCCTGTCTGTCTGTCCCTATCTATCCCTCTCTCTCCGACTTGCTCTCTGTCCCTGTAAAAAAAGAAAAAAAGAAAAAAGAAATTTCCTAAAAATGCATAGATCCAGAATTTATACTAAACATTTTATATAGTATTTGTATCACATTCATTTTTTTCAACAAATATTATGAAAAGTTTCCTCAAAATGCATAAAAATATGAGAGTGAAGTACCTTAAAAATAAAGCAAATAGATGCCTTTAGTTTACTAAGATTATTTTCCTTTTTAATTTTATTTAATTATTTAGTTTTAATTTAATTTTTAATCTTACTAAATGGCATTCACTTTTTAATCTGGGGGAAAAGAAATTGAATTAAAAAGATAATGGTAAGAAAGGAAATTGAGAAGACTTAGAAGAAAAAATGGAAGGTTTCTGAAAGGAGGAGACCTCTGGGCCTAACGCTGAAGGAAGGCAGGTGGAAGTCAGGTATAGAGAACAAGGGAACAAGAGAATTTCAAAGAGAGAAAAGAGTGTAAAGAAAGTACAAGGTGTACATAAAAAACAGTAAGTTGGTTAAATCTAACTTGAATCTTGAAGGCACAGTTCAGAAACAGAAAATAAGCAATACGGATAAAAAGACAGGCACACATGTGTTAAATCCTACTATAATGAACCTTAAAAACCGGTTGGCTCAGTGATAGAGCATCACCTGTATGTGGATGTCCCGGATTGGATTCCTGGCCAAGGCACACAGAAGAAGTGCCCATCTGCTTCTCCACACCGCCCCTTCTTGCTTCTCTCTTTCTCTCTCATCTCTCTCTCTCTCTTCTCCTCCCCTCCTGCAGCTATGGATCCTGTGAGTTGGCCCCAGGTGCGGAGTATGGCCCTGACCCGCCTCAGGCACTAAAAAATGGCTCTGGTTGTAATGGAACAAGGGCCCCAGATGGGCAGAGCATCACCCCCTAGTTAGCTTGCTAGGTGGATCCCGGTCGGGGGACAAAGGTGGAAACCTGTCTCTGCTTCCCTCCTCTCACTAAATAAAAATAAATAAATATAATGAACCCTAAACAAATTCACAACAGTGAAAATTATGTCATTATTTGTATATAATTAGAAGTTGTACATCTTGTGCCTAAGATGTAGGAAATGAAATTCAATTAATAACCAACTTTCAACAGTGAAATTAGCAATAAAAACAAGTACAGTGTGTCCGTAAAGTCATGGTGCACTTTTGTCCTGTGACCGGTCAAAAGTGCTCTATGATTTTATGGACACACTGTATTTCAAATAAGACTTGAGAAGATGACATGCAGCAAATGTTATAATAAGCAGACTTTCTTCTCCAATCCTTGGGTATTTTGAGGTGCTCACTTTTATGCTAGAAAGTTATGTTTACTATTGGACAATATATTGGGAAATAAAAGGGACTTGTATGTTGCCCGTTCGAAACCCTAGGCTTGCCTGGTCAAGGCACAAAGGACAAGCAATCAATGAACTAAAGTGAAGCAACTATGAGTTGACACTTCTTGCTCCATGCCCGCCCCCATGTAAAATCAATAAATAAATTCTTTTTAAAAAGGGGACTGGAGTTGTACATAAAGCCCAGGGGCCCAATGATCTAAATTTTAAAAATACTGCATTTAAAGTTAAATCCTGTGATTTTGTATGATCACTTAGGGCCAAAGTGATTATGAACAAAAATGTGCATGCAGGCACAAAAGATGGAGATCTAGATAACATGAAATATTTTGTCTCTCTATGTATCTAGTTATTAAAGTGAAAATACAAAATATTTTAATTACTATCAAGTAACATTGACCAAAAATAAATCTGTAACTTTCCCTATGTCCAAAAATTAGATAGGAGATCCTAGGGGAAATGATTCACTGATACATTGAATTATCTGATAAAACATACTAGCTAGATTTTGCTACGGATGATGTTGGATGACAGAGGATGAGAGAGAGAGAAGCAGATGCCAAGAAGGACAATATATTTGGAGAACATAACCTGTCTGAGTGAACAAGAGTACATGACTTATAGAAAAGAGTAAAAAGTAAGCCCCATTTAAAAAAAAAAAAGTCTGGTCCTTCTTTAAGGCCATATAGTGTGAATATTCTATAATCAAGATACTACCAGTTTGCAGGATATGATTATTGAATTCAAGTAAAAGGCGGAAAACATTTTTTTTAAGTGCAGTGGAAATTATTCAGGGCATTAAATATAATATCAAAACTGTGAAGGCCTAACATTTTACCCTGCTTCGGAGCTAACAAGTTAACCTGCTACAGTTGCATGACCCCTGACATAAGATACTAAATTACTGGCTCAGAGAGTGGCAGGCAGCATAAACTTTATGGATTCATTGTTCCTCTTGCCCCTCATATCCCAATGGGCAATGTGGACAGGCCAAGGGTAGAGGCTGAGCACACAGTGGACTGCATCAGAGCTGACGAACCTCAAACTTACAAAATTGAATCTTTATTTCTTTTTGGACAGAGACAGAGAGAGAGTCAGAGAGACAGGGACAGACAGAAAGACAGGAAGGGAGAGAGATGAGAAGCATCAATTCTTTGTTGCGGATCCTTAGTTGTTCACCGATTGCTTTTTCATATGTGCCTTGACAGAGGGACTACAGCAGAGTGTGTGAACCGCTGCTCAAGACAGTGACCTTGGGCTCAAGATAACGACCTTGGGCTTCAAGCCAGTGACCTTTGGGCTCAACCCAGTGACCATGGGGTCATGTCTCTGATTCCACACTCAAGCCAGTGACCCCTCTCTCAAGCTGGATGAGCCCACGCTCAAGCCAACGAACTTGGGGTCTCAAACCTGAGTCCTCCGTATCCCAGTCCTATGCTCTATCCACTGCGCCACTGCCTGGTCAGGCTAGAATCATTAATTTTTTAGAGAAAGTTTTATTTAGAAAATTGCAGAGATAGTAAAAGTGAGCCATTGAAGAAATGGGCTAAGGAAACATGTTACAGAAGCAAAAGAGGATCCCTTGGAGTTTAGGAGAGAGAAAGGCCAAGCTAACACGCTCAGGCAGGCAGGGGGTGGTGCAGGGGAAGAGAGAGAAGCAGGGAAAGGTGTGCCTGTGATTCCAAGAGGAGGAACATCAGAAAGTCCCATCTTATAACAGGGCTAACTGCCAGCAAACCTGCCCACTCTTTGCCACCACTGTGGGAAGGGAATAGCATTATTTTTAGTATTGCAAGCAAACCTGCCCTCAGCCTTGGACAAAGACACTATCTGTCTTCCAAGGTTGTTTCCTATACAAACCCTCAAAAAGATAGTCCAGACAGTGGTTCTTAACCTTTTTTGAGGTACCAAACCCACCAGTTTCATATGCACATTCACCGAACCCTTCTTTAGTGATAAATAAAATATGATTTTTTTTTCCAAATTCAAGACAGAGGTATATGTTTTTTTACTGGTGCACAAAATGAGCCGTGCATGAACATCACCTTGCTCAAAGAACAAAACCAACAAAGTGCAAGAACTCACAACAAATTACGGTATTACTTTATTCTGGCCTCCGCGGCAGAGGCTTCTCCGAACCCAAGACCGACTCATCAAACCCCTAGGGTTCGATAGAACCCAGGTTAAGAACCACTGGTCCAGAACAAAAGCTGTCAATACCTTTGCTCAGAGACCTACAAAAATGCAAGAAATTCACAGAGCATTGTCTCTTAGCAAACATAAATTAAGTTTCATGCATTCTTTATGCTACAGTTTAACTAAGTAATTCATTTTGACTACTTTATTAAAGAGCCGAAAAGAAACAGAACAATGTCAACCTTTCCTTAAATAAGTAAATTAGTGGTCCAATTATCCACACTACTGTATATTTTATTAGAAATACTTAATATGACAAAGAATGAGTAAAACTTTTGGCTTTAACAAAACATTTATCTGAATGACAAATGATATTTTCAAAAGTTTCTACCAGCAGTACCATGTGAAGTACCTAATGATTACAAGGCCTAATCCTTTACCAAGTCAAAAGTAAGTAGATTAGACCCAATTTGTTCACCAAATATCAATCTTATTCATATAGATAAGCACTTTAAAAAAATTATTGAGAAATAATTGACAAACATAATTTCATATATTTGAAGTTAACTTTTTTTTAGGTAAGTACTTAAAAGAACACTTATTATTTCTAGCACAGCAGAGGATTCAAACTCCTAAAACATTTGTAAAAACTGGCATGAATGTATTTTCTAACATAATGACTCACTACAAAATCGTAAAGTCATGGGAAAGATAGGTGTATAAAAACAAACATTCGGTGACGGGTATGCAACACAATTGAATGATAAGATAACCTGGAGATGTTTTCATTGTACATATGTACCCTGATTTATTGGTGTCATCCCATTAGAATTAATAATAATAATATATATATATATATATTAAAAAAAAAACAAACAAAAAACATTCAAACTGAGATCAGTGTACAGTGATATGTTGGAGAATTTTGCACCTGAAACCTGTATAATTTTGTTAACCAGTATCACCCCAATAAATTAAAAAAATTGAGTAACTTAAATAATAAACTGAGAATATATTTCTAATATAACTATTAAAAATAATCTTTAAAAAAAAGCAAG
The DNA here is from genome assembly GCA_037038555.1 of Rhynchonycteris naso. Lineage (NCBI taxonomy): Eukaryota > Metazoa > Chordata > Mammalia > Chiroptera > Emballonuridae > Rhynchonycteris > Rhynchonycteris naso. The sequence goes on from CM073000.1 coordinate 139,186,623, forward strand.
CTTTTTAAAAATCACTTTTTAAAGAACAAGTGCATAAAGCGCTTCAACTTTAAGACTTGCATTCAGACTATTTAAAAGTTGGAAAAAACAAGGTTGCAGCTGCATATATGACCATACCTCTCCTAGAGCTTCGTATCTTTTCTGGTTCCATCTGTGCAAGTCTTCTCGGTAGTTAAAAACAAACGGTTCCCCAGTTTTTATGTGTCTTAACTGTCCCTCTAGAAGATAAACAAACAATATTACTGACTCAGAGTACATATATAATAATATGGGAGGTGCAACTAGTATCTGACAAAAATTTAAAAAAACTGTTTCATATTTTTCATTAAAATTATTTTCTTCAAATATTAATATGATGCAGAAATATAAGTACCCGAAAACAACAGCCCAAAGTACTCGAATGCTATACTTTTCGATCTTCATTTTCTAATCTAAAGTAAATTAACAGTGTTTGAGGGCCTACAATAAGTTTAAGGTCCCAGATCTTAAACTTAGAGGCTACCTGAAGAGTAAAAGCATACGTAATAAAAAGTTAAGCAACTATTCAAGAAGTTAAACAAGAATATAGTAAGCCACAATCAAGTCTAAAATGAGTTTGCATTCATTTGAACGATTTCCATTGGGTTCAGAAGGTTTTGGTGAGATTTCTCAACTAGGCTTTGAAATAATAAATTTCAAATAGAAATTGGAGAGAGGCAGTGAGCCAATAGTGGTTTGGACTGTCAAGTCAGTCTTACTCGACTCAGAGCTTTTACTGATGAATAACATGACTAACAATTCCAAGGGTACAAGCAATGAAGAGGCACGGACAAACAGAAAGAGGGTTCACAGAGCCTGGGAACTTCTTCCCGGGTCCTTTCCTCTCACTGGATAGCACTCTCCGGTCCAGGGGAGGCGAGGTCTATAATTGAGTCCTAACACTTACCTCACACATCGGTGAGCATTTTGGTTAAAAAATACTTCCCTTTTACATGCCAGAGAGAGGTCCCATCTCACACACCCACGGGTTAAAGGTTGTTTACCATAACCAATGCCAAACAAGTCTTCCTGCTCAAAGTATTCCATAAATAAGGACTCTCCTCATAGTAAACATTAGTATGTTTTTACTAAATGATAAAATTATCAGCATGTTTACAAAGAGAAAAGACCAGGCTACCTAACTTCTTTCTTTACCTAGGAGTATTACCCTGGTAATCAGGAGAGTGATATAGATCACAGGTTAATTGCTTTAACTCTCCCTGTTCCCAGCAATATAAACAAAATTACAAAAAATTAGCAGCAAATTCAAATAACAGGAAACAATTCAGCTTAACAGAAACAAAAAGAATATTGAGCCAAATGGTATAATTTAACAGTGGAGGACATTTTTGAACTCAATAGAGGAGGGTCCAAGCTACTGGGTTTAGATTTTGTCCTAAGAGCAATAAGACACAGGAAAGGGTTTTAGCTGGTAGAAGAGAAACATGACCAAAATTAATGGAATTAGTATGTGATTTTCATCCAATGAGGGCATGCAGGAGTGGAGAAAGACTTGAAAGTTATGACATTGAAACTGACCCCAGAAAATTTACTACTCCAAGTAAAACTACTTCACTATTTTTATGAATAAATGTTACCACATATAAAGTAGACATATTTAATATAAAAAATAAATGCCAATCCTTTATTATAAAGTTATTTTTAGTACTCTCAATATAAGACAATGAACTGGATCACTACACACTCTTGTATATCAGATGATGTCATAAAAATCAGAAGATGTATCTATGTGTTTTTTTTTCTAGAAAAGGGAAATTCCCATATTAGATATCAATACAAGTAGTGAGAGCATCTGCAAACCCAACAATTATGATGACTAAAACATCCTTAAAGGTTCATGACATATGGTAACATGTAACAGGAACGTGAAATGTATTTTCTGTGTGAAAAAGAAATGACTTATCTTGCTAGTAAGTAAATTTAACCATTTGTATCTACATGTCAAAGAGAGGGGTTTTCTTTCTAATTCTCTACTCACTTTGGACATAATAATTCTCATAAATTGTAAAGCCAGTAGCCGCAGCCACCATCACAGCCGCTTGGCCCATGCAGGTTCACATTTGATTTGGACAGATGGTAATCAAACAACGGAGCCGAGAACTGGTGGGCCATTACCTTTAATACTAGCTTGCACCCGGCGGGCAAGTAAAAACACACACTGGGCTTCAAAACCCACTCATTCAGTGCTCACAAAGCTACTGATTTATCCGAGTTTCCTAGGATCAAAGGTTTCTAGCTCACCAGTCTTATTCACCTCTGTTCCCCATCTTCTTCTCTCTGTGCAAACTTTGCACAAATTGGCTTCTCCTTCAGCACTCCACCATCCTGGCTGCTTCTCCTGGCCTCCTCCATGTGGCTTTTCTCTGCTCTCCACTCAATGCTAATCTCAGGAACCGAGAGAAAGCAAGCTCCTGGTCTGCCCCACTTTATAGTGTAGAAACCAAAACCTTTAATCCAATATACAAACAAGAAAGTCTCTGATACAAAGTCATTTATCTGAGGCATAATGGGATTCCTCATTAGAGTGCACCACTCCACATCAAAAAGGGTGGGAAAGGCTTAGTCTTGTGATGGCAAACCTATGACATGCGTGTCAGCACCAATACGCATAGCCATTTTCAATGACATGAGAAGTATGGGGTCGCATGCCGAGAAGGACGTTTCATCCTTGGCTCCTGCACGGCCAGGTGCAGTAGCCAAGGATAAAACATTTGCTGTAGTGTATTTGTACACACACTGTACCGGAGGTCTGTAGACCAAAACAGAACTCTGGCACAAAGTGTCTAGTTCTGGGACTTCCAATTAGGCTGTTTTTCTTGAAGTGACACACTACCCGAGTTATGCTCGGTTTTTTGGATAATTTTGACACACCAAGTTCAAAAGATTGCCCATCATTGGCTTAGTCCTAAAACCAAGCCTCAGGCTACAAGGTTCCTGCCTGCCCACAGCCTGTCGCTCCACATCCAATATAATCATGCCCATCCCAAGCAAGAAGGGCAACTAGTATCACTTGGGCAACAGGCTTCCATGTGGGCAGCGCCATCTTTAACAAAGTGAGAATATATTTTATCTGCCCAACATAAAGTGATAAAGATTTTGATTCTTGCCTGACAAGTGGTGGTGCTGACCCGGAATGCTGAGGTCCAGGGTTCAAAACCCCAAGGTTGCCAGCTTGAGCATGGGATTGTGGGCTTGAGTGCAGTATCATGGACATGATAGCAAGGTCTCCAGCTTGAGCCCATAGGTCACTCACTGGCTTGAAGCCCAAGGGCACTGGCTCAGCTTGAGACCCCCAGTCAAATCACAAGAAGGAATCAATGAACAACTAAAGTGAAGCAACTACAAGTTGATGCTTTTCACATTGTTTTCTCCATCTTTCTCTCTCCTTCCTGTTTCACTCTCAAAAATAAATAAATAAAAATAATAAATTTTTGTTCTTTAGGAAAGAATAGGTTCTATTTAAACAGTCAACTATTAGCATTAGTGTTAAAAGATTAAAAAGTAGAGAGGCAAAGAGAGTGAGCATTCTTATCTAAAAAAGCTCACTGCATTATTTACATTATAATGGTATTTGAAAATTTGTCATTTCTCAAAGGTTTGGAAAATCTCTCCAGCAACTGGCTATAGTCTGATTTAAGACACTGTAACTTAGGTTCTCCTAAAATCAGTTGTAAAGTTTCATATGTACACACAAATCTGTATTATTCTGGGAAGTATATGCAATATATTTTATCTGATTTGTGGTGGAGTCTAGGAACCAAATTAGGCTATCACTGGCCTAAATGAATCAAGCAATTGAACATATATAGTATACTTTCTGTAGTAGGAGTTTAATAAACATCAGATATCATGAAAGACAAGATTCAAACTCAAATAGTCTATGAATAAGTCCAATTATTTTTTGGTGATACAAAAGCGTGCTTCTGCATAATACTGCATAGGGACTGTGGGTGAGGATAAAAGGGAGAAAACCTTCACCTGCTTCATCTTCCAAAGCACAGACATTTGAGCTAAGCCTTATACAATTACAACTGGACAATGGCTAAGTAGATATTTTAAACCCAAGAAATATTTAGACAGGCCCAATGATTTAAAAGAACAAGTCTCAGTTTGATTCAGGTAAAAAGAATCTCTTCCTTTGCTTCCAGTGAACTTTGTAAAAAAATTTTACTTTTATACAATTAAGAACATTAAAATGCTTTTTAGAAGCTTATCCAATCAGGTAATTAAAGTTTCATTTTGAGGCTTTCATAAGAGTTTTTGTCCTAATAAAACTGAAAAAGAAGTACCCAAAGATACTGAGTTATACTTACTCTTTTAGGGATTTAATATTGAGACCTAATTCCCTGTTTTCAAATCCTTACCTCTTTCAAAAGTATTCACCATTAACCCTGAATTCAAAGGTGAACTCTATCATGCTAAAAATAAGATCCTTAAAAGTGACATTCTCTTCTTGGAATACAAGCATCTTTGTCTCATTTTGTTAGTCTACATTTATACAAGACAACATCCAGGATATTTAAAAAATAAGTGGTAGTTGTGTGCAAGGGTGCATGTGTATTTGAGGTGTGTACATGAAAAGGCACATGCGTGAGCAAAGGCATAGGTGTGTACAAAAGTGTGAGTAGAGGGCACATGTGTGTAAGGGTGTACAAATGTGTGCCAAGATGTATGTGTATGCATGTGCATGTGTGAATGTATCTGATAAAAAAAGGGAGAGATAAGTGTATTGCTCCTATGTTTTCTATTCACTTTAAGAAATGGTCAAGGAAGATGAAAGAAAAACTTCATTGAAAACTGATGTCCAATACTCATAAAGCAAAACAAGTTCTATGATTTACCTACACATTCCCCATTCTTATTCTGAAAAGAAAAATAAAAAAATTTAGTAAACATTTCAAAGGAGCAGAGACAATGTCACTCTCAGTGCTCATCTGACTGTGTTAGTTAAAATATAAAGAAATTTTTAAAAATAAAATATTACTACTCATACGTATTTTGGCATATCTTTTATTTAAAAAGCATGAAAATTAATACAAGAAGTGTCCTAATGTCTTCCATTTAAATTCATTTAATGTTCTAGTACAACTGATATTATAAAAGGATATCCCCGAACACAGTCTTGACAGATCACAAAGTTAGATGATGCAGAGCAACAAACAGAAAGCTACAACTCAAATGCTACCTAGCCCATAACAACAGCTTTACCGGTCATGTCTAACAGTGTTACTAATCCAACAAATCATAATTCTTTGTTCCAGAAACATCTCTGCCATTTATGGTATGCTTTTCTAAACCCCAAGTGCAAAGTTTATTTTATTCAAAACTTAATAAATTAAAGAGAAGTATGTTGTGTAAAAAAATCATAGAAAATTGAGTACTATGCTTTAAAAATGTCACAGATAATCGTGCCAATCACTTCATTTTAAATAACATGTGAAACAGTAGCATATATCTATGCAGTGAACTGGAAATTCCAATTGAATGCCAGGGAGTTGAAAGATCAGGTTGAAATACATAAGCTGAATCTAATTAATGTCCACTGGTTTAAGTGACTTGACAATTTATGGGAAATTATAATTTGGTTCTTTTAATTAAATGAAGAATTTCATCATAAAAGGATTAGACATTATTTCTCAAAAGAAATACATAAAACATTCTTGCTGGCACATAAAAGCAAATAACTCTGTCCTGTGATTCTATTAGCACTGTTAAATGTGTAGCATACACCACTTACTTTCATTAAAGGCATATTCGAATCCTTCCAGAGTATCAGGAAAATCAAGGGGTGGTTCATCTTTTTTCATTAGTTCATCCAAATCTATCCTAGACAATAAATCTAGAAAATAAAAAGGTAAGAAATTTTACTTATATTCATTTTCATATTTAATAAGGGTTATATTTTAAATTACTGTATTTGTTTTGTTCTATTAGATTACTTTCCTCCTATATTGACATAAATGACAATAATGTAAATAATATTACATTTTAAGTTCCCAGAGTGCTATATTATAATGAAGTAAAATATCAACATAACATGAGCACTTTCAAAATTATAATTCTCAAAACAAGCAAAAATCAGATTCTATATACTATTATAGTAAATTATTAACTTTATCCCTTCAAAATACACAGCTATTTTTACTTTATTAACCTCCTTTAATTGTTTTAAAAATTTCAGGTATTAATATGACTTAAATGGTCATTACATTTTAAATAAAAATGAAACTACTGTTTATGGATAATGATATTTATAAATCTAAATAGTGGCAATATGGCTTATTATTTCATTTTGGGGGAAATTACAATATTAAAAATGATAACTGAATAGCACAAAACAGTTTTTATTCCTCACATTTGATTCTATATGATCAAAATATTTGTGAACAGGGTTTTCTGAAAAAAAAAACCACTTTATTTTGGAATAAAAAACACTTTATTTTAGGTTTACAGAAAAGTTGAAAGATAAGACAGATAATATATGTATACCCTTCACCCAGTTTGCCTTATCATTAACATCCTACATTACAATGGTATATTTATCAAAATGAAGAAACCAATGTTGGTACATTACTACTACTAACCCCAGATATTACTCATCAGGTTTTCCACAATATTCACCCTCTGTTCCAGGATTCCATCCAGTATATAACATACTGTGTATAGTCATCATGCCTCCTCAGGTTCCTCTGGTCCGTGACAGATTTTAGTCTCTGCTTCTTTTCTATGATCTTTACTGTTGCAGAGAGTTCTAATCAGGTATTTTGTAGAATGACCCTCAATTTAAATTTGTCTATTTGTTTCTTGTGATTAGACTAGGGTTACAAGATTTTAGAAAGAATACCACAGAGATGAACTGCCCTTCTCATCACATCACTGGGATGTAAACTTTCATCAGTGGGTTAAGGCAGTGTTTGCCATACTTCATGATGAAATTACTGTTTTTTCTCTTTCCAATGTCTGTTCTTGGAAGTGACTAGGTCTAACCTGCTCGCAAATAGAAATGGGAGGACTTACATTCTACCTCCTGGAGTAGAGAACATCTACAAATATTATTAGTAATTCTTTTGCAGGGAAATTTTGTTTCTCTTTCTGTATTTAGAATTTATTTATAGCAATATGGACCCATAGATTTTTATTGTATACTTTGGGTTACAATCCAATACTAATTAAATCATTTACTTTATTGCTTAAGTTGTTACAGTATAGGCCACTGTAAGCTCTTTCAAATGGCTCTCACATATTCCTATGACAAGCTTCCATCTTTTCCTTTTTGAACATTTCCTTACTTTCTGCTACTTCAAGATGCTCCAGGCTTATCTTGTGTTCTTCCTCCCAGCCCTAGAATTAATCTGTGAGCAAGCATTTAATGATATCCTTTGCCTCATATTACACGATGAGGCAAAAATGTTCACTATAAGTCATCACAGAGTTATACCGAAACTCAGAAAAGTAAAAAGATAAACCTCAAATTTATTCAGTTCCAAAATGATGTTTTTTAAAAAATTTAAGTTTTGAGACTTTTCCACTCTAATTCAAGTTCCTGATGAGAAAAAGAAAAAGCTCTTTGGATATGTAGTAAAGCAAACCAGTCCCTTTTTCAACAAAAGAAGTGTCTCAGTAACACTTTATTTCTGTTTATAACAGGGATATAACAATTCCAACTGTAGGCTCATCAAAATAAACTAGCAATCCTGACCAGGCAGTGGTGCAGTGGATAGAGCGTAGGACTGGGATGCGGAAGACCCAGGTTCGAGACCCCGAGCTCTCCAGCTTGAGTGTGGGCCCATCTGGCTTGAGCAAAAGCTCATCAGCTTGGACCCAAGGTCGCTGGCTCCAGCAAGGGGTTGCTCAGTCTGCTGAAGGCCCGCTGTCAAGGCACATGTGAGAAAGCAATCAATGAACAACAAAGGTGTTGCGACGGCAACGAAAAACACTAATGATTGATGCTTCTCACCTCTCTCCATTCCTGTCTGTCTGTCCCTATCTATCCCTCTCTCTGACTCTCTCTCTATCCCTGTAAAAAATAATAATAATAAGCTAGCGAAAAAATTTGTCCACCTCAATCCTTTTAGTCTCTCTCTGTAGGACACAAAGATAGGCCAAGAAACAATTTGTAAAAAAAAAGATCAGTGTTGGTACTCTTCAAACTGCTGTTAAATAAACCTCAATCTATACAAATATATACCATCTTCAATATACATTTACAAAAAATATGTTTTGAAAACTCTCTAGTAAAACAGAAATGTCACAGGCCCTGGCTGGTTGGCTCAGTAGTAGAGCATCTTCCCAGCGGTGGAAATCCCAAGTTTGATTCCTGGTCAGGGCACACAGGCCACTCCTCCCCTTTCTCTATCTCTCTTCCTCTTCAGCAGCCATGGCTCAAATGGTTCAAGCTAAGTGGCTCTGTGCTCTAAGGACAGCATCAGAGCCTTGCCTCAGGAGCTAAAATAGCTCGTTTGCCAAGCAACAGAGCAGCGGCAAAGCATCACCTGGTAGGGGGCTTGCCGGGTAGATCCTGGTTGGGGCTCAAGCAGGAAGAGTCTGTGTGTCTGCCTTCCCGCCTTTCACTTAATTAAAAAAAAAAAAAAGGACACCGCCACCAAAAAAAAAAAAAAAAAAAAATGCCCAAAACACAAATGTCACATAATATGCATACTGGGCTAAAATGAGGATATATGTTGACAAATTTCTGATTCAGGGGACTGGAAGATGGCGATGGAGTAGGCGGACATACCAACCTCCAACTCCCAGAACCAAAGTGGATTATAACTCAAATTTAAGAACCATCACCTGGATAAACCAACTTTGAACTAAACTAAGTGGACTCTTCAACCAAGGAACACGGCAGAAGCCACATTGAGACTGGTAGGAATAGCGAAAGCATGAAGAGGGCTGCCCAGCTCCCCAGAGCAAACGGCAGCCCGGAGAGACCCGCGTGGCGGGAGGAGAGTTTGACGTAGAGGGAGCGACCTGGGTCCCAGGAACCAAGCCCCAGACTGCAGTCCCAGAGCCTAGAAGAGGCGTATGGACAGTATTGAGCTGGGAAGCAAGTGAGGATACTGTTTGTGAAAAAGAGAGAGTTTTCTCAGATCCAAGAATCTTTTCAAAGGGACAGCGCAGAAACCCTCTCTCACAACCACGCACCCGGGGCTCTGGGGAACGGGGACAGAGGAGAGGAACAGAGCAGTGGGAACAGAGAGTGGACTGAAGGCACAGCGACACTCTGAGGGACAGCCATCCTGACCCCTGGGCTAAGTCATTTCCCTAAGCAAAAACGAATATTTCCCCAAGCGAAAACGAATATTTCCCCTGGAACTAGCAATACTAGCAAAGGGAGACAAGACACTAGCCAAACAAGCTCTCCCGCGGCAATTAGAGCAGAGCTGCTTAGAGGGAGGGAGCTCCCAAACTTACAGTGTGGAGACTTAAGACACTGATATCTCTCTGAGGGTTGAAGGGTTTGGGGCGGCAGGACGCTGAAAAGAGGTCCTGTCGGCGTGGGCGGAGGCACAACCGATGTGAGCTCAGTCTAGCCCAGCAGGGGAGGAGGGGACGCGCGAAAGCAGTCCGGCAGCTGAGGACCCTATAAAATAGTAGCACATATTATCACCTTCACTGTCTTTCAGACAAGGAAATGAGCTCAAAGAAGTAAAATGGCTCATCCAAAATTATACCTTGTGGGGAAAAATACGGGCAGAGATTGGCTCTGCGACCCTGCGCAAGCCGGCCCTGACCACGGGGACGGGGCTAGGACCAGGGACAGGCGAGGGGCTCACAGCTGAGCTCACGCTGTCAACCCTGCCTGAACGGAGAAACCGCGGTTGTTTGAAATCCTTTGTGCGCGAGATGGCTTACACAGCTGAGCTCATGCTACTAGCCCCGCCCGGCCAGGGAAACCCCGGTGGTTTGAAATCGTGCGAGAGTGGGCGCGAGCGGCTTTTGCGGCTGAGCTCATGCTACTAACCCCGCCCGGCCAGAGAAACCCGGGTGGTTTGCAAAACTACGTGCACGCAGCTGGCTTTCGCGGCTGAGCTCACGCTACTAGCCCCGCCTGGCCAGAGAAATCCCGGCGGCTGGCCACCCTACGTGCGCGAGCTGGCGCCTAACATGGGGGCATGGGAGAGTCCTGATCGATCAGAACCTAGCAGGTGAGCTAACGCCAGCAAAAACGCCAAGGACAATAAACCTCAGTTTGCGAACCTACGCAGGAGGGCCCCGGCCTCGAGAGCAGGGCTAAATTCAGGAAGGGCAAAGGCTCACAGCTAAGAGCATGTCAAAAGCCCCACCCAACCCGCAAAACTGTGGCGAGCAGGCTCTGACTGTGGGGGCTGGGCGTAAGCCTTCCGGAAAAAGGCTGGTTCCGCAGCTGAGCAAAGGTGCTCCCCTCTGCCCTTGGTACTAAGGCTTGTGGCTTGAGTGACAGCCCCTCCCGCGGAGGAGAGGTGGAAATCACAGCAAAAGCCGCAGTAGGCTGTCGCTGGCAACGCCCACACCCAACCGCCCTAGGCAGCAGCAGAGGGGGTGGCAGGCCTGCAGACAGAACACACCTAGAGAACACAAAGGGAACACCTACTGGATTCCAGTGCCCACAACTTGCCTATACACAGATAAAATGGGCAGGCAGAGGAATGCAAACCAAATGAATCAAGAGAAATCCCCAGACAAGGACCTGAATGAACCAGATATAACCAAATTACCAGAAGCAGAATTTAGAATAATGATAGTTAAGATGTTCAAAGAAATTAGAGCAACAATGGATATTCACTATGAACACCTAAATAAAGAGATAACAAGTATAAATAACGAAATTGAAATAATAAAAAAGAATCAGACAGAAATGACAAATACAGTATCAGAACTGAAGACCACAATGGAAGGAATTAAAAGCAGGATGAATCACGCTGAGGATCGAATCAGCGAATTAGAGGACACAATAAACAAAGGCACAGAAGCAGAGAACAAAAAGGAAAAGAGACTCAAAAAATGTGAAGAAACTCTAAGGGAGCTCTGTGACAACATGAAGAGAAACAACATTCGCATCATACGGGTGCCAGAAGAAGAGGAAAGAGGACAGGAAATGGAAACTTTGTTCAATCAAATCATAGCAAAAAGCTTCCCTAAATTAAGGAGGGGAAACATTCCACACGTTCAAGAAGCACACAGAACTCCATTAAAGAGAAACCCAAAAAGAACTACACCAAGACACATCATAGTTAAAATACCAAAGCTAATGGACAAAGAAAAAATCTTAAAAGCTGCTAGAGAAAAAAAGGCTATCATCTACAAAGGAACCCCCATAAGGATGACATCAGACTTCTCAACAGAAACACTAGAGGCCAGAAGGGAATGGCAAGATATAATCAAAGTAATGCAGAATAAGAACCTACAACCAAGACTACTCTATCCAGCAAGGCTAACGTTTAAAATTGAGGAGAAATAAATAGCTTTCCAGAAAAAGAAAGCCTGAAGGAATTCATAAAAACCAAACCAATTCTGCAAGAGATACTAAGGGGCCTCTTGTGAACAGTTTAAAGGGAGGGATGAATAGAGCAAAAGAAGAATACAGCTTTAAAGAATAAAATGGCAATAAACAACTACATATCAATAATAACCTTAAATGTAAATGGATTAAATGATCCAATCAAAAGACATAGAGTAGCTGTGTGGATAAAGAAACAGGACCCATACATATGCTGTCTACAAGAGACACACCTTAAAACAAAAGATGCACATAAACAGAAGGCAAAAGGATGAAAAAAAATATTTCATGCAAATGGAAATGAAAAAAAAGGTGAGGTAGCAGTACTTATAGCTGACAAAATGGACTTTAAAACAAAGGCTGTAGTAAGAGATAAAGAAGGACACTACATAATGATAAAAGGAACAATTCAACAGGAAGATATAACTATTATAAATATCTACACACCAAATATAGGAGCCCCGACATACATAAAGCAGACTTTGATGGACATAAAGGGCGATATTAACAGCAATACTATCATAGTAGGGGATTTCAATACTCCACTAACAACACTGGATAGATCCTCAAGAAAGAAAATTAATAAAGAAACAGCAGACTTAAAGGATACACTAGAACAACTTGATTTAATAGATATCTTCAGAACTTTTCATCCTAAAGCAGTAGAATATACATCCTTCTCAATCGCTCATGGTACGTTTTCTAGGATAGACCACATGTTAGGACACAAAAATGGTCTCAATAAATTTAAGAAGATTGAAATCATATCAAACATTTTCTCTGATCAAAATGCCATGAAACTAAAAATTAACCACAAAGGTAAAACTGAAAAATACTCAAACACTTGGAAACTAAATAGCATGATATTAAATAATGAATGGATTAACAATGAAATCAAAGTAGAAATAAAAACGTTTCTAGAAACAAATGATAATGAGCATACATCAACTAAAAATTTATGGGACACAGCAAAAGCAGTACTGAGAGGGAAGTTCATTGCACTACAGGCATATCATAGGAAGCTAGAAAAAGCTCAAATAAGCAACCTGACCCTGCAACTAAAAAACTAGAAAAACAACAACAAATAAAACCCAGGACAAGTAGAAGGAAGGAAATAATAAAGATCAGAGCAGAAATAAATGACATAGAGGCTAAGGAAACAATACAGAGGATCAATGAAAACAGAAGCTGGTTCTTTGAAAAGGTAAACAAGATTGATGAAGCTTTAACTAGACTCACCAAGAATAAAAGAGAGAGGACTCAAATAAATAAAATTAAAAAGGACAGTGGAGAAATAACAACTGATACAACAGAAATACAAAGCATTGTAAGAAAATACTATGAAGAACTCTATGCCAAAAAATCAGACAATCTCGGTGAAATGGACAAATTTCTTGAATCATATAACCTTCCAAATATCAATCTGGAAGAATCAGAACACCTAAACAGACCAATTACAACAGATGAGATCGAAACAGTTATCAAAAAACTCCCAAAAAAGAAAAGTCCTGGGCCTGATGGCTTCACAAGTGAATTCTATCAAAATTCAAAGAAGAACTAACTCCTATCCTCCTCAAGCTATTTCAAAAAATTCAAGAGGAAGGAAGACTTCCAAACTCCTTTTATGAGGCGAGCATAATTCTGATCCCAAAACCGGGCAAAGACAACACAAAGAAAGAAAATTATAGGCCTATATCCCTGATGAATTTAAACGCTAAAATTCTCAACAAAATATTAGCCAACCGGATCCAGCAATATATGAAAAAAATCATACACCATGATCAAGTGGGATTTATTCTGGAGAGGCAAGGCTGGTTTAATATTCGCAAATCAATCAATGTGATTCATCACATAAACAAAAGGAAGGACAAAAATCACATGATAATTTCAATAGATGCAGAAAAGGCATTTGATAAAATCCAGCACCCATTCATGCTCAAAACTCTCAGTAAAGTGGGAATACAAGGAACATTCCCTAACATGATAAAGGCCATCTACGACAAACCCACAGCAAACATCATACTAAATGGACAAAAATTAAAAGCAATCCCCTTAAGATCAGGAACCAGGCAGGGTTGCCCACTTTCACCACTCTTATTCAACATAGTTCTGGAAGTCCTAGCTATAGCAATCAGACAAGAAGAAGAAATAAAAGGCATCCAAATTGGAAAAGAAGAAGTAAAACTGTCACTATTTGCAGATGATATGATATTGTATATTGAAAACCCTAAAGTCTCAGTCAAAAAACTACTGGACCTTATAAATGAATTCAGCAAGGTGGCAGGATATAAAATTAATACGCAGAAATCAGAGGCATTTCTGCATACAAACAATGAACTGTCAGCAAAAGAACTTAAGGAAACAATCCCCTTCACTATTGCAGCCAAAAAAATAAAGTACCTAGGAGTAAATTTAACCAAGGAGGTTAAGGACTTGTACTCAGAAAATTATAAAACATTGATAAAGGAAATCAAGGAAGATACAAACAAGTGGAAGCATATACCGTGCTCATGGTTAGGAAGAATAAAAATCATTAAAATGTCTATACTACCCAAAGCAATTTATAAAATCAATGCAATACCAATTAAAATACCAATGACATACTTCAAAGATAGAAAACATATTCCAAAAATTTATATGGAACCAAAAAATAACACGAATAGCCTCAGCAATCTTAAAAAGAAAAAATAAAGCAGGAGGTATCACTTTTCCGGATATCAAGGTCTACTATAAGGCCATTATACTCAAGACAGCTTGGTCCTGGCATAAGAATAGACACATTGATCAATGGAACAGAACAGAGGACCCAGAAATAAACCCGCCGCTTTATGGACAACTGATATTTGACAAAGGAGGAAAGAACATACAATGGAGTAAAGACAGCCTCTTTAACAAATGGTGTTGGGAAAATTGGACATCTACCTGCAAAAATATGAAACTAGACCATCAACTTACACCATTCACAAAAACAAATTCAAATTGGATAAAAGACTTAAACATAAGCCGTGAAACTATAAGCATCTTAGAAGAAAACGTAGGCAGCAAGCTTTCCGACATCTGTAGCAGCAATATATTTGCTGATTTATCTCCATCGGCAAATACAATAAAAGGCAAGATAAACAAATGGGACTTTATCAAACTAAAAAGTTTTTGCACAGCTAAAGACAATAAGAACAGAATAAAAAGACAAACCACACAATGGGAGAACATATTCGACAGCACGTCGGATAAGGGGTTAATAACCAAAATTTATAAAGAACTTATAAAACTCAACACCAGGAAGACAAACAATCCAATCAAAAAATGGGCAAAAGAAATGAATAGAAATTTCTCCAAAGAAGACATACAGATGGCCAAAAGACATGAAAAAATGCTCAACATCACTAATTATTAGAGAAATGCAAATTGAAACCACAATGAGGTATCACCTCACACCAGTCAGAATGGCACTCGTCAGCAAAACAACACAGAATAAGTGCTGGCGAGGATGCGGAGAAAAGGGAACCCTCCTGCACTGCTGGTGGGAATGCAGTCTGGTGCAGCCACTGTGGAAAACAGTATGGAGATTTCTCAAAAAATTAAAAATTGAACTGCCTTTTGACCCGGGTACTCCACTTTTAGGAATATACCCTAAGAACACCATAACACTGTTTGAAAAGAAGAAATGCGCCCCTATATTTGTGGCAGCATTGTTCACAATAGCGAAGATCTGGAAACAGCCCAAGTGTTCGTCAGAAGACAAGTGGTTTAAAAAGCTTTGGTACATATATACTATGGCATACTACTCGGCCATAAGAAATGATGACATCGGATCATTTACAACAAAATGGTGGTACCTTGATAACATTATACGAAGTGAAATAAGTAAATCAGAAAAAAAAAAACTGAGAACAGCATGAATTCATACATAGGTGGGACATAAAAGTGAGACTAGGAGACATGGACAGGAGAGTGGTGGTTGCGGGGTGTGGGGAGGGAAAGGAGGGTGGGATAGGGAGAAGGGTAGGGGCACAGGGAAAACCAGATAGAGGGTGACGGAGGACAATTTGACTTTGGGTGATGGGTATGCAACACAATTGAGTGATGGGATAATCTTGAGATGTTTTCATTGTACATATGTACCCTGATTTATAGGTGTCACCACATTAAAGTTAATTAAAAAAAAAATTTCTGATTCACTAATAAAGTTCTGAACACCATCTATATCTTTACAAAACAGAATGAAAGAGATTTTAATTCCAAAAATTGGCTTGGAGTCTGACCAGGCAGTGGCGCAGCGGATAGAGCGTCAGACTGGGATGCAGAAGACCCAAGTTCGAGACCGCCAGCTTGAGCCGGGCCCATCTGGCTTGAGCAAAAGCTCGCCAGCTTGGACCCAAGGTTGCTGGCTCCAGCAAGGGGTTACTCGGTCTGCTGAAGGCCCGTGGTCAAGGCTCCTGTGAGAAAGCAATCAATGAACAACTAAGGTGTTTGCAACGGCAACGAAAAACTAATGATTGATGGTTCTCACCTCTCTCCATTCTTGTCTGTCTGTCCCTATCTATTCCTCTCTCTGACTCTCTCTCTGTCCCTGTAAAAAAAATAATAATAAATAAATAAATAAAATAAAAATTGGCTTGGAATATCTGGAAGATTCTCACTTTTCTCCTTCCAATGAGTGGAAGTTCTTGGGCAAGACTGATTTGCTTTACTTTCACAGTCATTTCCCACAGTTCCAAATCTTTTAGAAACCTTTTAATCAGATACACAAAAGCCAGCCAATTAGCAGATGTGTTATGTCTAATACATTCACTCTTTCTATCAGGTCAGATCTAAAATGACATTTAACGTCTATATAGCATTTCAAAGATTTCACATACTTTACCTCATCTGATCATCACAACCCTATAAAATAGTAGCACATATTATCACCTTCACTGTCTTTCAGACAAGGAAATGAGCTCAAAGAAGTAAAATGGCTCATCCAAAATTATACCTTAATGGCAAAGTGGGCTTGGTAAAATAAATGTATTTCCCAATAGCTAACTGTCAAAATCACCAGACTTATTATATGTACCATATTAACCCTAAAATATTCTGTCCCTTCTCTTCATTACTTTATAAGGAATAGTTGTTAAATACAGAAATATGGTATCACTTTGCTCAAAATATTCCTCTGAGTGATAAAATAAACAACTAAATAAGGAGGCATTCTTAAATATTCTGTCAATTAGAGAACCAGATACAGGTATTTATTATTTTATTAGCACTGAGGACACATGCAGAAAGAAATTGTCAGACATTATTTTTCTGCTTTGTAAAAGGAAAGCTATGGTACTGAGCTGTATTTTACACACACAGAGACTGGGTTCCAAAGGCACTGAATTAGGTAAAATTCAAGCATAATGAAACATTTACTTTGCAAAACCCTTCAATCAGCTATAAAATAAAGAATAACTAAACCCATACAAACTAAGCATGTATCAGATGTGATATAACTGTTTTTTTCTAAAACATGCCTCTGGTGATTACAGTGATTCAGCAACTAGAATTCCAAGCTTCAACTAATCATATCCAATACCATTTGATACCACAAAGAACTGAAAACAGAGACTCAAACAGGTATTTGTTCATAGAAGCATTATTCACAATAGCCGGAAGGTGAAAACACCCTAAGATGAATGGTGTGGTGATTAATAATATGTGTCAACTACTGGGTGATGGGGTGCCCACATATTTGGTTAAACATTATTCTGAGTATGTCTGTGAAGGTTTTTCTGAAAAAGAATAACATCTGAACCTGTAGACTAAGTAAAGCAAGTTGTCTTCTTCCCATACAGATGAACTTTATCTGATCCATTGAGGGTCTGAATGTAACAAAAACTTATACAAACAGAAATCCAGGGAACATGTGTTGGAATGGATATTAAGGGTGTGAGATAATGGTGAAAGAAATAATCAGGTCATATTTATGGATATAGGCTCACCAAGCATGGATTGTGTACTTAATGTTGCAGCTCAGGGAGTTAGGAAGGGTTCTAACAGTTTGGTTGGTTGGCTGAAAGTGGACCAAAGGTGGCCCACAGCAAGGGAATTTGCTTTGGTTTAATGTAGAGAAAGCAATTTAAAGGTGTGGGGAAACAGAAATGTTTCGGTGGTTATGTCACTGAAGACCTGCTCACCTAGCTGGGAGGGTCCAGAAGACATACCTTTGCCCACTACTGTGAGAAATAAATGTGTGAGGAGAACACTGGCTTCTTCAAAAAGCTCTGTGATGGACCTCCTCTTACACTAGTGACTAGATCTCACAGTGGGAACTAAAGTCACTGAATCAAGAAACCTAAATGCAATGGGAGTAATTGGTTGCTAGGGTGGCAGGACTTTACCACCAAAGGCAAGGTGGGCATGGTTATCGTAATGGGCAGCAGAGTCAAAGCCGCAATCAGACTAGAGGAATTCACACAGACCCATGGACTTGGAGAGTTGAGCATGTTGTTTCTAGAAGTAAGATAGAAAGCCTACTAAATTCTTACTGGATATGTATAAGCAGAAAAGTTCTAGATCAAATGAACAAGTCTAACCTGAATGAAAAACAGCCACCATCAATCCCCAGACTTAAGCCAGTTTACAGACCCAGACCCTCTTTGCAGAGGGGAGGCCAAATACTCTTGAGGAATGACTAAAGTATACTGCCAAAAATTACACTGCTAAGCTTCCTCCCATCTTTCCCCACAGGGACTTATGGACTTTTACCAGGGTAACTACTTTGGGAAAAATAATCAGACCTTTCAGAGACTCATGGACACTGGCTCTGAAATGACACCAATTCCAGGAAATCCAAAAGGTCCCTGTGGTTCATCAGAGCCGGGCTTACGGAGGACAGGTGGTGTTCAACAAATGGCATTTTAGCTCAGACCCATCTCACTCATCTCACTGAACCCACTCTGAGGTTATTTTCCCAGTTCATTACTTGACAGAATGCCTACATTGATCCCCTAACCTATAGAATGAAGTTACTATAGGGAAGGACAAGTGAAGGCCCCTAAAACTGCTTTACCTAGGAAAACAGTAAAGCAATAGAAATAAGCATTCCAGGGACTGCAGAGGTCAATACCCATCAGGACTTGAAGGGTACAGAGTGCGTTCCTACCACATCCCCATTCAATCCACCTACCTGGACTGTCACTACAGATGGAACTTGAGCATGACAGTGGGTTACTGTTAGCTTAACCAGGTAGCAACTTCAAATGTGGCTGCTACCCTAGATGGAACCTCACTGCTTGAGCAAGTCAATAGTGCCCTGGGCCGGGGATGCAGCTGCCTGCCTTTTTCTCCACCTGTCAGTAAAGCCACTAGGTAAACAGGATTGTTTTAGATACAAAGTTCTATCTAATTTGCCAGTTTGTTCCATAATATACTTTCCTATGCATTTGCCAATTTATTTCCTAATATTTCCAATTTGACTTCTTCATTAATAATTACAAGTTCATGTGTTCTAAGCCTTTTTATTCATATTGTATTGATAAAGAAAAAGTTTCAGTTAAGTAACTTGCAGGAAAACCTGAGTTTGAATCCTGATAGCTCAATCTTTAGAATCCTATCCATACACTTTTAATATCACCATACTACCTCCAATATCCAGAAAATCAATCTGAACTCTTATATACTGCTTGTGAAAGTATAAACTGGAAAAACAATTTGAGAGACCAAATTTTCTTATTATCATGTAAGGTTGAAGATGCTCAAAATTTAACTAGGTGGAAATCCAGCAGGTCTATTTAGATAGAAACCAACAGATACTCCTTGTCCTCTCTCGTAATTAACCATTTTTCTGAGTGCACTGGTCATTCCCAGCCGCATATAAGCATGCAGCAAAACCTTCCATAGGGTTGTCTGTCTACAGCTGTCCCCAATTCCTCCCTTGCTATTCTCTACTCGAGTTCTCAGAAAGGCTTCACTTGCAAAAATTCACTGAAACAGCTTTTTGTTAAAGATCAGCAATGACTTCCATACTGTCAATCCAAAAGTAAATTCTCAGTCCTCATCTAACCTGACTCATCCTCATGACCAATCATTCCCATTTTCTTCACTTGACGTTTAGGATCTCTCTCTAGCTCCTGTTTCTCAGCCTAACTCACTAGATATTCATTTTCAGTCTCCTTAGCTGACTCCTCCTTAACTTCCTGACACTAAGGCTGAGATGCGCCAGGGCCGAACCTTCAGATTATCTTTTATGATCTCAATTATAACTATAACTTTAAATATTATCTCTTTGCTAATGATTCCCAGTACTATTATCTTTAACACAAATGCCCTCCCAAACCCCACACTCAACCTCTCCACCTTCATATTTAAGAGGCATCTCAGTTTAATATTTACTGTGTCTAAAAGCTAACTCTTGCTTTCTCCTACAACCACCACCACTGCAAACTACTTTTCCCAGTTTCCTTATGCTAAGTAATGGCACCTATCTTAGAGCCATGTAGGAAGAACCTTCAAAGTTATCTTAGTTGCTTTTTTTTAACATTTCATGTCTAATTCAACAACAAATTGTATCACCCCTTTCTTCAGAACATTACCGGAATCTGACAATTCTTTATCATCCCATCCCTTCTGCTGCCACCTTAATCCAGGATGTCACATTTGTGAGGAGAAAGCAACGCTCTTATTCATTTGCCATTTTTGTAGGTAAAGACTAGTTACACCATCCCTTTGATAGGTAATGTGCTCTAAAAGCAGGGACAAGGTGTAGCAACTGGTTGCTTTACCCTATATATGCTTTAGATTTTCAAAAAGAGATTTACAAAAAGTAGTAAGAGATTCTTGAAGTATCTTTATCATCCGGTCTGGCACAGCAGGGCAGGACAGCAGCTAGCCATTCAGAGAAGTGGCCATCACCAAGACAGTCTGGTACATATTCAGCTGGGGAATATCCTACAAAGCATCTTGAGAACCAGACAGACTCTATGCAGAATCCACTAAAAGAGCCTTTTATCATCTGCCATAGCTGGCATCTCAACATTTAGAAACCCATAAGGTATTTTTTTCCACTACCAAAGAAAGTGACTGTGAGACCTTGTACAAATTCCTTAGATAAGCTGATCTTGGGCAAGTCACTGGACAGACTGAAATATATAATAATGAAGGAAAATTTCAGGACCATAGTGAGTAGTTCTTAGAAGGAGAATTATTTTATTTTACTTATTTTTATTTTTCCAGAGAGACAGGGAGACAGGAACACCAAGCTGTTCCTATATGCACCCTGACCAGGGACTGAAACAGCCAACTCTGTGCTGCAGGACAACACTACAACCTACCAAACTATCAGCCAAGGCAGGAGTAAAATTATTTTAGACAGTAGGGTTTTTTGTTTTTAAGTCTCAAACTCAAAATTCCTAAAGAATGTCTAAGGCAGGTTCCTTCCCAGGTGTTAACATGAAGGGCCTCTAATAAAATATCCTCTGTACCAATGCCACAAAGATAAAATGCAGGGTTAAGAAGATCACTATCGGGAATTAGCATGACATTGCGATCAATAAAAATGTGATAAGGGCACTATCTATAGTGTTAGTTTTACCACATATTTATATGGCCTTGAACAAGAAAGCATTAAGAATTCTTACAGCTGTAAAATTACATGACTATGATTTATTTACTGACTACAGACTATTTCTCAGATACTGAGACAGTTGCTGTGAGGGATACAAATAATTACAAATAGATTATTATTTTTATTTTAAAATTGAAATAAATGGCAGGTCACCTAAATATTCCTATACTTTCATCAGGCACAATGGAAATACCCTAAGAGAGCAAATTAAGTATGTACCTTTCAATGCTGTAGTCTTTTCTTTTTCATCTGGACCTCCCTGCTGGATTTGTGCCATGCTTATCCAAAATGGGCACAAAATTAAAGAGCTCAAGGAAATAGACATCAATCTTCAGAAGACAGTCTAGAATGAATGAAAGCAATAAATTAAGCTGTACTCAATCCTACCTACTCCATGAGAACTTTCTTGATCCTCCCAGTTGGGATTAATCTCTCTATCCTGACTTCCTACTGTACTTTGTTGATGTCTATACAAAAGTACTTATCAAAGCCTGCCTTACATTGTAGTTATTTATGTATTCGTCTGGGTCAGCTAACAGATTGCAAGCACCAGAATAGCAGTATCAGGTTTTTCCATCTTTTTCTCTCGCATGTCACCAAACACAATACCTTACAGTTAATACAGATACCTAATGTTGCTGAGTTATACAGTGTGTCCGTAAAATCATGGTGCACTTTTGACCGTGTGACGGGTCAGAACTGCATCATGACTTTATGGACACACTGTATATAGTTAAACTCACTATTTAGGTTTAGTTCTTTATTATTTAATTAAAACTATATCTGCAAGTACTTTTAAAAATTTTTAATTTCCTTTAAGTAAACTGTAAGCCTATGCCATTTATAAAGTCAAAATGTCTCTTGGAAAATATAGTCAGAAAAATAAATAAATACAAAAAGTAGCTATAACTTACCCCTAACGTAATTCAAAACACAACTTTAAAGGAAAAAATTAGCCATCTAAAAAATGAAACTATGGAAACCACCAAAGTATCTTTTGATAAGTAAATGGATAAAGTAGATGTGGTACATATATACAACGGAATACTACTCAGCAACAAAAAAAGATGAAATACAGCCATTTGCAGCAACATGGACAATCTTGAGAATATTATGCTAAGTAAAGTATGTCAGTCAGAAAAGTCTAAGAACCATAGTGGGATACAAAACTGAAACTCATAAACACAGACAACAGTGTGGCGCTTACCTGGGAGAAAGGCAATGGGAGGTGGTAAAGGGGACCAAAGGTATGGTGACAGAAGATTATTTGACTTTGGGTGGTGGGCACACAATGCAATATACAGATCATGTATCATAGAAATATACACTTGAACCCTATATGGTCTTATTAATCAATGTCACACCAATAAATTTAAATTTAAAAAATAGCCTGACCAGGCAGTCGCACAGTGAATGGAGTGTCAAACTGGGATGCAGAAGACCCAGGTTCAAGACCCCGAGCTCGCCAGCTTGAGCATGGGCCCATCTGGCTTGAGCAAAAGGTCGTCACCTTGGACCCAAGGCTGTTGGCTCCAGGAAGGGGTTGCTCAGTCTGCTGAAGGCCCACGGTCAAGGCACATGTGAGAAAGCAATCAATGAACAACTAAGGTGTTGCGACGGCAACAAAAAAAACTAATGATTGATGGTTCTCACCTCTCTCCATTCCTGTCTTTCTGTCCCTATCTATCCCTCTCTCTGACTCTCTCTGTCCCTGTAAAAAATTAATTAATTAATTAATTAATTAATTAAACTGTTACATTCAATGTCTGGAAACCATACTCTATAAATGGCAGTCCAGTAAACAATGATAATATAAATTTATGACTTATCAAAGTCTAATTCTGCAACTGAACTATAAATAGATGATGGCTTTTCCCAGGGTTCCCATGAACAGTAAAAAGAAAAAGCCCCCACCATTCCTAAATTAAAAAAAAAAAAATGCAGCACACACAATAGAAAATTTAAACTAATTTAGTCCATAACTATTAATGAAATTATATAAAAACTACATTTGACAGTAAAATAAGATTGAATATTTCTCTGAGGAACCTAATTGATTTGCTATGTACTAAGCAAACCTCTATTTCTATTCAGAGGAACATTTAATAATTATCTTTAGAATTAAGATTTTTTCATAGTCAGCAGAGTGTAGCAGAAAATATTTTTAAAAATTTAATAATGAAAACAACACTTTTAAACTTAAAGTTTCAAACAGTCATAACTCAATGCTGCCTTTATCTCAATGCCATTGGAGGTGGCTGAGTAAGAGAAAGAGTGCTCTGGCTCTACCACTAACCAGCCATGTGCTCTTGGCAAATGACTAAACTTCCCTGTGCCTTGTTTTCCACATTTGTAAAATGGAACTGATAACCACGCTGTCCTCTCAAGTGTTATCAATGAGGATAAACGAAAAACATTTGGTACAGGGCCTGATGCATAATTATGATCTTACTTGGCTTATATTTTTTAATTGTTTTAAAATGTATCCCAGCTTCACCGATTAATAACTCTGGGTCAGGGACAAGTCACTTAAATCCAAAATCTTCAGTTTCCTCATTTATCATATGTTGCTCATATAATTAATAGTGGTTACAAATTAATATTATAGAAGGTATGTATAGCCGGTCATTGCTACAGTATTACTAGCGGTATCCTTACTTCTGAACTATGTGAGGTTTTCTAATAACAGTAAGTAGACAATAAGACTATTTTGGACTGGGAAAATAAATTTATTTAATGTTAAAGTATTTTCTTCTGTGAACAGTTAACTTAAAGCTCTGCAAATTTTACATGAATAAAATGTGTGTACATTTCCTTAAGGAATATACCATAGTTTACAGGGTGGCAAAGTACAAGACACAAGGATGCAATGGTAAGTCAAACAGCCATGTCCATGGCCCAAGAGGGTCTTACTCTCTAGCTGCCAAACCAAACTGCCAAATAACCACAAGTAAATATAATACTCAGACTGATAGTTACATTATTGTTTTTTAAAAAAAATTGTAAGGCCTATCTATTTACATCCAAGAATTAGTCTTATCTGTCAAAATCTGCACGTTTGTGCATATTTCACCAAATTATACAAATTCAAGAGAAATGTTCATAACGAGATTCCACACAATGTTCTTTGCTAGCAATTCCACAACTAAATTAACTATCTACAAGGGACTTCTTGCACTTTTACTCTATCACTCTGCTAATTCAGTATTTCTTTTCTAAATACAGCATAAACTGTTTGGTTATTTTTCTTTTTTTTTTTATTTTTTTATTTTATTCATTTTAGAGAGGAGACATAGAGTGAGAGAGGGAGAGAGAGAGAGAGAGAAAGAGAGAAAGGGGGGAGGAGCTGGAAGCATCAACTCCCATATGTGCCTTGACCAGACCAGTGCAGGGTTTTGAACTGGTGACCTCAGTGTTCCCAGGTCGATGCTTTATCCACTGCGCCACCACAGGTCAGGCTGGTTATTTTTCATTAGCCTTAATATGTCTGATTTCTGAACAAAACAATTTATACAATTATTTCATGTGACTGAACAAAAGTTAAATTATAAAATATTTTTTAATGCTACAGTCATTTTCAAGATTCATATCTTAAAGTCCTGGGGACCTAATGTACTGCATGGTGACTAGAGTTAACAATTCAGTACCTTGTATTGTATACTTGAAAGTTGCTAAGAGTAGATCTTAGAAGTTCTCACCACACACGCATACAAAGGTAACTATGTAAAATGAGGAATGTGTTAACTAACCTTATTGTGGTAATCATTTTGAAATACACAGTACATCAAATCAGCACACTGTATACCTTAAACCAGGGGTCCCCAAACTACAGCCCGTGGGCCGCATGCGGCCCCGAGGCCATTTATCCGGCCCCCACTGCACTTCTGGAAGGGGCACCTCTTTCATTGGTGGTCAGTGAGAGGAGCACAAGATGCATCCGCATCCATAGTTCCCATTGAAATACTGGAAATTTACTTGTTCTTTATTTTAAATATTGTATTTGTTCCTGTTTTGTTTTTTTACTTTAAAATAAGATATGTGCAGTGTGCACAGGGATTTGTTCATAGTTTTTTTTTATAGTCCGGCCCTCCAACGGTCTGATGGACAGTGAACTGGTCACCTGTGTAAAAAGTTTGGGGACCCTGCCTTAAACTTACGTAATGCTATTATGTCAATTATATCTCAATACGGCTTTTAAAAAGCTTTAAATACTGTAGTGTTAAACTGCCCTGTGGACTCTGACCTCCATGAAGACAGATATCACGTCCGTCCCTAGCACAATGTCTGCCATACTTGGAGCTCAACAGGTATTTGTCAAATTTACAAATAAATGAGCAAAAGATAGAAGGAGGTAAAAGACTCACTTTTTTAAGTGAGAGGATGGGAGATAGAGACAGACTCCCACATGCACCCCTACCTGGATCCACAGGGCAACCCTGTCTGGGGCCAACATTCAGACCAACTGAGCCACTGGCTCTGAGGGGGAAGAAAGAGAAAGAGGAGCAGGAGAGCAAGAGAAGCAGATGGTTACTTCTCAGGTGTGCCCTGACCAGGGATCAAACCTAGGACTTCCACATGCTGGGTCGATGCTGTATCCACTGAACCAACCAGCCAGGGTCAAGGAGTCACATTTTAAAGAATCGTTTTCAAGATGCCCAAGATTAAATATCAATTAACAATTATAATATTATTCCAGTGGAGAAAGCTAAAAATACACATTGCAATTCACTGAAGTGATGTTATATAAGTTAGAAGACTATTATTTACTATCAGAAACCCTAAACCTTATAGCAGCAGATGCAATGCAGCTACATATGAAGCAAAAGCCATTTGCTGGTTGCTCTCTTATTCACTGTTAGATTTTTACGCTCTCCAGTTATATTCCACAGCGGTGGCACAGCCGGTGAAACTAAATCAGAAACATTATAAATTCTCAATTTAGTTTTCCTAATAAAAATTCAGAGTTATAACCTGCATGACCACAGATAAACTAGTGAAATGCAGTCAGCAAGCTGTTTGATACACTTGATATATATTAATATGTACACTCAACATAGTTTATTTAGTATTATCTGATGGAGGTTAGGTTATAGGGAATAAAGTGGTGGAAGGTTTTTACTGATATGAATTGGGACACAGTGACATGTTGTATACTTCATGATAACCACTACTGTTTAAATATGGTTTCCTAGTAATGGTTACAGTATAAGCTGATTCAAAACATCTCAGTTTGTGATTTCATTCTGTGAACTACACAAAGCCAATTATCATATCTTCTTCGCTTCTATGATTCCAACAGAAAATCCAGTATATATAAATAAAGCTGTAAATAACTTGTCATGTGTAATCTTTATCTAGTCAGCATTTCAAAACATGAAAAGAGTATTTCTTATTGCCTTGTTTGCTCAAAATATGGCCTGAGCACTTATAAAATGTACAAAACGATACAGAGAAGCCTTAGTTTTAGGTCTATTTGTTTTTAGGCAAGTAAAATGGGAACTAGATATAAATGAGTTTTGCAACTGAGGCCTTTCCACTTCACATTATAAATGCAATGACGAACACACAAAAAGTTGCTCATCAGCAAAGGTTAGTTCAGAATAATCATAGGTTTATATATTATTACAGTTATAGTTCTAAGGTTACAGAGAAAAAACTATACATTTTGGAGTGTGTGTATACAGACATATGGGCAATGGGAAGAGGCTGGAAAATGATGGCATCAGGCTGGAACAGATCTGGAAGATAAGGGCTTTTGGTGCATAGAAAACGGTGGCTTCTATAGAGAATTTAACTTATGTTCGGATGGAGATTTGGCTCAGACTAAGAACACTCAGTCCAATCCAAGCATATTTAAAATAATTCCTTAGTTTCCCAAGCAAGATGATAAAGTAGGTTTGAAATCAGAAAATCACTATTTTTTCTATCTCAATTCTACCATCTAGTAGGTGAGTGACTTGAGAAACTCCCAACTTATCTAACCTAAGTAATGGGAATAACAAAAACAAATACACTTCCCTTTTATAAGGCAATTATAAAGATTATATGAAAGAATATACATAAAAATATTGTGAAAGCCATAAATTCCTTTATAAATGCTTATAATTCACATAAATCAAAACTAATTGGGTTCCAATTAATATGTGCTCAAACTCTAAGAAGGATATCCAAGACAGTCCAATTTTTAGGAATGAGAAACTCTTGACATCATTTGAATTAATTTTATGAACAAATAATAAAGTCCCACAATAAACTTAATTTTTTTTTTCAGAGACAGAGAGTCAGAGAGAGGGATAGATAGGGACAGACAGACAGGCAGGAACGGAGAGAGGTGAGAAGCATCAATCATTAGTTTCTCATTGCCATTGCGACACCATAGTTGTTCATTGATTGCTTTCTCACATGTGCCTTGACCGCGGGCCTTCAGCAGACCGAGCAACCCCTTGCTGGAGCCAGCGACCTTGGGTCCAAGCTGGCTAGCTTTTTTGCTCAAGCCAGACGGGCCCGCGCTCTAGCTGGCGAGCTTGGGGTCTCGAACCTGGGTCTTCCGTGTCCCAGTCCGACGCTCTATCCACTGCACCACCGCCTGGTCAGGCTCATTTGAATTAATTTTATGAACAAATAATAAAGTCCCACAATAAAGACCTGTTGTGTTGACAGTTTCCAAAACTATAATGAAGATAAGCATAATAGAATTTAAGTTAATTTTTTGATATAACTTGTATATTCTTTTACACTCATTAAAATGTCTGTCTAGAAAAAGATCAAACATGTGAGATCCACCTTTATCTATAGTAAATTTGTGTCCAAAGAACACTGTTCTAACTATCTCCTAAATCAGGGGTGCCCACACTTTTTCAGCTTGTGAGCTACTTATAAGATGACCAAGTCAAAATTATCTACTTACAATAAAAATGCAAAACATAAATTTATTTATTCTATATTATCATTATTTAGGGTACTATTATTACTATTTAATATTGCGTATTCTTCTTTCACCTTTCTCCTTCTCAACTCTCTTTTCAGAGGAAAGTCAATGTCATAGTTTTTATGAACAGTCCGAAAAAGCCGCTCCATATTTCCCTTCTTTGGAATAGCAATGGCACACAGACAGATGAGGCAAACGCACTTAGAATATGACATAGTGAAAAAAATCCCCTCCCAGTCTGTATGAAAGTGGTAGGTTTTAGGCTTCTTACTCGGACCAGCTATGGCACTATTTTTATACCCTTTGTTGCATTTAGTTTAAATAAATTGAAGGCTAACTACGCAGCAATGTAACTGAACAAGTTAGCGCGGTTTAACGCACATTCGTAGTGTGTCAAAAGTTCAGACGTCAGATTGGCTACCCTGTATGCCAATCAAAAGACAAATGTCTTTTTAATGTCATGCGATCTACCCACACTTCCTTTGCGATCGACCAGTAGATCGTGACAGACGTATTGAGCACCCCTGTCCTAAATGCACATGTTGGCCACAAAGTCACCAAGTCCTTCTTTATACCCATTACCTTATTAGGTCATTACCACAACTGAGAGGGGTAGGCATAGTTGACATACCTGCATTTTACAGAAATGCTGCACCCTGGGCTTTGACAGCTAAGTAAACCTGGTTAAGGCAATCCAGATGGTAAGGGGTGGTTGGGATTCTAACTCTGGTCTTCTGACACTTTGTTCCAAGCTCCTTCTTCCTTCTATTCTACCACTCTGGTGGAGTCAAATTACTCAACTTAACTAGAAAAACAATTTCTGTATTCTATAGTAGGTTTTTATTCTCGTGGACTAATTTATATTATCAAAAGTATTACAATTTGAAGTCTGAGAAATTGAAAGTAGTATGTGTGTGTGTGTGTGTGTGTGTGTGTGTGTGTTATCAACCAAAATTGTTTTATTCTATATGGTTTGCTATTCAGAATTCAGACTGATAAGAGTTCTACCCATCAACTTTGCATGGGGCATTAGGGGCACAATGCAGTGGGTAGGGGGTGTTATATTGAGTGGGAAACTTGAAACCATGCCAACACAATAAATTAAAAATAAGATTTTTTTTTAAAAAGCTATCACCCATCATTCCTCATGATACTTTGATAAATGAAGCATCTAAAAGAAACAGTCAAAAGGAATATCAAATACAACAATTTTAGAATACCTGCAAGACAATGCTAAAAGTGAAGCTAAGAAATTAAACAAGGGCTAAGATAATTCTTAAGACAATTCTCAGTTTTGAAACACCACCCCAAGAAAAAATAATTTAAGTAGTCTTTTATAAAGTTTTGATACGTGAAGTAGACAAAGCAGAGCTAAAGCCAAGGAAAAAATAATTCTCTAAAAGAACATGCACTCAAAATTTTAGAAAAACAGTGTGTCAAATATATAGTAGCCTTTATTTTATGGGTCAAAATAAATGTCATATAGGCTACTTAAGACGCACTAATTCTATGGTAAACATAAATAAAACACAATTAATATTATAAATGTACATAACTCCAGACCAAGTTGAACAAGTAGAAACTACCTTCTTAGATTTCAAAGTACCCAATACCATAAAACAGCAGTAAGAACATATTCACAAAGCCTGCATCCAATTTTCTCATTCCATAAATATGCTTACTAGCAACTCTTCCAAGCGTTGTAAACTCAAGGTCTAATCTAGATTTTAAAATATAACATGCATGTGGGAGACACTCAGGTGAACTCTCCAGATGCTCCTTCAAGGGGACTTACTGCTCAGCTTTAGGGAGTGCAGTCAGCAATCAGCCTCCAACTGTTCACCACATCACAGTCCCCCTCCAATGCAGAATTGCCTCACTGAATGCCACACCTTCCTGATCAGAGTTGCCTCACTCAATGTCACACCTTTCTGAAATTGACCCTCACTCACTAAGCCAAGTGGAAATATGAAGGGTCAGCCATTTCAGCCTGATGCAGGACAACTCTGACAGGCAATATTGACTCCAGTGCTCACTGTCAGGTTGGCTGAGGTTGTGTCAGGCCTAAAATAAGTTTGACTTGTCCCTCTGACCAATCCTGTTGTCTTCCTTCTCTTCACAAGTATTGATCTCTAATAATCATCCACTCCAAATTTTGTCTCAGCAACTGCTTCTAAAGATCCAAGTTGTGACAATGTATTTTTCTAAATGTACTTTTTCCTGAAAGTTAACAACAACAACAAAAAACCCTTCTGATGTTAAGAAACAACATGTAGACAAAATATATAAAGAATTCTGACAACTCAACAATAAACATACAAATAACCTAATTTAAAAATAGACAAAGTGAGAATAAGTGCTGGCGAGGATGTGGAGAAAAGAGAACCCTTCTGCACTGCTGGTGGGAATGCAGACTGGTGCAGCCACTGTGGAAAACAGTTTGGAGATTCCTCAGAAAATTAAAAATCGAACTGCCTTTTGACCCAGCTATCCCACTTTTAGGAATATACCCTAAGAACACCATAGCACTGTTCGAAAAGAAGAAATGCAGCATTATTCACAATAGCGAAGATCTGGAACCAGCCCAAGTGTCCGTCAGAAGACGAGTGGATTAAAAAGCTATGGTTCATATATACTATGGAAAACTACTCAGCCATAAGAAACGATGACATCGGATCATTTATAACAAAATGGATGTACCTTGATAACATTATACGGAGTGAAATAAGTAAATCAGAAAAAAAGAAAAACTGAGAACAGCATGATTTCATACATAGGTGGGACATAAAAGTGAGAATATGAGACATGGACAAGAGAGTGGTGGTTATAGGATGGGGGGAGGGAGGGAAGAGTGGGATAGGGAGGAGGGGAGGGACACAGGGAAAACCAAATTGAAGGTGACAGAGGACAATTTGACTTTTGGTGATGGGTATGCAACACAATTGAATGATAAGATAACCTGGAGATGTTTTCATTGTACATATGTACCCTGATTTATTGGTGTCACCCCATTAGAATTAATAATAATAAAATATATATATATAAAAAAAATAGACAAAGTATATGAGTACATATTTCTTCAAAGAAGATACACAAATGTGCAAAGATGAACATATATACATATATGTGTATATGTATGTATATATATGTATATATGTTCAGTATCATTAGTCACTAGAAAAATGCAAATCAAAGACAATAAAATACCACTTCATACCCTATAGCATGCTATAAACAGGAAAGATAATAAGTGTTGATGAGAAATTGGAAACCTCATACATTGTTAATTGAACATACACTGGTATAGCCAGTGTAAAAAACAGTTTGGCAGGTCCTCAAAATGTTACACATAGATTTCCACCATGACCCAGCAATTCTACTTCTAGATATAACACCAGAGAAATGAAAAAAACATGTCCACACCAAAACTTATATACAAATGTTCTTTTTTTTTTTTTTACAGGGACAGAGAGAGGGATAGATAGGGACAGACAGACAGGAACGGAGAGAGATAAGAAGCATCAATCATTAGTTTTTTTGTTGCTGTTGCGACACCATAGTTGTTCATTGATTGCTTTCTCACACATGCCTTGACCATGGGTCTTCAGCAGAATGAGCAACCCCTTGCTGGAGCCAGCGACCTTGGGTCCAAGCTGGCGAGCTTTCACTCAAGCCAGATGGGCCCGCACTCAAGCTGGTGACCTCGGGGTCTCGAACCTGGTCCTCCACGTCCCAGTCCAACGCTCTATCGACTGCACCACCGCCTGGTCAGTCAGAAATGTTCTTAATTGCCAAAAAGTGGAAACAGCTTATATGTTTATCAAGTGATGAAAGGATAAACCAATTTTAGTATATCCATACAACAGAATGTTATTCATTATTTAGAAAGGAATGAAGCATTGATACATGCTACAACACGAATGTCCTTAAAAATATTATGCTAAGTGAACAAAGCCAGCAACAAAAGATCATATATTGTATCATTCCATTTATATTAAATGTCCAGAAGAAGTAAATTCACAAAAACAAAAAGTAGATTAATGTTTGGGGAGATGGTGGGGATGGGAAATAAGAAGTGACTGCTAATGGGTGCATGGATTCTTTCTGAAGTGATGATTCTAGTAGTCCTAACGGGAGAGGTTTGCAATGTACTGTCCCTCTGTGTAAACAATGGCTTTCTCGCCATTTCTTCTTCTCTATCGCTATAATGCTAAAGGTCAAGGTACAGTCTCAACAGGGAGGAGGCTTGACTGTCTTGCTCACTCTTCTCTTTTCTTTCCAGGATATAGGCGTGGTAAGTGGACTTCAGGCAGACTCACTTTAAAAACTTCTCCTTTCCAATGTCCCTGCCACCCTCTCACCAAAGCCAGGTTGGAATCTTCTAGACCTGCTCTATCTAGACCAGTGGTTCTTAACCTGGGTTCTATCGAACCCTAGGGGTTCGATGAGTCCGTCTCAGGGGTTCGGAGAAGCCTCTGCCGCGGAGGCCAGAATAAAGTAATACCGTAATTTGTTGTGAGTTCATGCACTTTGTTGGTTTTGTTCTTTGAGCAAGGTGATGTTCATGCATGACTCATTTTGTGCACCAGTAAAAAAAAAACACATATACCTATGTCTTGAATTTGGAAAAAAAAAATCATATTTTATTAATCACTAAAGAAGGGTTCGGTGAATATACATATGAAACTGGTGGGTTCGGTACCTCAAAAAAGGTTAAGAACCACTGATCTAGACACTAGGGACAAACATATTATTTCCTACAGATACAAGGTGAACATTACATATAAAGTTTTGTAAATCAGAGAAATCACCTCTACAAGGGAGCTCCCATAAGACTGCCTGCTGATTTCTCAACAAAAACTTTGCAGACCAGTAGGGACAGGCAAGAAATATCCAAAGTGATAAAAAGCGAGGATATACAACCAACATTACTCTAGCAAAGTCATCATTTAGAATCAAAGGACAAATAAAGCACTTTCCAGGCAATAAAAAGTTAAGGAGTTCATCATTACTGTTGGGCAGATAAAATATATTATGCTCACTTTGTTAAAGATGGCACTGCCCACATGGACATTCGTTGATATTAATGTGTGTTCTGAAACAGGCTGTGGGCAGGCCGGGTCGTTATAGCCTAAGGCTTAGTTTAAGAGTAAGCTCTTCCCCACACCCTTGACTGATTGGATGATGTAGGGTGGTGCACTCTCCTGAGGAATCCCATTATACAGAGACTTCCTTGTTTGTATAATTGGATTAAAGGTTTTGATTCTACGGTATAACGTGGGAGAGACCAGTAGCTTGAGCTCTCTCTCGGTTCCTGGGTTCCTGAGATTAGTATTAGAGAGGAGAGCAGAGTAAGGCCACATGGAAGAGAGGAAGCAGCCAAGATGGCAGAGTGCTGAGGAAGAGTTTGTGCAGGAAGAGATGGGAAACAGAGGTGAATAAGTCTGGTGAGCTGGAAAGCTTTGATGCTAGGAAACTCGGATAAGTCAGTAGCTTTGTGAGCACTGAATGTGTGGGTTTTGGAGCCCAGTGTGTGTTTTTGCTTGCCCGCCGGGTGCAAGCTAGAATTAAAGCTGATGGCTCACCAGTTCTTGGCTCCTGTGTTTCATTACCGACTGTTCGAATCTAATGTGAACCTGCACGGGTCAGGTGGCTGTGATCCTGACCACGACTACTGGCTTTACAATTACCAAACTAGCATTACATGAAATGTTAAAGGGCCATCTTTCAGAAAAGACAAAGAATATGAATAAAATGGCAATAACTACATACCTATCAACAACTGAATCTAATAAACAAAATTAACTAATAGAACAGAAACAGACTCATAGATACAGAAAAGATTTTGACAGTTGTCAGATGGGAAGGGGATTGGGAGACGGGTGAAAAAAACAAGCTCCACTCTAACTTGTTCTAGTTCTTTGCATTAGGGGTTCTGTATCGCATTAGGGGTTCTCTATCAATGGTAATTTGCCTCCCTGGCATGCCATTATCCCTTGCATACATCTTCCAGTGAAAATCTGGTCAGAAGCACCGATTCATTTTGGTCATGATTTAGTTAATTCCTTGGCCACATACCATCTAATAGCACCCCACTTTTACCTAATTTCTAATAATTATTGAAATTTGTAATAACCACTTTATTATTATTTTGCTTATTGTTTCAACTGCTCCCACATATTGTACTAACACTTCAAAGTGAGAAACATACTATTTACTACAGAAAAAAAATGAAGGAAAACTTGAGTATATAATCAAGCAATTTATTCTTAAACCCAATAAGCTACACTAATACACCAGCAATAAAGTTTAATGTCAAAGTTAAGCTTTATGAAGACCACAATTATATTACAAATAAGACATTTAAGTTCCACTCATATCCAATGTCTACTGACAGTGATTTCCTGATTGTTTATTAAAGGGGAAAATCTCTGTAAAACCTAACTTTACCTAAATACTATATGTTAACAACTGAGAATGTTATTTAAGTGCCTTCAGAATGAATTTCTTTTCAGTTTCTACAATTTCCCAATTCTTTAAAAAGATAATGCTTTCTAGAATTTCATGTTTGTTCCATATTTCAACAATACCCACATCCTGGGACTAACAAGAGATGAACTAAGAAAGACTTGAGGAGGCTCTATATTGCTAAGATAGTAAAAATATCTGATCTTAAAAAGAATTAGAAATTTGAAACTTCAAGTAACCTGTGTAAGCTACCAGATTAGTTACAGTGCTTATTTACTTTATTCGGAAAACAATACACACAATTCATACCTTCCCTAAATTAACAAAGGATTTGAGGCAGCAAAACTCTCTAATTTCAAAACAAAGAGCCTTGAACCTTCCTGGCTCCCACAAAATACTTTTCCCCCACAGAAGACAACCATCATTTAACCAAACTCTTCATTACAGAATATTAACTCTGTGGCACTGACAATGTCTGCATGAGAATACTTTGTGAAATATTAAGTCACTTATGTAATTAGATCTACGCCTAAACACATTATTCTAAACAACTCTCATTACTATTGTCTACATAAGCACAAGGTAGTAGAATCCCTTTCTATTAAAAGTAAAGAATTTTACAACTACACGTCCAGCATTCCCCCTGTTGAGAATATTTAAACTTAGAAAGTACATTACAAAACATTAGAATTTCAACACATTAGCTAAATTAATATAAAGGAAGAAAATCATGACTTCAATAATTACAGAAAAAGTATTTGACAAATATTAATACTAGTTTTTGGAAAAGAAGTCCTATCAAACTAAGAATAATAAAGAAACAAAACAAATAAACATAAATACAGTAAAATTACTATTCTTGGTAATATATTTAAAGATTCTTTTAAAAATCAGGTACCAGAAAAGAATGACCATCATTATCACTTTACTATCACCAGTTATAGATAAAAAGTTTCCTGGTTATAGCCAGTACAAGATATGAAAAAATAAATAAAAACATATAAAACTTGAAAGTAGAAAAATTAAGTTATCATTATTTAAAGATTGTATGACCATTTAAGCCTGAACTGTGGTGGCACAGTGGATAAAGTGTCAACCTGGGAACATTGAGGTCACCAGTTCAAAACCCTGCACTGGTCTGGTCAAGGCACATATGGGAGTTGATGCTTCCAGCTCCTCCCCCCTTTCTCTCTTTCTCTCTCTCTCTCTCTCACTCTGTGTCTCCTCTCTAAAATGAATAAAATAAAAAGAAATTAAAGATTGTATGACCATTTAAAACACTGTTGACAAAAAAAATAAATATATAAACAAGATTTCCTAGAATCAATAAAAAGACAAGAAAAATTTTCTTACTACTTTAGGAATAAAAAGAAAATTTAGGAATATGTAGCCAAAGTGATTAATACATAAAAATAAAGTTATTTATAAATACAACCAACCATTAGTTATAAAAAAGATTTTTAAATGAATTTATAACAACAGAAAATAAAACCTACAAAGTAAAAATAAATCTAACCAGAGGTATGTTAAACCTATAAGGATATAACAAAATGAAAGACATTAAAGATACATAAAATACTTAAAGAAATATACCATATTCATAGATAGAAATATTCAATACTATGAAGATATAATTTTTCTCTAATTGGTAAATGGAATCAATACAATTCCACTCAAACCCAAAATAGTATTGAAGTAAACAAACTGACTAATAGAATGAAACTCCATAACAGATTCATATGACACAGACAACACCGACATATCACTTGACATATCACTGGGTATAGGATAGACTTTTCAATAGTTGGACACCTCTTTGACTGATCAGTAAAAACTTAAATAAAATACCTACCTAACTCCATATATTGACATTACATGGTATCAGCAGTGGGATGGATTAAAGGCATAAATATGAAAATGAAAACTTTACACTTCTTAGGAAAAAATATAGAATTATTTTGATGTTGGGGCAGAAAATACAATCATAATTAGATATTATTTTATATTTTCCAGACTAGAAAAAATTAGTCATCAAAATATAAATTAGTATAAACACTTTGGAAAAATTGGCATGAGATCTGCAAGTTAAACATTCTTCTAATTTTCAACTGAACAATCAATCTCACATCATGGTCCACTCCCTGGTATCGTACATGTGGAGACAAGTACAAAAATGTTCACAAAATGTTCACATCATCAAAAGGCCAGTTTAATAATTACTTATAACAAATTACCTCAAAATATAGTTGCCAACAACAATAAACATTTATAATCTCTCGGTTTCTGTGAATTAGAAATTTGGGAGCAGCTCAGCTGGGAGGTTCTGGTTTAGGTTCACAAGGTTGTAGTCAAGAAATGCTGGCAAGGGCTACAATCATCTGAAAGCTTGACTGGGGTTACAGATGGTTCACACAGATGAATTATTGGTAATGTCACTAGAAACCTCAGTACCTCCCACATGAGTTTCGTCACAGGTCTACTTGAGTATCATCATGACATAATTTTGGGCTTTCTCTAGCTAGATAAAGCCACAATGTCTCACCATCACTTTCTCGATACTCTACTACTGGCACAGAGGGCAATCACTCAATGTAGGAAGGAGTCTACACAAAGGCATATTAAGAAGCAAAGATCGCCTTTTCAGCCAGATTCGCCATCTTTCAGTAATTCGCCAAAATGACTAACACAAAAGGAAAGAGGAGAGGCACCCAGTACATTTTCTCCAGGCCTTTTAGAAAACATGGAGTTGTTCCTCTGGCCACATACATGCGAATCTACAAGAAAGGTGATATTGTAGACATCAAGGGAATGGGCACTGTTCAAAAAGGAATGCCCCACAAATGTTACCATGGCAAAACTGGAAGAGTCTACAATGTCACCCAGCATGCAGTAGGCATTGTTGTGAACAAACAAGTTAAGGGCAAGATTCTTGCTAAGAGAATTAATGTATTGAGCATATTAAGCACATATTAATGTATGCGTATTGAGCATATTAAGCACTCTAAGAGCCGAGATAGCTTCCTTAAACGTGTGAAGGAAAATGACCAGAAAAAGAAGGAAGCCAAAGAGAAAGGTACCTGGGTTCAACTGAAGCGTCAGCCTGCTCCACCCAGAGAAGCACACTTTGTGAGAACCAATGGAAAGGAGCCTGAGTTGCTGGAACCCATTCCCTATGAATTCATGGCATGATAAGTGTAAAAATAAATAAAAGACCCCCATGATATTGATTAAAAAAAAAAAAAAAAAAGAAGCAAAGATCATCGGGGAGCCATCTTCAGGTCTAGCTATTAACCTGGAAAAGGCTGATCTCTAATTGTAGGAGGGTGGATGCACTATAGTATATTAAATAGTAACAGCAGTGAAAACAAATAGACCAGAACTACACTAAAAAAAACATGGATGAATTTTCCAAAAACAGTACTTTATAACCAAGTCTCAGGAGACTATATACAGATATAGTATTTATATAGAGTTCAAAAACAAACTAAATTAAATTTACTGGTAACACAACTTAGGTGATGAAACCATAAGAAAAGTCAAGAGAAAAATACAAAATTCAGAATAATGGTTACCTCTGGGAAGGTGTTCGGGGCATGAGATAGGAAGAAACATGCAGGTCAGTGCAACTTATTGACAGTGTTATGAGCCTTGGATTGAGTGGTGAACTTATTTATTCATTATATAATTATGACTTATAACTTGCATAAAATGGCCACTTTTGAACTGGAATATAATATACATATACAAGCCCTGGTTGCATATAATGTTTTTTATCAACAATATATTTTTAAATAAAGAAAAACATAAAAGGAAAAAATATCATAACTACTTTTATTTAGCAGCACTGCATTTTACAATTTGTTCTTTGGGGGATTTTTCTCTCAGTCTAATGTTGCGAGTCCAGTTCCATCTATTTAGTCAGAAATTATGAGTCCTGCTGGTGAATAAGCCCTAGTGGAAGAAGAAGATATAAGAAAATAGGAAGAGGCCTGACCTGTGGTGGCGCAGTGGATAAAGCGTCGACCTGGGAACACTGAGGTCGCCAGTTCAAAATCCTGCACTGGTATGGTCAAGGCACATATGGGAGTTGATGCTTCCAGCTCCTCCCCCCTTTCTCTCTCTCTCTCTCCCTCTCTCTCTCTCTTTCTCTCTCTCTCTCACTCTGTGTCTCCTAAAATGAATTAAAAAAAAGAAAAATTAAAAAAAAAATAGGAAGAACCAGTATTGAGTAAATTTCAGAACAATTATTTATCAG
Organism: Rhynchonycteris naso; assembly: GCA_037038555.1. Classification (NCBI taxonomy): domain Eukaryota; kingdom Metazoa; phylum Chordata; class Mammalia; order Chiroptera; family Emballonuridae; genus Rhynchonycteris; species Rhynchonycteris naso. The sequence goes on from CM073000.1 coordinate 139,225,384, forward strand.
TAAAATATAGCATTACTAAAGCTCAATGTATTTCTCGCCTGTTTTGAAATGGAACTATTATTTTGAATAAAATTTTATTTCCTAAAAGCTTTGCACCAGCTATTTAAAAAGGCAAACTGTAATTGTTTTTAATACCAATATTAAAGTATATTATCCCAAAACTTTAAAATATAACTACATACTTCTGAAAACATGAACGGTCGTTTATGTTTCTGTTCTTTGCTTTGTCTACTGTAATTAGTAAATATAACAAAATTTGTCTCTGAAGATATACAAGCGATTAAAAATTTTAAATGCTAGCATAAGGGGCAGTTATAAGCAACATGAAAATGAAAGATGAGAACTTAAAATTCAATTCAGAATAATCTGCCCCCTTGGCTACAAAAGGACGAGCTCATCTACTCACAAAAGAGTATTTCCCACAGAGGATCATCTGCCAGTCGGAAAATATAACACAAAAAAATGGGCTTTAACTCGAAGGGGAAAAAAAAAAACAAAAAACATTCTTTGTTTTCCAAAAATAAGGTGGAAAAGAAAATGCTGTAACAGCAGCCACTGGAGGGAGGACTTGATGTTAGAATGAGAATAAAACAAGCATAAAACATTTTATTTGGTGCTTTGTCTGAACATAACATTTTGTTAAACTCATTTCTATTTGTTTAAATGACAAATGCTGAAAACACTGCTTTTTCTGCACGAGTGTTAAACTTCCTTTCACTGAAAAAGAGATGTTGATTCAACCATTCTTTATTGGTACACAAATTAGCAGTAAGAAAATTATAAAGCTGCTTGGACTAACAAAGAATTAGCACCAATGCTTAGTCTAAGTGTACATTTAAAAGCTTATACTTTATTTTAAATAAATCTATATTTTGTTCATTAAAATATTATTCACAAATTTTGCTGTAAGACCTCAGACACTACTTAGTCCCAAAGTAACTACTTGAAATCTGACTACACATAAATTGGCAGAGCTTCTGTAAACTTGCTCTTAAAGTGGTTGATGGGTTTTATTAACTTTTTAATAACAATATTTATACATTTCAAAATTCATATATGTAAACCTGATCTCTCTCTCTCTCTTTAACAAGGAACCCAAAGTAAGCTGTAACCTTCCAGTGCTGGCCTTTTAACTACCACCAAGTACAGAAATATTATTTAAAGCAAGTTTAAAGATTTAAAACATAAAATTATACACTGCAAGGGCACAGAGGTGAGCTCTTTCACAATTGCAATTTCTGTTTTAATTGTGGTTATACACCATACAACATTGTGGGACAGTTGTGTTAGGCTTGCTTACTGGTTTACCGTCTGCAAGCCCTTTGCCTGATTAAGGCATGAGCATGTGGCAGCACCACGTGTATACAGCCTATATAAGGCTATGGGTATGTGCACTCAGGGTTCGCGAATGCGCAGATTGCCTGCCCGCTGCGGTGAGGGGCCATTTTGCTGTTTGTTTGCCTGAGAGGTGGTTTCCCCTGCCTGTGTGCTTGTCCGCTGTTGTGAGACCTTATTAAATGGAATGGCTCAACCCTTTCCGGATCTGCAATTTCTACCACCTGCCCGAATTCAATGTGAACCTTCCTGGCCTCAGCCACCAGCATTACATCTGGCATAGCAAGCAGAGTTCAGAGCAGGTTGGTATGAACTTCTGACACCTTTGAGGGGTGTAATAGAGGAGTGGCTGTTCCCTATGGCTCTCCTGGTGAGGACCGTGGGCTGGTTGTTTTTTACAATCCTGCGAGAAAAAAACAAGAGCTCTGTGCAAGAATCTGAGCGAGGTTGAAAGCTCCAGAATGAGCTGCATACTGAGCACAAATGACGGTGTGAAATGGAGCGAGTGCTGGAGGAAGGCCGACCGGGTCCGAGAGCTGCAGTGTGAGATGCAGGCTGAGCACCAACAGCACCTGGAACGGGAGCAAGCTCTGGAGAAGGAGTTGCAGGTTCACAAATTATAGTTTGCCCTGGAAACTGAACATTGGCAGCAGCAGCTATTGAAGACACAACTGTGAGTTCAGGAGCTTGAGTCTCAGCTTCAGGTCAAAAGCTGGCAGCCACAAGAGCCAAAGCAGGTACGGAAGATGGAGCTGCATTTCTGCAGGTAGAGCGGCTCTGAGTCAGTGAGAGCAGGTATTTCCGACTCTTCTGAGAGGGAGGCTCAGGCTGCAAGTGATGTCTGCAGACTCGGAGCCTGGCCAGTGGTAGTCAAGAAGGTAAAGATTCAGCAGCCAAGAGTACCTCAGGGGCAGCCACAGCCTCCTCCCCAGGTAGTGGAGCACTCTGTGGTCTGGCCCTACACTGGGCAGAGCTGATGGAGTTGGGAGCGAAATTCAGGCAGAAACACACTGAGCACCTGGCAGCCTGTTTGGTGCGGCTGTGGGACATACGGGTGGATGGCATCATGCTTTCCAGAACAGAGATGGACCATAAGGTTGTCAGGGCTGCTGCCTGTGCACCCGCCCACCCCCACTAACAAGAGAAACAGGCCTGTGAAAGTTACCCAAACACAGATGTGGGTAGATTTAACTGCAGCCAGGGCAGATAGAAATTAGATGGCAGCAGCTTAGTCAAAACAGAGGTTCCAACCACCAAAAAAGAGGGGCAGCAGGTGGCCCCAACATCTGCCAGGAAAATGGCTGGCATTCAGGTTACAGCATCCCAAGACCCGTTGTCCCAGTTGAATAAAGGGAAGAGCGAGGGGCCTGTCCGACAAGGATGGGCAGATACCAGAGGCCCCATGTGAAACTGGCAATCCACTAGTCCCCTTCTAATATGCAGCAGGTGTTGGCATTAGAAGGTAATAAGTGCTTCTGTGCAGCAGCAGCAGCAGCTAAGAGAACTGTTAAGGTGACACAGACCTTGAATGTGTTTGACCCCACTTAGGCCCTGTGAGCTTGTTGAGGAGTTTGGATGGGGCTTGTGCCAACGGAGAGCACACTATGGAAAGGTGCTGAGGTCCATTAGTAAAGAACTGTATGGTTAGTTTCCTGTAATGGACCTTTACCTTGGTGATTTGCACAGACAACTGGGCTGTCTATCGTGGACTGACTCTTGTACCACAACCTGAGGGGGGCACTGGCTCCCTTGATGGATGAACATGTCGCTTGTGGACAAGTACTATGAGACCTTGATTGGGGGGGGGGGGGGGGCGTAGCACCTGTAGAGGCCCTCCTGCACTGGTTCTCACCCAGCTGCAGAGGTGCACCAGGGACACTTTACTGTTTCCATGGATGCAGCCCTGGACTATACAGGCCCTCCTACCTACCATGGGGTAGGGAGTTAGAGTTGGGCCTCTAGGTGACACCCTGGGCAAAGTGCTCAAAGATATTGTGAAGGGCACCTTTGTAATTATTGTAATAATTGTGTAACTTGCTATTGCCTTAGTCTCTGTTTCCTGTCATGTAGATTGTGAAGTGAGCAACCCTCAAGTGGTGGAATGTGGGGCAGCTGTGTTAGGCTTGCTTTATGATTTATCAGCGGCAAGACCCATGCCTGATTAGTGTGTGAGTACATGGCAGCGCTACGTGTGTACAGTCTGTATAATGCTATGGGTGCGTACGCTCAGGGACCGCAAATTCGCAGATTGCCTGCCCACTGCTGTGAGGTGCTATTTTGCTGTTTGTTTGCCTGAGAGGTGGTTTCCCCTGCCTGTGTGCTTGTCCGCTGTTGTGAGACCTTATTAAATGGAATGGCTCAACCCTTTCTGGCTCTGCAGTTTTTCTACCATCTGCCCGAATCCAATGTGAACCTGCCTGGCCTCAGCCACCGCTATTATAAACGTACATCAGGCTTGTGAAACGTCCTGAAACAATCTTTAATGTAGAAACATCCCTTCTATTCTAAAATGATTCCTTACACAATCAATCTTTGGAATTGACTTCTTAAACTCAAGAATCCTACCATGATTTAGTCAATGAGCCAACAAAACTGACAGTTCTGAATAAGCACTGAGAAGAAAAAGCAAGAAACAAAGTGTAGCGTAAACTCTGAAATTCATTCAAGGAGCATAGCAATTGATCTGTTAAGGTATTCAACTGAATAGGGAACACCTAAACTAAGAAAACAGATTTAAAAAATAAATCAGTAATAACAGATAAAGAATATAATTTAGATATTTGTGCCAAAAGAAAAATTTAACAAAACTATCAATTAAAATATACTACATAAAAGATATGCTTCAAAAATAAAGTAAGTTTATATTTTAAATACAGACTTGCTGTAAGGGAGCAGAAGGACTGCTTCTGCTGGCAAATGATGATCAACAGAATTGAGAGATGCAAGGTGTTGGGCAAACGAGTGTTAGGTGTGCTCGCTTACACTTTGACTGATTGGTGCATGAACACAGGGCAGTACCACATATGTAGAGTCATCCCTCACCATATCACGGTCCACTTTTTGCAGTCTCACTGCATCGCAGATTTTTAAATGGTATATATCTCATCTTGTATCATGGATTTTTTGCTATATAGCGGGATTTTGTGGTATATAGGTATTTTTATATATTTATTATTTTCACAGTAAAATAAGCAAAATAAGTGTGAGAAAGGTTAATAACAGTGTGGGAAAGGTTTATAAGAGTGTGAGGAGGGTTTATAAAGCCTTAAAATATATATAAATAATAAAATAAATATAAGGTCACTACTTCTCAGATTTTCGCCTATTGCGGGGGGTTCTGGAACCTAACCATGTGATAGATGAGGGACCACTATATAGTCTATGAAAGGCTGCTGGTGCTTGCCCTCAGGGCGTCAAGACTGTAGATTGTGGACTGCCTGCTGCCACTGAGAGGGGCCATACTTGCTATTGTTTGCTGGAGAAAGCCCACACACAGAATCTGTTTACTTATAGGCCCAGCGAGAGAGAGAAGTGATTTTCCCTGCCTGCTTGTTTGTCTGCTGTTGCAAGACTCTAATAAAGAGAATGGCCCACCATTTCCGAAACCACAGTTCCTTACCATCTGCCCAAATCCAGTCTGAACCTGCCTGGCCATAGCCAAGGCCACTGGCCTTATACAAGGTTACTAGCTTCATCAGAATCCACTCATAGGCACCCATCCCAATTGTCAAAGTCCCACACTTTCCTTCAAGATTACAAATTCAAATTTTGCTGTGAGTCAGTGAGCCAAATGATTTGTCTTACAGAAATATAAGTATTATAACTGTAGGACATAAGTTTTTTTAGGGCAGAAATAAATACAAATTTTGATACCTGTAAGCGGAATGTTGTGATACCACAGTGAGGAAGGTGCCACCTGGTTCTTTTGATACTTACACTGAAATATGAGAATCAAGAGAGAAAATAATCAAAGGACTATTAAAAAATGGTGTATGGCCAGTGGCCGCTGGATTCGAGCCGACAGTAAACAAACAGTGGAGCCAAAAATGGCGGGCCATTCAATTATTAAAGTCTCGTACCTGCGAACGAGTAAACAGGCTGGGAAAACACTTCTCTCTCATTCAGAGCTCCCAAAGCCCTGATGCATTCTCTGGTTCCTCCTAAAATCAAAGGCCCCACCAGTCTCAGCGGAGCTCACAAAAGCCTCTCAGCTCTGGTTCCCCATCTGCACACCTTCTCTCTCCCTGCAAAACTGGCTTCTTCAACATATTGCATTTTCTCTGCTCTCCATGCAAAACTGCCTGAGCCCACAAAGACCCCTCCTCCAGCAAACATTAGCAAAATAACGGCCCCTCCCAAGCAGGAATGCAATCCACAATTTGCAATCAACTAACTGCCCAGCTCTGAGGGCAAGCACACATGTGGCGGCCCCGCGCCATTTTTTAACAATAAAAGTGAGCAAACTCTAAAAAACCATATTTTACAAACTTATTTGCCCACCAAAAGGAAACAAACCTTGTTCTAGGAAAGATACTGTCAAGAGAATAAAAAGACAAACCACAGACTACTTGCAAAAGACATATTTTGTCACAGACACAATGACTAATTGGAGACCCGTAAAGCCAGTAGCCACGGCCACCATCACAGCCACCTGGCCCGTGCAGATTAGCATTTGATTCAGACAGATGGTAATGACACAACGGAGCTGTTGAGCAGATAAGATATATTATGCTCACTTTGTTAAAGATGGCGCTGCCCATGTGGAAGCCCGTCGCCCAGGTGATAATATTAGATGCCCTTATGCTTGGGGTGGGCACATATTACTGTGTGTGGGGAACAGGCTGTAAGGAGGCAGGGTCATTATAGCCGAAGGCTTAGTTTTAAAGACTAAGCTTTTACCCACACCCTTGACTGATTGGATGATGTGGGGTGGTGCACTCTCATGAGGAATCAACCCCATTATACCTCAGATAAGTGGCTATGCATCAGAGACTTTCTTATTTGTAGATTGGCTTAAAGGTTTGGATTTCTACACTATAAAGTGGGGCAGACAGGGAGCTTGCTCAATCTCGGTTCCTCAGATTAGCATTAGAGAGGAGAGCAGAGAAAGGCCACGTGGAGGCCAGGAGAAGCAGCCAAGATGGTGGAGTGCTGAGGAAGAAGCCAATTTGTGCAGAGTTTGTGCAGGGAGAAGGAGATGGGGAACAGAGGTGAATAAATCTGGTGAGCTAGAAACCTTTGATGCTAGGAAACTCGATAAGTCAGTAGCTTTGTGAGCACTGAATGAGTATTTTTTGAAGCACAGTGTGTATTTACTTGCCCACCAGGTGCAAGCTAGGATTAAAGATGATGGCCCACTAGTTCTTGGCTCCACTGTTTCATTACCGACTGTCTGAATCCTATGCAAAACTGCATGGGCCAGGTGGCTGTGACGGTGGCTGTGGCTACTGGCGGCTTTACAGTAGCCAAGAACTGGTGGGCCATTAGCTTTAATCCCAGCTTGCATCTGGTGGACAAGAAATACACGCAGTGGGAAAACACTTCTCTTTCCATTCAGGGCTCCCAAAGCCACTGACTTATCCAAGTTTCCTAGAATCAAAGGTTTCTAGCTCACTAGCCTTATTCACCTCCGTTCCCCATCTCCTTCTCTCTGCACAAACTGACTTCTCCTTCAGCACCCCGCCATCTTGGCTGCCTCTCCTTTCCTCCATGTGGCCTTTCTCTACTCTCCTTCTGATGCTAATCTCAGGAACTGAGAGTGAGCAAGCTCCCGAGCTCTCCTTACATAGGCTCCTCCGAGAACGTAATCACTCTTCCCCGGAACAACGTGATCTCTCTTTTTAAAACCTTCTGGCATGAAAGCCCTCCCCCAACACACATTAATACAATCACGCCCATCCCAAGCAAGAAAGGAAACTAATATTATCACCTGGGCGACGGGCTTCCACATGGGCAGTACCATCATTAATAAAGTGAGCATAATATATGTTATCTGCCCAACAAGACTACATGACGTATCGAGGGACGTAGGAGAGGCCACCTCACAATCCCCTATACAGGTTTCATGAGACGGCCCTGACTCCCAGTCCTTATGGGTTTTATTAATATACACAAAATATAAGCAGGGACAAGAATGAGGAAGTCAGAAAGGGAAACTTCTTTAGAGCAGATTAAAATCAGTTTATTATTTTTTTATTTATTCATTTTAGAGAGGAGACACAGAGTGAGAGAGAGAGAGAAAGAGAAAGGGGGGAGGAGCTAGAAGCATCAACTCCCATATGTGCCTTGGACCAGACCAGTGCAGGGTTTTGAACTGGCGACCTCAGTGTTCCCAGGTCGACGCTTTATCCACTGCGCCACCACAGGTCAGGCTCTTTAGAGCAGATTAAAGGGCAAGTGAAGTAGCTCAAATGTCCCCACTTATTGACTAATCAGAATTGCTAATTCTATCCCTGTTGTGCTGTGTTCAACACGGTACTGAGTTCAGTACTTCTGTTAGTAAAGTCACTGTTGCCTTTGCCTTAGGGCACTGAACTCTATTCCTGTTTTATATTCCTATTCAGAGTCTCTACAATATCTGATAAAGGTATCTTATCAAAAATATACAAAGAATTCCTAAAGCTCAACAGGAAGAAACCAACTCAATTTAAAAATGGGTAAAAGACCTAAATAGACACTGCACCAAAGAAGATATACAAATGACAAATAAGCTCATGAAAATATGCTTAACATGATGTTATCAGAAAACTGTAAATTAAAACAATAATAAGATACCAATACACACCTTTTAGAATGGCCAAAATCCTAATAATCACTGACAACACCAAATGCTGCAAAATGGTACAGCCGTGTTGGAAGACAATTTGGCAGTTTCTTACAAAATTAAAACACACTCACCACATAATCCAGGAATTAAGCTCCTTGAAAGCTTGCAAAAACCAGTACACAGATGTTTATAGCAACTTTATTCATTACTGCCAAATTTAGAAACAACCAAGATGTCCTTCAGTAGATGAATGAATGAATAAATCAACAGTGGTACATACATCCACATAATGGAATACTCAGCACTAAAAAATTGAGCTTTCAAGCCATGAAAAGACAAGGAGAAAAATTAAATGTATATCACTAAGGGAAAGAAGCCAATCTGAAAAGGCTACATATGATATGATTCCAACTGTACAACATTCTGGAAAAGGCAAAACTATTGAGACAGTAAAAAGATCAGTGGTTGTGGGGTGGGAAAGAGAGGAGGAAGGATGAACAGGTGGTGAAACTATTTTGGATCAGTGACACTATTTTGTGCCATACTATGATGGTGGATACATGTCACTATACATTTTTTTTCAAACCCATAGAATGTACAGCACTAAAACAAAGTGCTACTGTAAACTATGGACTTCAGGCAGTAATGATATGTCAATGTAGGTTAATGAATTATGACACATGTACCACCCTGATGGCAGGATGCTGATAGTCAAAGAGCCTGTGCAAGTGTGGGGCAGAGTGGGTATGGGAGATCTCTGAACTTTCCACTCCATTTTATCTGAACCTAGAACTCTTCTAAAAATAAAGTCTATTAAAAAAATTGCTCTCAAGAAGTCAAACAATGCTAAAATTAAGAAATGTCTTCTGAGCAAAGATCCAATCCAGGGCACTACCAGGAAAACATGGATCAAACATGAAGCTGAGGGTATGACTGAAAAAATCTTTTGCAGCCTGACCAGGCGGTGGCGCAGTGGATAGAGCGTTGGACTGGGATGCGGAAGACCCAGGTTCGAGACCCCAAGGTCACCAGCTTGGACCCAAGGTCGCTGGCTCCAGCAAGGGGTGGCTCGGTCTGCTGAAGGCCCGCGGTCAAGGCACATGTGAAAAAGCAATCAATGAACAACTAAGGTGTCGCGACGGCAACAAAATACTAATGATTGGTGCTTCTCACCTCTCTCCCTTCCTGTCTGTCTGTTCCTATCTATCCCTCTCTCTGACTCTCTCTGTCCCTGTAAAAAAATATATATATATTTTGCTAAAACCTCAAAAATACTAAAAAGGTGGTTCTTCGGAATACTTGTCAGTTAGACAAAAGCCCCTCTAAAGAGAGTAGCATGTATTTTATCGATCCTCTTTAATAATAAAAGTTCTAGGAAGCTTGAAGATGTTGTTCATTAGCCTTCTTAGCAGGAGCCCAAGTATACAAGGATTTATCTCAAAGAAATGTGTACATACAGCTTTTGTCTAAAAGGATGCATCTCAATAGAATTCACAGAACCTCCACAAAATTTATAAAAGATTAATGTATCAGCCCCTGCTGGTTGGCTCACTGTTAGAGCGTTGGCCCAGCGTGTGGATGTCCTGGGTTTGATTCCCAGGAAGGACACACAGGAGAAGCATTCATGTGCTTCTCCACCCTTCCCACTCTCGCTTCTCTCTCTCTCTCTCTCTTCTCCTCCCCTTTTGTAGCAGCCATGTCTCAATTGGCGCAAGTTGGCCTCCACCTCAGGCACTCAAGTATGACTTCTGTTGCAAGCAGCAAGGGCCCCAGGTGGGCAGAGCACTGCCCCCCTAGGAGGCATGCCGGTGGATCCTGGCCAAGGCACATGAGGGAGTCTGTCTCTGCCTCACCTCCTCTCACTAAAAAAAAATTAAATTGATAAAAAGAAGATTAATATATCTTTTTACTTAATATTTGAAAGTTTTAATATATTTTATGTAAAGTGAGACCTCAGGACCCTAACATTCTACTGGTAGGAAGTAGGCTGAGAAAACTACTAATCTGCAAACACCTGCTATCTTTCATGGAAAAAAAAAAGTGGTGAAACCAATAGTGCCGAAGGCAAAGCATGAAAAATATTCTCAGGCTTGAGACCTCACCAAAAAACTTCTAATATTTGCACAGCTGGATCTCAGGACTTCTATAAACCAGTGACACCTTTACGTCTGCCTTTTAGAACAAGAATCTCCATAGCACTTATCCTACACCTGTCCCAGCACAGCACGCTGGGTGTTGGGGGTGAGAGAAAAGGGTGGAGAGAGCTACATTCAAGGAGCTGTGCTTAAGGAGCTACACCGAGGGAACCGCATGTCCACCTTAACCTGACTCTGCCTGAGACGACGGGGCTCTGGACTTTGAGATGATAAAGTAACAGAAGGAGACATTTGAAGGCCATGGGAATCAGTTGTGTACTCTGCATGTGGGAAAGACATAAACCACTGGAGGCCAGCGGGTAGACAGTGGCACTCAGCTTCCCACCTGCTGTTATTCACATCCTCATGTAGTCTATTCCCACACTGTACCAGAATTTATCTGTAGGACCAATACTAAACAAGAGAAGTGATAGAATCACACCTCTGAGATTGTTATAAAAGACTGGGGCTTCCATCACAGGTGCCCTCTTAACTCTCTCAGATCACCACTCTAGGAAAATCACGAAAATCACGTTGCGAGCAGCCCTGTGGAGAGGCCTGTGTGGTAAGTGAAGCTTCCTGCCAGCAGGAACAAGAGTGAGCTTGAAAGTGGACCCCGGAGACCCAATCCAACTACAAATGACTGCAGCCCTAGCTGACGCTGTGAAAACAACCTCCTGAGAGATCCTACACCAGAACCAAACAGCTAAGCTGTCCCAAAATTCATGATCCTGATAGACTGTGTAAGCTAATAAATGTCCTTTATTTTAAGCTGCTAAATTTGGAGATAAGATGTTACACAACACAAGACAATATATATTTAAATGTTCAGAGAACTAGTGGGCATTACTGAAACTCCCAGATTCATTCCTTCTCATCATCATTGAATAGCTTACTGATTTTCCAATTCAGCAATAATTTACTTTTTATGCAAGAAAGGAACTTCCTTTGGATTTAACAAAACAGGAGTGTTTTCTTTTATTGTCTGTCTTAGGAGTTAAAACATAATGAAAAATTAGCTTACACAACTCAATATTCTCAGTATTAAGGATTGATCTCAAAGTCTGTAGACATTGAGAGAGAAAGAGACTTTTTTATTAGGACAGTTAGACACACAAACACCTATGTTTGTTTGGATAAATATAATTATACTTTTCAATTGACAAAAATATTCAGAATAAATAAGCTTGTTTTAAATAGTTTGTTTTTAACGAATAAACTCAACTGTACTTGTAGTTTTCTTAATGCAGATAAAACTTTCATTATCACAATCATTCATACTTCAAAATAATGAAATATCTATATAAACAATAATTCTCTAATCACAATTTCCTGTCAAATACATTATTAGCATAACCTAATTCATCATATTAGTCACTTCCCCCAAAAAAGTCCGTTAAAACCCAGGGTATAAATTTTAAAAATGCTCGGTTGCTGGAAGAAAGACATACAAAATGGCCTCCAATGAAATCAAGTTTGCTGGATTCTAGAATGAAACCTAGAGCCATCCTGTTTAAAGTTCATCTAAGAACTAGCCTAAAGAAAAGACCCTACCATTACCTTGACAGCATCTTAAGCAAGGTCACTGGAACACAATGAGATTTTTTTAAATGTACGATAATTAATAGCATAGGCAGGGTAGACTCTTAGAGTAAGTCTACACTGAATGCCACACCCCAATTAATGTAGGTATCTAGGAAAATAAAAACAAAGAACTGCAGTACAGCCACAGAAAGGCAAAAAACAAACAGTATGCATGTTAAAGTCTGTGTAATGCAGGACTCAAAAAATAAAAGTCTATCCTGACCAGGTGGTGGCGCAGTGGATAGAGCATCGGACTGGGATGCGGAAGGACCCAGGTTCGAGACCCCGAAGTCGCCAGCTTGAGTGTGGGCTCATCTGGTTTGAGCAAAAGCTTGCCAACTTGGACCCAAGGTCACTGGCTCCAGCAAGGGGTTACTCGGTCTGCTGAAGGCCCCCGGTCAAGGCACATGTGAGAAGGTAATCATTGAACAACTAAGATGTTGCAACGGCAACAAAAAACTTATGATTGATGCTTCTCATCTCTCTCCGTTCCTGTCTGTCTGTCCCTATCTATCCCTCTCTCTGACTCTCTCTCTGTGTAAAAAAAAGAAAGTCTACAAGCTGCTCCAGAAAGTTGACAGTCAATATCAGACTGTATGAGCATGAAGACTGCAGCCAACCATTGCACCCTTGCCAAAGTGTCTGCCTCATCATTTCCAGAATGAGCTAGAGGCGCATGCCCCGTGACATGATATACTGTCACCTGCTTCTGGTGTCCACTGGTGCTGCCACATGGCCTGACGCCATAACGGACAGTGCATCACCATCCACTGGTTAATGTGCCAAGTAGCAATCCAAAGGGTCAGTCCATGATAGACAGCACAGCTGTCAGTACAGATCACCAAAGGTGAAGGTTCATTATAGGCAACTAGCCAAACAGCTCTTAATTCCGCCCATTGGCTGCTTTGGCCTGTACCCATGTCCATCCAAAAAGTCTCAGTGGCCAGATGGAAGGCTATTGCTGTCCACTTGGCAGTTTGGCCCCTGCTAGAACCATCAGTATACCAGGTATCCTCGGGGATGGACATCCGCCCCTCCTGGTAGAGACTGACTTCAGGTTCTGCCTCCTGATCCCCAGCTGCACCTGCCTCTAAGGTCACATAGGTGACTAGACCCCAGACTTCCTGCAGTTCTGCTCTCAATGAGCTGGTGCTAAGAGCACAGCATTGTTGCAAGTATGCTCCCCATTTGACCAGGCTGTGGGGCGGCTGGATGATCCCCACCTTTTCTAGTTTGAGGACTGTCCCAGTGATTTCTTCATAGCTGCCTGGCAGGCGGTACTGCTCCATGCTAGTCACATGCCAGGAAACCGGAAACTGCAAGGGGGAATGTGCTGCATGTCCTCACAATACTGCCTTCACAACCCGGACTCACAGGTGGAACTCCCCAGCTGTAGTTTCCAACCACAGTCCCTGTAAGACATCTACCCCCAAAATACATTCAGGAATAGGAGATACATACACCTTGTATGGCTTAGGAGGCAGTCTTCCTATCCCCAATCGAATAGTTATTGGCTTTACTTGAACAGTTTGGCCCCCATAACCATCAATGGCCACTGGGGTCCCAGCAAACCGCTCTGGGTTCCCATAGAGGAGGGAACATTCTGCACCTGTACCCACCAATGTCAACAGCCACTGTAAATTAGAAGAGGGGCCAGTTGCACATGGAGCCTCTGGTCCCCACCCATCGGTTAGATGGTCACTCAGCCTTCCTCCTATTCAAACTGGAACAGCGGATCTTGGAGGTCCTCCTCTCCCTCAGCGGTCCCCATCGTATAATCTTGTAACTGTGCCGCCTGCGCACCAACTGTTTTATTGGTAGTTGCTGGGGCCTTTTGTCTCAGTGGCTGGAACCTCTGTTCTACTTTAAGAGCCAAAACTTCAAAAGAGCCTTATTAGGCTTGCCATCCAATTTCTCCCTATCTGCCCCAGCCGCAATCAAATCTACCCACATCTGTGTTCAGGTAACTTTCATAGGCCCATTTTTTTTGCTAGTCGGGAGTGCAGCATGGGCAGCAGCCCTCACGGCTTTGTGATTCCATGCTGCCTCCAACTCCCCCAAATCTGCTACCATCTGCTTACCGCATTGGGGCCCAGGACAGCCACTAGTTACAGAAAAAGGACTGATGGGGCGCTGCAGAGGATAAGGTCCCACATCCCTGTCATAAACACTTTCTCATCTGGTTCATGGGACCCCAGGTTGAAAGCAGCATTCTTCATATCTAGTTCCCAAAGGACAAGGAGCAGTTCACTATAGCACTGCCACCAACTCACTTCCCCCAGCAAGTCTCTGGCATTCTGCCAGACCACACAAATACCAGCCATCACCCATTCTAATAGGGTATGGTTTCCTGGGTTGTCATGAAGGTTCTGAAGACAATGCCTCAAGGAGGAATGTGTGGTAATGGCAGCCAATTTCTCCACCTCTGTTCCAGAGAGCAGGATGCCATCCACCCCTATGTCTCACAACCATAGCAACTAGGCTGACAGGGGCCCAGTAGGTTTCTGCCTGAATTGTGCTCCTAACTCCATCAGCTCTGCCTGTGTGTAGGGCTGGACCACAGAGTGCTCCATTACCTGGAGAAGGGGTTGTGCCTGTCCCTGAGGGACTCTTTGACTGCTGGGTCTTCACCTCCTTGGTGACTACCAGCCAGGCTCTGAGTCTGCGGACCACAGTTGCAGCCCAAGCCTCACCCTCAGAAGAGGAGGAGTTGGAAAAGCCTGTTCCCGCCAACTCAGAGCCACTCTGTTGGCATGAATGCAGCTCTGTCTTCCATGCCCGCTTTGACTCCTGTGGCTGCCGGCTCTCAGCCTAAAGCTGAGACTCAAGCTCTTGATCCTGCAGTTGTTTCTCCAACACTGTCGCTGCCAATGTTTAGCTTCCAGGGCAACCTGCAACTTGCAAACCGCAATTCCTTCTCCAGAGACGACTCCAGTTCCAGGCACCACTAGTGCTCAGCCTGCATCTCACACTGCAACTCTCGAACCCTGTCTGCCTCCCTTTCCAACACTCGCTCCAGTTCATGCAGTCACTGGTTCTCAGCCTGCAACCTGACCTGCAGGTCTCATATTTGTATGCAGCTCTTTCTCCAGTGAGCATTGCAGCTCATGCTGTTGTTGCCACTCAATCTGCAGCTCACCCTGGAGCTCTTGACCTTGGGAAGCCTCTCACACAGAGCTCTGTTTCCTCTCACAGGGCTGTAAAAAACACCCAGCCCATGGCCCCCAAAAGGACAGCCATAGGAAACCATACACTGGAGAACAGCAACCACTCCTCTATCCTACCCTTCAAGGGTGTTGGTAGTTCCATACTGATCTGTTCCAAATCCTGACCACTACACCAGATGTAATGCTGGTGGTTGAGGCCAGGCAGGTTCCCAATGAATTCGGGCACATGGTAGAGAAACTGCGGAGCATTGGGCCGTATTATTGGAGGCTCGCAAAGACAGGTGAGCAAATAAACAACAAAAAGGAAAGAGCCCATAAACAAAGGAAAATCTGCTTTTTGTAGAGAATGGCAAGGGAGCAGGAAAAACCGCACCTCATGGAGGTGGAAGAGTAATCTGGGAGAATCACCACCCACAGAAAGCACCAGCAGCCTTACACAGACCACACACATGTGGCGCTGCCACACGCCCACACACCAATCAGGCAAAATGCTTACAGCCAGTAAACCCGAGAGAAAGCCTAACAGAGCCGTTTTCTCCACAAGAACCACATGTTGAGATATAGCTGATGATTTGAACTCTCTCACCCTACCTATCTCCCATTCCATTCCAATCTGTGGAGCTCTCTTTCTTTCTGTTACCTTGCTGCTGGGTCCCCTCACCTCTGCTGTCAGTTCTGGTGCTTATCATTCATTACTATTACCACTCTTCATCTAGCCACATCCACATGCTATACTGCTATCCAACACTTCTTTTCTCTGTTTCTTCATCCTTTTTATCTCTTCTATTTCCCGCTTTTCTCAGAGACCAGACAAGAGTAATCTACTTCACAGGCACAGTAAGCCAATCAATACACTACTTTCCTTCTCATTAAAAAGAAAAAAAAAAAGCCTGACCTGTGGTGGTGCAGTGGATAAAGTGTCGACCTGGGAACACTGAGGTCACCAGTTCAAAACCCTGCACTGGCCTGGTCAAGGCACATATAAGAGTTGATGCTTCTAGCTCCTCCCCTCCTTTTCTCTCTCTCTCTCTCTCTCTCTCTCTCTCTCACTCTGTGTCTCCTCTCTAAAATGAATAAATAATTAAAAAAAAAGAAATTAAAATAGTTACACGCTCTTTTAAAAAAAAAAAGAAAAAAAATTAAAGCATGTCAGGATAATCTTTGGGTTTTCTGAACTGTTTTCATCATCATCTGGTACTCAAAGGTCCATTCATTGTTAAAAAATATTCTATAGTTTATTTCTACCTGACCTGCGGTGGCGCAGTGGATAAAGCGTCGACCTGGGAACACTGAGGTCGCCAGTTCAAAACCCTGCACTGGTCCGGTCAAGGCACATATGGGAGTTGATGCTTCCAGCTCCTCCCCCCTTTCTCTCTTTCTCTCTCTCTCTCACACACTCTGTGTCTCCTCTCTAAAATGAATAAAATAAAAATAAAATTTAAAAACATATATTCTATAGTTTATTTCTAAGTTTGGAATTACTACAGATAGTTGGTTAAGATTTTACAATTACAGTAGTTTAGGGTTAAAGAAGCAGTGAAACAAGTAATTGGCTGCTTTCTCTAACCCTTAGAAGATTTACCCCTCCCTCCAAAAATCTCCAAGAAGTTCTATTAAAATCAGATCTTAAAATAAATGGATAGTACTCCAAAGAAAATGTACATATGTCCCCAAAGCACTTGAAAAGATGTTTAACATCACCAATAATTAAGGAAATGCAAATCAATAGCACAGGAGATACTACTTCACATCCATTACGATGGCTAATATCAAAAAACAAAGGATATGAATTGTTTGAGATGAGGAGAGAAAGTGAAACATCTGTGTTTTGCTGGTGGGAACATAAAATAATGTAGCCACTGGGGATAATAGTAAGGCAATTCCTAAAAAAATTAAACACAGAATTACCGTATGATCTAGTAATCCTACTTCTGGGTATATACCCAAAAGAAATAAAAGTAGAGACTAAAACATATTTGCACAGCCATATTCACAGCAGCATTATTCTCAGTAACCAAAGGGTGAGAGCAACAAAGCTATCCATGGACAAGTAAATGGATCAACAAAATGTGGACTATACATACAATGTAATATTATTCAGCCTAAAGATATTTTAACACATGCTATAACATGGATGAACTTTGAAGACATTGTGCTAAGTGAAATGAGGACTAACATTGTATGTTTCCACTTATATGAGGTACCTAGAGTAGAGAAAAGAAATTCAGAGACAAAAGTAGATCGCTGGTTGCTAGGGCTGAGAGGAGTGGAGAATGTGGAGTTAATGTTTAAAGGGTATGATTTTTAGTTGAAGAAGATGAAAAGTTCTGAAGATGAATGGTTGTCTATCACAGTGAATGTACTTAATGCCACTGAAATGTACATTTAAAAAGAATTACAATGGTAGCCTGACCAGGCGGTGGCACAGTAGACAGAGAATCGGACTGGAATACAAAGGACGCAGGTTCGAAACCTCAGGGTCCACGGCTTGAGTGTGGGCTCATCTGGCTTGAGCACAGGTTCACCAGCTTGAGCGTGGAGTTGCTGGCTTGAGCATGGGATCATATACGTGACCCCATGGTCGCTAGCTTGAGCCCAAAGGTTGCTGGCTTGATCACAAGGTCACTGGCTTGATCAAGGGTTCACTCACTCTGCTGTAGTCCCCTCACACCCCCCAGTCAAGGCACATAAGAGAAAGCAATAAATGAACAACTAAGGTGCCTCAACAAAGAATTGATGCTTCTCATCTCTCTCCCTTCCTGTCTGTCTGTCCCTACCTTTCCCGCTCTCTGTCAAAATTTTTTTTAAAAAATTAAAATAAAATGAACTACAATGGTAAAATTTAAGTATATTTTACCAAAAAAAACAAAAATGAATGAAAAATAAAGTTGACATACATCTGAGAATTACGTACTTGCTACTTATGGTAGTTATCCCTGGCTACTGTGCAAACCCAATCTGACTTTAAAACAGCACCAGTAAACAGTGCTTAAATTCATCAGTGCAAATGTAGAGTATGGAAGCATCTCCACATATCTAGGAATGTCAGATCCTCCTCACAGTGGTCTGCTTGTGAAAAGTGAGAAAAATAGCTTTTAAGAAATAAGGTCCTTCATGAACACACCAAATCACTACATAAATATTTGTTCTCAAGATTTTTAAACCTTAGCGCAGCCAATACCTACATCCTTGCAATTCCAAGATATACCAAACATAGTCTTGAGTTGGAGCTTTTTGTTAGCCTAATACCCCTGTTACCACTCACTCATTTCATTCAGATGTCTACACAAATAAATGTCCCCTATTCAGAAAAGCTAAGCTTGACCACCCTGTCTGAAATTCTAAAATAGCATCGTCCGCCTGACCAGGCAGTGGCGCAGTGGATAGAGTGTGGGACTGGGACACAGAGGACCCAGGTTTCGAGACCCCGAGGTCGCCAGTTTGAGCGTGGGCCTATCTGGCTTGAGCAAAAGCCCGCCAGCTTGGAGCCAAGGTCGCTGGCTCCAGCAAGGGGTTACTCGGTCTGCTGAAGGCCCATGGTCAAGGCACATATGAGAAAGCAATCAATGAACAACTAAGGTGTCGCTACGAAAAACTGATGATTGATGCTTCTCATCTCTCTCCATTCCTGTCTGTCTGTCCCTATCTATCCCTCTCTCTGACTCTCTCTCTGTCCCTGTAAAATAAATAAATAAATAAATAAACAAATAAAATAGCATTGTCCATCTTTGTCCTTAATTAGCTTTATTTTTTTTTCACAGCTCTTATGACTACTTGAAATATATGTATGTGTGTATGTATATATATATGCTTGTCAATTTTCTTTTTTCATCCACTACAATATAAACTGCAAGAGCACAGGACTTTATTGGTCACTATTGTATTCCCAGCACCT
Organism: Rhynchonycteris naso; assembly: GCA_037038555.1. Lineage (NCBI taxonomy): Eukaryota > Metazoa > Chordata > Mammalia > Chiroptera > Emballonuridae > Rhynchonycteris > Rhynchonycteris naso. The sequence continues at coordinate 139,244,266 of CM073000.1, forward strand.
AGTTCACTATAGGTAGCTGATAAATATTTGTTAAATGGATATTCACAACTTCACACAGTGTATTTCCCTCTTGGCCTTGGTGCCATCCATTAGCCTTGAAGCAACCACTGCCCCAAAGCCATCCAGAGCATCCCTGTTTAGGCTTTACTGGTGATGTGGAAGAAACACCCAGTTTAAAAGTCAGACGGAAATGTGGTACCAGCAGTGACCATAAGACCGTAATTAAGCACTTCATACAGTGCTCCCTCTCCCTCAGTTTCTCAAAACACTAAAATAGAGTGTATTTGTCCCTCACAATGCTGGCTAAAGAACAAGGATAAAGAATTTACTTCTAACATGGCTTTAAAACAAAATGGTACTACATATTTCATAACAAACATCATATTGCATATATTTTGATAAAAGTTACAAGGTACTTTGTAGTCTGAAAATCAAAGAATTTTCCCTTTACAGCTTTTCAGATGATTTGGTGGACAATGGACAAATGCAACAAAGTTGGTTATCAATAAATATAGTTACTTGGACCAATAGATGCACGCTCTGGAGCACTAGAAGAATTATGTTAAATCTCTGGATAAAGAGACAAAAAGACTACTTCTAAAATATACCTAACTTTCTAAGGCAAAAGTAGTCAACTAAGAATTCATCCGTATTAAATATCCCACAGAGCAATTTTTAAAATAAATCTTTTTAAATTGTTTTTTAAAGGGTTTGCCTTTCCAACCCATTCAAGCACCCAGTGATTGTCGTGTGTGTCCTGGCGGGGGATAGAACCCGCAACCTTGGCACAACAGGACGATTGACTCTCTAACCAACTGAACTAATCGGCCAGAACCTGCATGCTGCAACTTTTTAGAACATTTTATAACTGCACTTTAACCTTCTGTCTGAAATAAATGACTTTTAATAAAGCTTTGACAGTTGATAATTTTTACAGAAAGAAAATCTTTAACCAGAGAACCACACTACCTCCCTCTTGAGCAAGCGTAGGTCTCCAGGGATTCCAGAAACCCCCGTGCCCAGGTGTGAGGACTGTCACTTAAGAACACACGTGTCCTGCCCCGCCAGGTAAGTGGAAATAACAGGTGGAAACCATCCATCAGGTGGTCCAGGACATAGAGCAGAGGTGTCCGCAGGAAACACAGAGTAAGTAGTTCGGGGGAGCCTCGGGTCCTGGGACCAGCAACTCCAAGCCCAGCCGGACTAAGCCAGCCCCTACTCCGATTACGGTCCGGGTCTGCCCCGGAGCTCACATGCCCGCAAGCAGACGTCCTACCTGAGCTCTGCCCCCAGCTACAGGGCTGCCGGGGGAGGCGGGAGGAGGCGTGGCCTTCCAGCTCGCCAAGCGAACTCCCTTGTGCGGTTGTTATGACTTTCTCTCTCGGGATCCGCGCCCCCAATAAGTTCCAGTTCCACTTCCGGGGTCCGCGAGAGACTGAAACGTCATTGTGCACGCGACAGCGACAAATCCGGAAATAGGCGGGGCGTGGTCGCTGGCGTGGCTCACAGGCGCTAGATGGGCCAGTGGGAGGTGAGAGTACTCATGTTAATTACCTGCGGCTGTGCTCGCCCTCCCTCCACCCTTCCGAAGTGGAGGACATTCCTTTCGGGGAGGGCGGGGGGGCAAGCTGAAGTTTCGAGCTCCAAGCGAAATTTAAATAACAATTCCAAAGAGTCCATGCTCAATGCTCACTCTGCGACCTTGGCTTATCTGCCTTTACTGGTCCGTTCAAGTCCAGAAAAGAGGGAGGGTGAGAAAGTCTAGCTTTAGCAGATAAAATTTACCTCTCAGTTATAGCGTAGATAAAGTAGGAAGTTAAGAATAGATTCCCTGAGCCTGCTCTTTTCCCTGTTAGTTGAATATAGGCATACCTCGGTGATACTGTGGGTTCTGTTTGAGACCACTCAAACGGATAAGTGAGTCCTAATCTTTTTGTTGTGTGAGAGTCGCCTTCAATTTGCAAAAAAGAAAAGTAAAGCATAACACCTGAGGAGCACAGTAAAGCTATGGGGTATGCCTATATTAACAGGGCAGATTGGAAACATGGAAAGGTAGTCACATTGCTATCAGGGGTTTGCTACTCAGCCTTTATGGCAAAAATCCCTGATAGTAAAAATTACCTATGAAAATGCCCTAAATGTCCCAGAGTACACAATACATGATGTTAAGTGTAATTTTTAAATATTTAGTTCTTGTGCACTATTGACTGAGATCTCTTAAATGTTACAGTGAAAGGAGAGTTGGTGTGTAGGTATCTGGGCGTTTTAACAGTCCTGGTAAATTGTAGGGGCAACTCTTAGTCTTCATCTTACTTGAACATTCCACAGCATTTGTCACAGTTAAGCACATCCTTGTTCTTGAAACACTTTTTTTTCATTCAACTTTTGTGATATCCCAGTGCTCTTTTGATTCTTCACTAGATATCTCTTGATTTCTAAATGTTAGTGTGCCCAAGATGTCCTCCTGACTTTATCTCTCTCTTTTCCCCGGTGATATCATTCATTCTCTTCACTATCCTTAATATGCTATCACTACGCTGATGGCTTCTGAATATCCTATCTAGCTCTGACTCCTTTGATGTCTGTATTCATGTATCTAACTTATTTAACATATATACTAGGGTATTTAACATTGAAGTGTAGAAAAGAAAGGCTTGTAACATAAATAATTTTTGGCAAACTTACTTTCTCTAAAACAAAGAGACTTTTAGCAGAACTTACTTTTTCTGAAAATAAATTACTTCCTATTGGCCTTGAGACTCGTTTCCCAAACTGTGGCCTTGGACTAGCTTTGCGAAGTAGCAGGTGTTTTCAGAATGTTTCTCCCTGAATAAACCCTATAGATAAACATTGTAAGAAAGCTTGTTTCACTGCTTTGTTTTACTGTTATGCTTTCTCCCCTCCCCATTCCTCAACCAGTACATAATTCTTCCTATAAAACCTAACCCCAAACTGTGTTCAGGGCCGCATTGATTTGAATGACTTAAGTTTCCATGCAGTCCGTGTAGCAGGCTAATTAAAGACACCTAGTTTCTTAATTTGGTTAATTCATTGTGTGGCAAAGCGTCTTATCTCACTGTTCCAATACAACAACATAAATTTTTTTTTTAATTTCTTTTTATTTTATTCATTTTAGAGAGGAGTGAGAGAGAGAGAGAGAGAGAGAGAGAGGAATGGGGGAGGAGCTGGAAGCATCAACTCCCATATGTGCCTTGACCAGACCAGTGCAGGGTTTTGAACTGGTGACCTCAGTGTTCCCAGGTCGACGCTTTATCCACTGCGCCACCACAGGTTAGGCTACAACAACATAAATTTAAAAGTGCATATTTTCTACCTCCAAAACATGTTATCTTGCATATCTTGCCATCTCAGTAATGGTACATTGATTCTTACAATTGTTCAAGTCATCCTTAGATTTCTCTTTCTCTTACATTCCACATCCATTCTCTCACCAAATTCTGTTGGCTTCCTTTTCTTTCTTTTCTTTTTTAACAGAGACGGGGAGAGTTAAAAGAGGGTGTTGGGCAAATGAAATATATTATGCTCACTTTGTTAAAGATGGCGCTGCCCACGTGCAAGTTTTAAGAGTAAGCTTTTCCTCACACCCTTGACTGATTGGATGATGTAGAGTGGTGTACTCTCCCATGAGAAATCCTCCCAGTATGTCTCAGATAAGTGACTTTGTATCAGAGACTTCCTTGTTTGTAGATTGGATTAAAGGTTTTGAATCTACGCTATAAAGTGGGGCAGGCCGGGAGCTTGCTCTCTCTTTGTTCCTGAGGTTAGTATTAGAAAGGAGAGCAGATTAAGGCCACGAGGAGGAGAGGAGACAGCCAAGATGGCAGAATGCTGAAAAAGAAGCCAGTTTGTGTAGAGAGCGGGAGATGAGAAACAGAGTTTGTTGGGCTGGTAAAATATATTATGCTCACTTTGTTAAAGATGGCGCTGCCCACATGCAAGTTTTAAGAGTAAGCTTTTCCCCACACCCTTGACTGATTGGATGATGTGGGGTGGTGCACTCATGAGAAATCCTCCCATTATGCCTCAGATAAGTGACTTTGTATCAGAGACTTCTTTGTAGATAGGCTTAAAGGTTTGGATTTCTACGCTATAAAGTGGGGCAGGCCAGGAGCTTGCTCTCTCAGTTCCTGAGGTAAGCATCAGAAAGGAGAGCAGATTAAGGCCATGTGGAGGAGAGGAGAAGCAGCCAAGATGGTGGAGTGCTGAGGGAGAAGCCAGTTTGTGCAGAGTTTGTGCTGGAGAAGGAGATGGGAAACAGAGGTGAATAAGTCTGATGAGCTATACACCTTTGATTCTAGGAAACTCGGATAAGTCAGTAGCTTTGTGAGGACTGAATGAGTGGGTTTTGGAGCCCAGTGTGTGTTTTTACTTGCCCTCCGGGTGCAAGTTAGAATTAAAGCTGATGGCTCACAAGTTCTAGGCTTCTTTGTTTCATTAACGACCGTCCGAATCCAATGCAAACTGTGAAGGTGGTCGCGACTACTGGCCTTACAGAGGGATAGATAGGGACAGACACACAGAAAGGTAAAGAGACTAGAAGCATCAATTCTTTGCAGCTCCTTACTTCTTCAGTGATTACTTTCTCATGTGTGCCTTGACGAGGATGGGTGGTGTCTAAAGAAGAGTGTGTCCCCCCTAGCTCAAGCAGTGACCTTTGGGCTCAAGCCAGCAGCAATGGGATCATGTCTATGATCACACACTCAAGCCTGTGACCCCTGATTCAAGCTGATGAGCCTTTACTCAAGCCAGATCAGCCCACACTGAAGCTATGGACCTTGGTGTTGTGAACCTGGGTCCTCCGCATTCCAGTCCAACATTTTATCCACTGCACCACCGTCTGGTTAGGCTGTTAGCTTTATTTTCAAAAGGTAGTTCTCACTGGATGCTGTAGTTGTCTCTTACTTGTTCTACATGCTAATCTTGCCTGCCTACAGTCTAGTCTCCTACTGACAGATGTAGAAATCCTTTTAAAATGGAAATCAGAATTGTTACTATAAGGCCAGTAGCCACAGCCACCATCACAGCAATCTGGCCCATGCAGGTTTGCATTTAATTCAGACAGACGGTAATCAAACAACAGAGCCAAGAACTACTGGGCCATTAGCTTTAATCCTAGCTTGTACCCAGCGGGCAATAATACAAACAGTGTAAAAACACTTCCCTTTCCATTCAGGGCTCCCAAAGCCACTGACTTATCTGAGTTTTCCTAGGATCAAAGATTTCTAGCTCACCAGCCTTATTCACCTCTGTTCCCCATATCCTTCTCTCTATACAAACTCTGCACAAACTGGCTTCTCCTTCAGCCCTCTCCATCTTGGCTGCTTCTCCTCTCCTCCACATGGCCTTTCTCCACTCTCCTCTCTAATGCTAATCTCAGTAACCAAGAGAGAGGAAGCTCCTGGTCTTCCCCACTTTATAGTATAGAAATCAAAACCTTTAATCCAATATAAAAACAAGAAAGTCTCTGATACAAAGTTACTTATTTGGGGCATAATGAGATTCCTCATGAGAGTGCACCATTCCACATCATAAAGGGTGGGAAAGGCTTAGCCTTAAAACTAAGCCTTAGGACTGGGGGATGGCAAGATGGCGATGGAGTAGGCAGACGTACCAACTTCCAACTCCCAGAACCCAAGTGGATTATAACTTAATTTTAAGAACCATCATCTGGATAAACCAACTTTGAACTAAACTAAGTAGACTCTTCAACCAAGGAACACTGAAAAAGCCACATTGAGCCTGGTAGGAAAAGCAAAAACACAAAGAGGGCTGCCCAGCTCCCTGGAACAAATGGCAGACCTGAGAGACCCGCGTGGCGGGAGGAGAGTTAGGTGCAGAGGGAGGAACCTGGATCCCAGGAACAAAGCCCCAGCCTGCAGCCCCAGATCCTAGAAGAGGCGTTTGGACAGTATCGAGCTGTGAAACAAGTGAGGATACTGTTTGTGAGAAAGAGACAGTTTTCTCAGACCTAAGATTCTTCTTAAAGGGACAGCGCAGAAAAACTCTCTCACAACCACGCACCAGGGGCTCCGGGGAACGAAGACGGAGGAGAGGACCAGAGCAGCGGGAAGAGAGTATGGACTGGAAGGCACACGGAGAAATACTCTGAGGGACAGCCACCCTAACCCCTGGCCTAAGTCACTTCCCTAATCAAAAATGAATATTTCCCCTGGAACTAGCAATACCAGCAAAGGGAGACAGGACACCAGCCAAACAAGCTCTCCCACGCACTTAGAGCAGAGCTGCTTAGACGGAGGGAGCTTCCAGGACTACAGTATGGAGTGTTAGGGTCTGAGCTGCAGTGCACACACCCACATTGCTGAGGGCTGGCTGGAGGGACGGTGGCAGTAGGATGCTGAAATGTGATCTGTCAGAGGGGGTGGAGGCCCAGCCAATTTGAGCTCAGTCTAGCCCAGCAGGGGCGGAGGGGACATGCAAAAGCGGTCCGGCAGCTGCGGACCCGCCTATAGCCCTACCTGCGGGGAAAAAGCCTAAGGCCAGGAACGGGCAGAGAGCTGCTCTGTGACACTGGACCCTGTGCAAACCTGCCCTGACCGTGGGGGTGGGGCTAAAGCTATGGACGGATGGAGGCTCACAGCTGAGTGCATGTCAGCAGCCCCATTCAACCTGAGAAAGAGTGGTGAGCAGCCTCTGACTGCAGAGGCTGGGCGGAAGCCCGGGAACAGGCTGGGTCCACAGATGAGCAAAGGTGCTCAACTCTACCCTTGGTAATGAGGCTTGTGGCTTGAGTGAAGTGTGCAACCCAACCTGTGGGGGCGAGGTGAAGGATCAGGCAGTGTGAATTTTGTAGAGCTGGGCACCAGAACACAGGCCCTCCTGCGGAGGAGTGGTGGAAATCACAGCAACAGCCGCAGTGGGTTTGCACTGAAAACGCCCATACCCAATCACCCTAGGCAGCAACAGAAGAGGTGGCGGGCCTGCACACAGACACATAAAGAACACAAAGACAACAACCATTGGACTCCAGTGGCCACAACCTTCTTATACACAGAAAAAATGGGCAGGCAGAGAAATGCAACCCAAATGAATCAAGAGAAATCCCCAGAGAAGGACCTGAATGAACCAGATCTAACCAAATTATCAGATGCAGAATTTAAAATAATGGTAGTTAGGATGTTCAAGGAAATTAGAGCAACAATGAATAGTCATTATGAACACCTAAATAAAGAGATAACAAGTATAAAAAAGAAAATTGAAATAATAAAAAAGAATCAGACAGAAATGACAAATACAGTATCAGAACTGAAGACCACAATGGAAGGAATTAAAAGCAGGATGGATGAGGCTGAGGGTCGAATAAGTGAGTTAGAGGACACAATAAACAAAGGCACAGAAGCAGAGCAGAAAAAAGAAAAGAGACTCAAAAAATCTGAGGAAACTCTAAAGGAGCTCTGTGACAACATGAAGAGAAATAACATCTGCATCATAGGGGTTCCTGAACAAGAGGAGAAGAGAACAAGAAATAGAAACTTTGTTCAATCAAATCATAGCAGAAAACTTTCTTAAATTAAGGCTGGAGAACATTCCACACGTTCAAGAAGCACACAGAACTCTATTAAAGAGAAACCCAAAGAAATCTACACCAAGACACATCATAGTTAAAATACCAAAGCTAAAAGACAAAGAGAAAATTTTAAAAGCTGCTAGACAAAAAAAGGCTATCATCTACAAGGAGCCCCCATAAGGATGATATCCCACTTCTCAACAGAAATACTTGAGGCCAGAAGGGAATGGCAAGATATATTCAAAGTAAAGCAGAACAAGAACCTACAACCAAGACTACTCTATCTAGCAAGGCTAACGTTTAAAACTGAATGAGAAATAAACAGCTTCCCAGACAAAAAAAGTCTCAAGGAATTCATTAAAACCAAACCAATTCTGCAAAAGATACTAAGGGGCCTATTGTGAACAGTTCAAAGGGAGGAAAGAATATAGCAAAAGAAGAATATAGCTTTAAAGAATAAAATGGCAATAAACAACTACATATCAATAATAACCTTAAATGTAAATAGATTAAATGATCCAATCAGAAGACAAAGGGTAGCTGCATAGATAAAGAAACAGGACCCATACATATGCTGTCTAAAAGAGTCACACCTTAAAACAAAAGATGCACATAGACTGAAGGTCCAAAAGGATGGAAAAAAATATTTCATGGAAATTGTTGGGCAGATAAAATATATTATGCTCACTTTGTTAAGGATGGCGCTGCCCACATGGAACCCCGTCACCCAGGTGATATTATTTGCCCTTATGCTTGGGATGAGTGTGGGGGAAAGGCTGTAATGTAAGCAGACCAGGTTGTTATGACCTAAGGCTTGGCTTTAAGAGTAAGCTTTTTCGCACACCCTTGACTGATTGGATAATGTAGGGTGGTGCACTCTCCTGAGAAATCCCATTATACAGAGACTTCCTTGTTTATATATATGGATTAAAGGTTTTGATTCTATGGTATTAATTGGGAGACACCAGTAGCTAGCTCCCTCTTGGTTCCTGAGTTCCTGAGGTTAGCAGAAGAGAGGAGGGCAGATTAAGGCCACGTGAAAGCCAAGAGAAGCAGCCAAGATGGCACAGTGCTGAGGGAGAAGCCAGTTTGTTAATAGTTTGTGCTGGAAAAGATGGGGAACAAAGGTGAATAAGTCTGGTGAGCTAGAAACCTTTGATTTTAGAAAACTCGGATAAGTCAGTAGCTTTGCAAGCACTGAATGTGTGGGTTTGGGAGCCCAGTGTGTGTTTTTGCTTGCCCGCCGGGTGCAAGCTAGAATTAAAGCTGATGGCTCACCAGTTCTTGGCTCTGTTGTTTCAATACCGACTGTACGAATCTAATGTGAACCTGCATGGGTCAGGTGGCTGTGATGGCGGCCTCTACTACTGGCTCTACACAAATAGAAATGAAAAATAAGCCCGGGTAGTAATAGTTATATCGGACGAAATGGACTTTAAAACAAAAGCTGTAGTAAGAGATAAAGAAGGATACTACATAATGATAAAGGGAACAATTCAACAGGAAGATATAACTATTATAAATATCTACGCACCAAATATAGGAGCCCCAAATACATAAAGCAGACTTTGATGGATATAAAGGGTGAGATTAACAGCAATACTGTAATAGTAGGGGATTTCAATACCCCACTAACATCACTGGATAGATCCTCAAGAAAGAAAATTAATAAAGAAACAGCCAACTTAAAGGATGAACTAGATCAACTTGATTTAATAGATATATTCAGAACTTTTCACCCTAAAGCAGTAGAATATACATTCTTCTTGAGCGCTCATGGTACGTTTTCTAGGATAGATCACATGTTAGGAAATAAAAATGGTGTCAACAAATTTAAGAAGATTGAAATCATATTAAGCATTTTCTCTGATCACAATGCCATGAAACTAGAAATTAACCACAAAAGAAAAACTGAAAAATATTCAAACACTTGGAAACTAAACAGCATGTTATTAAATAATGAATGGATTAACAATGAGATCAAAGAAGAAATAAAAATGTTTCTAGAAACGAATGATAATGAGCATACATCAACTCAAAATTTATGGGACACAGCAAAAGCAGTACTGAGAGGGAAGTTCATAGCACTACAGGCATACCATGAGAAGCTAGAAAAAGCTCAAATAAGCAACCTGACCTTGCATCTAAGAGAACTAGAGAAACAATAGCAAATAAAGCGCAGGACATGTAGAAGAAAGGAAATAATAAAGATCAGAGCAGAAAAAATTACATAGAGGCTAAGGAAACAATACAGAGGATTAATGAAACCAGAAGCTGGTTCTTTGAAAAGGTAAACAAGATTGATGAACCTTTAACTAGACTCACCAAGAAAAAAAGAGAGAGGACTCAAATAAATAAAATTAGAAATGAGAGTGGAAAAATAACAACTGACACAACAGAAATACAAAGTATTGTAAGAAAATACTATGAAGAACTCTATGCCAAAAAATTAGACAACCTGAGTGAAATGGACAAATTTCTTGAATAATATAATCTTCCAAAAATCAATCTGGAAGAATCAGAACACCTAAACAGACCAATTACAACAAATGAGATCGAAACAGTTATCAAAGAACTCCCAAAAAAGTAAAGTCCTGGGCCTTAAGGCTTCACAAGTGAATTCTACCAAAAATTCAAAGAAGAACTAACTCCTATCCTCCTCAAGCTATTTCAAAAAATTCAAGAGGAAGGAAAACTTCCAAACTCCTTTAATGAGGCAAGCATAATTCTGATCCCAAAATCGCGCAAAGACAACACAAAGAAAGAAAATTATAGGTCAATATCCCTGAATGAATTTAGACACTAAAATTCTCAACAAAATATTAGCCAACTGGATGCAGCAATATATAATCAAGTGGGATTTATTCTGGAGACGTGTAAAGCCAGTAGTCGAGGCCACTATCACAGCAGCCTGACCCACGCAGGTTCACATTGGATTCGAACAGATGGCAATGAAACACAAGAGCCAAGAACTGGTGAGCCATCAGCTTTAATTCTAGCTTGCACCCGGCAGGCAAGCAAAAAGACACACTGGGCTCCAAAACCCACACATTCAGTGCTCACAAAGCTACTGACTTATCCGAGTTTCCTAGAATCAAAGGTTTCTAGCTCACCAGACTTATTCACCTCTGTTTCCCATCTCCTCCAGCTCAAACTCTTAACAAACTGGCTTCTTCATCAGCACTCTGCCATCTTGGCTGCTTCTCTCCTCCACGTGGCCTTAATCTGCTCTCCTCTCTAATACTAACCTCAGGAACTCAGGAACCAAGAGAGAGAGAGATCAAGCTCCCAGACTGCCCCAGTTTATAGCCTAGAAAATCCAAACCTTTAATCCAATTATACAAACAAGGAAGCCTCTTTGTCTTCTGCAGCTACCCTTTGTCTTCTGATTGGATATATAATGGGATTCCTAAGGAGAGTGCACCACCCTACATTATCCAATCAGTCAAGGGTGTGGGGAAGTGCTTACTCTTAAACTAAGCCTTAGGCTATGACGACCCAGCCTGCCCACAGCCTGTTCCAGAACACACATTAATATCAACGAACTTCCATGTGGGCAGCGCCATCTTTAACAAAGTGAGTATAATATATTTTATCTGCCCAACAAGACGCAAGGCTGCTTCAATATTCGCAAGTCAATCAATGTGATTCATCACATAAACAAAAGGAAGAACAAAAATCACATGATATTTCAATAGATGCAGAAAAGGCATTTGATAAAATCCAGCACCCATTCATGCTCAAAACTCTCAGTAAATTGGGAATACAGGGAACATTCCTTAACATGATAAAGGCCATCTATGACAAACCCACAGCAAACATTATACTAAATGGACAAAAATTAAAAGCAATCCCCTTAAGATCAGGAACCAGGCAGGGTTGCCCCCTTTCACCACTCTTATTCAACATAGTTCTGGAAGTCCCAGCTACAGCAATTAGACAAGAAGAAGAAATAAAAGGCATCCAAACTGGAAAAGAAAAAGTAAAACTGTCATTATTTTCAGATCACAAAAACAAACTCAAAATGGGTAAAAGACTTAAATGTAAGCCGTGAAACCATAAGCATCTTAGAAGAAAACATAGGCAGCAAGCTCTCCGACATCTGTAGCAGCAATATATTTGCCGACTTATCTCCACATGCAAATGAAATAAAAGGCAAGATAAACAAATGGTACTATATCAAACTAAAATGTTTTTGCACAGCTAAAGATAATAAGAACAGAATAAAAAGACAAACCACACAATGGGAGAACATATTCGACAACACGTCTGATAAAGGCTTAATAAAAAAAATTTATAAAAAACTTATAAAACTCAACACCAGGAAGACAAACAATCCAATCAAAATATGGGCAAAAGAAATGAATAGAAATTTCTCCAGAGAGGACATACAGATGAACAATAGGCATATGAAAAAATGCTCAACATCACTAATCATTAGAGAAATGCAAATTAAAACCACAATGAGATATTACCTCACACCAGTCAGAATGGCGTTCATCAGCAAAACAACACAGAATAAGTGCTGGTGAGGATGTGGAGAAAAGGGAACCCTCCTGCACTGCTGGTGGGAATGCAGACTGGTGCAGCCACTGTGGAAAACAGTATGGAGATTCCTCAAAAAATTAAAAATTGAACTGCCGTTTGACCCAGCTATTCCACTGTTTGGCAGATAAAATATAATATGCTCACTTTGTTAAAGATGGCGCTGCCCACATGGAAGCCCATCACTCAGGTGATATTATTTGCCCTTATGCCTGGGATGGGTGTGGGGAAAAGGCTGTAATGTAAGCAGGCCAGGTTGTTATGGCCTAAGGCTTGGTTTTACGAGTAAATTCTTCTTCACACCCTTGACTGATTGGATGATGCAGGGTGGTGCACTCTCCTGAGAAATCCCATTATACAGAGACTTCCTTGTTTGTATAATTGGATTAAAGGTTTTGATTCCACGGTATAAATTGGGAGAGACCAGTAGCTTGATATCTCTCTGGGTTTCTGAGGTTAGTATTAGAAAGGAGAGCGGATTAAGGCCACATGGAGGAGAGGAGGCAGCCAAGATGGTGGAATGCTGAGGAAGAAGCCAGTTTGTGCAGAGTTTGTGTAGAGAGGAGATGGGGAACAATGGTGAATAAGTCTGGTGAGCTAGAAACCTTTGATTCTAGGAAAGTCGGATAAGTCAGTAGCTTTGTGAGCACTGAATGAGTGGGTTTTGGAGTCCAGTGTTTGTTTTTGCTTGCCCGCCGGGTGCAAGCTAGAATTAAAGCTGATGGCTCACCATCTCGTGACTCCTGTGTTTCATTACCAACTGTTCGAATCTAATGCGAACCTGCCTTGGCCTGGCGGCTGTGATAATGGCCGTGACTACTAGCTTTACACCCACTTTTAGCAATATACCCTAAGAACACCATAGCACTGTTCGAAAAGAAGAAATACACCCCCATGTTCGTGGCAGCATTGTTCACAATAGCGAAGATCTGGAAACAGCCCAAGTGTCCATCAGAGGACAAGTGGATTAAAAAGCTTTGGTACATATATTCTATGGAATACTACTCAGCCATAAGAAATCATGATATCGGATCATTTACAACAAAATAGATGGACCTTGATTACATTATACGGAGTGAAATAAGTAAATCAGAAAAAAACTGAGAACCGTATGATTTCAAACATAGGTGGGACATAAAAGTGAGACTATGAGATATGGACAAGAGTGTGGGGTTTACAGGGTTGGGGGAGGGCGAGGAGGGTGGGAGAGGAGAGAGGGAGGGGTACAAAGAATACCAGATAGAAGGTGACAGAGGACAATTCAACTTTGGGTGATGGGTATGCAACATAATTGAATGATAAGATAACCTGGAGATGTTTTCTTTCAACATATGTACCCTGATTTATTAATGTCATCCCATTAAAATTAATAAAAGAAAAAATAAATTTAACAAAATCTAAGCTTTAGGCTATAAGGATCCTGCCTGCTTACAGCCTGTCCCCCCACATCGAATGCAAACTATAAGCGAGCAAACGTATACATCATATTTAAAAACGTAATTGACCAACAGTTACTTTTCTCTTAAAAACCCTACTTGAGCTTCCTTACTCAAATGGAATAGGGATTGTTTTCATAAATCTATAACATCCTGTGTAATGTTGCCCCTGTCAACCCCATTCGTCCACCAAGGAAGAAGGTGGTAAGAGATTTTTGGTAAGGGATGGTGTCGGTCAAATAAGTTTGTAAATATATATGTTTGCTTGCTTATAGTTTGCATTGGGTATGGGAGACAGGCTATAAGCCTGCAAAGTCATTATAGCCTAAGGCTTAGTTTTATGACTAAACCTTTCCTTCCCTTTTAATGCTAAGATCTTTTCAAAACTAAGCTTTCCCCCACCCCTTTACTGTTGCATGATGTGGGGGTGGTCCACTCTAATGAGGAATCCCATTTATGCCTCAGATTAGTGGCTTTGTATCAGAGACTTTCTTATTTGTATATTGGCTTAAAGGTTTGACTTCTACAGTATAAAATTGGGCAGACTGGGGACTGACTCTTTCTTGGCTCCTGAAATTAGCATTGCATAAGAGAGGCAGCCAAGATGGCAGAGTGCTAAAGGAGAAGCCAGCTTATGCAGAGTTTGTGCAGAGAGAAGGAGATGGGGAACAGAAGTGAATAAGGCTGGTGAGGTAGAAACCTTTGATTCTAGAAAATTCAGATGAGTCGGTGGCTTTGGAGCCCTGAATAGAAAGGGAAGTATTTTCCCACTGTATTTCTCACCTGCCGGGTGAGAGCTAGGATTAAAGGTAATGGTCCAGAAGTTCTTGGCTCTGTTGTTTCATTACCATCTTTTTGAATCAAATGCAAAGCTGCATGGGCCAGCTGGCTCTGATGGTGGTCGTGGCTACTGACCTTACAGATGGGTAGCAGAAAAAATTTATCCAATAACCATTCATTTTGGGAAACGGGAGCCCAAAAGGTGATTGCCAACTCTTTTACATGCAAATATTTAAAGGCAAGACACTGACTAAGGGTGCCTGTGATGATAAAGTACAAAGATAAGAACTGGCAAGTTTTCCCAACAGCTAGTAGACATGTTGGCACATGGCTTTATGTATTAATTATCTAGGGCTGTCATAGGAAGTATAGTGAGTCCTCACTTAACATCATTAATATGATCTTGGAAACTGACTTCAAGCAAAGCAAGATATGAGGAAATCAATTTTAGCATAGATTAATGATATAAATAAGAAATAGGTTCTTATATGTCTGGTCATGAAAACATCACCAGATTTCTGAATAAAGACCCAAACACTTTCAGTATACAACATTGAAATAAATGTGAGTGAGCTATGCATACATTTAAGAAAGATTAATAAAAACTAGTGAGACAGTGATTTTCCAACCTGCTCATTGTGGTGGGTGGCGAGAGCCTATCCTTGCAGTTCAGGGAAGAAGGCAGGAGCCAATCCTTGGCAGGATGGCATTTTGTTGCCAAGCTCACTTATACACACACCCATCGTCATTCATACTGGTACAATTTAGACATGCCAGTGAACCTACTGTGTACATCTGTGGGACATGGGAGGAAATCAGAGACCCAGAGAAAACCCACACAGACAGTGGTCCCAGACGGGAATCAATATTTTTTTTCTCACCGCCTTTATAATGAAACGATACTGAATAAAATGATGTTATTTAAGGACCTGCTGTATCTCCAGCTAGGTGGCTAAAACAACATAAATGTATTGTCTTGCAGTTCTGGAGGTTAGAAGTCCAAAGTCAAGCTGTAAGCAGGGTCAGATCTTTTTGAGGGCTCTGAGAACTTGTTCCATGCCTCTCTCTTAGTTTCTGATGGTGTGATGGCAATCTTTCATACCCCTTAGTTGGTAAATGCACCACCTCAATTTCTGCCTTCATCTTCAGATGGCATTCTCCCTATATGCTGTCTCATTGTCCAAATTTCCCCTCTTTATAGTCATAATAGTTTGGTGTCTACCCTTATGTGCTAATTTTACTTGATTATCTCTCTAATGTCCTAATTTCCAAATAAGATTACCTTCCGAGATACTGGGATTGGCACTTCAATGTATTTTTTAGGGCAGGGGTCAGGAACCTTTTTGGTTGAAAGAGCCATGAATGCCACATATTTTAAAATGTAATTCTGTGAGAGCCATACAATATGTTTAACACTAAATACAAGTAAATGTGTGCATTTTATGTAAGACCAACACTTTTAAAGTACAATAATTCTCTGAATTCTTTTTAATAACGTTGTTATGCTGTTGCTAACCAATGATGAATAAAGTACTTACCATTAATGCGACTTCTGGTGCTGCATGGTTTTGCTGATGGCTTTGTAGTCTGCTTGATACGTGGTGAGGTTAAGCTTCATACAGGTGCTGAGACTTCCATCCATTAAACATGATTGTAGGTTGGTCTTAATGTTCTTTAGATGTGAGAATGACTATTCACATGCATACATAGAGCCAAACATTGTCAGTACAGCAATACTCACACGCTGCAGTGTGTGGTATGTGATGGGAAGAGTGCTCCAAGTTTTGACAATCAGCTGGTCCACGGGTTGAAGTTTTTTCATTTCTCCCCACTTGTGTTTGCTTGCCAACTCTGCTTGCTGTCATGCAAGTCTTTCCAAATCTTCATTCAGTGACTTGAACTTATTCACCCACATATCTGAAGCTTCAGGTCAGCAGCTTGTAGCTCAAAATCTCTGATGGAGACACCAACGATGTAACTCAGGTCAGTGCTGTCCACTACACATTCGTGTGGATGGGTGATGAACTTAAAAAGACGAGTGCGCTCATGAAATTCTCCGAAGCGCACTTTGAATAACTGCAGGAGATTAGATGTGAAGCCCGCTAACTTCTGGAGATCAAGATGTTGAGCAGGGTCACTTGCTGTGCATGCATCTTTAAACTCTCCCAGTTTTTCAAAGTGTAGTAAACAACCTGTTTCAATGTCGGCGATGAAGAGTTCCAGCTTGTTTTCAAATGCAAACACTGCTTGTTGAAGGGATAAGACTGTATTTCCAACGCTTCGCATTTTCACATTGAACTGGTTCAGATGTTCAGTCATGTCCACAAGATAGTAGAACTTCAAGAGCCACTCAGTGTTAGCTAACTCAGGATGCTTGACGTTTTTCATTTCAAGAAAAGTCAGGATTTCACTCAGACAAGCCGCAAAATGGCTGAGAATCTTCCCTCTTGACAACCAACACACATTGCTGTGCAGAAGCAGACCAGGATAATTATTTCCAACTTCATCCAGCAGTGTTTTAAACTGGTGATCATTTAAAGCTCGGGCAACAATATAGTTGACCACCTGAATAACTGGCAACATCACCTCACCAAGCTGCTCGCCACACATCTGAGCAACAAGCGCCTCTTGATGTAGGATGCAGTGAAATCTTAGGATGGGTCTCTTTTCATGTTCACAAAGAAGCACTACAAATTCTCCATTTTTCCTCACCATGCACGGAGCACCATCAGTACACACAAAAATAAGTTTATCCATCAGTAGATTTTTTTCCTTAGTGAACTCAGTGAAATACTTAAATAAATTCTCCCCTCTTGTCTTTTTCATTGACAAAACAGCAAGACTTTTCTCACATAGTGTGTCACCGACAGCATACCTTGCAATCACGCTGAACTGGGATAAATGGCTTACATCTGTTGACTCATCCAAAGCAAGAGAAAAGAATGGTGCTGCATTTATGTCCTTCACTTGTGTTGTCTCAATTTGATTTTCCATCATAATGGTACAATTGTGAACAGTTCTTCCCAACAGAGGCATGTCGTTTGATTATTTTGTCATCAAAAACTTCATTGGCAACATCAAACATGAATGTTTTGGCATACTCCCCATCTGTGAATGGCTTTTCATTTCTCACAGTTGCTAAAGCACCAGCAAAGCTTGCCGAATTCCAGTCACCTTGTTGGGTCCAAACACGGAGTTGCTGCTGACTAGCTTGCACTCTGCACAGTAGCTCTTGACCATGCTTTCTTCCTGCTGTGTCCTGCTGGATATTTCAATGCAAATGTAGTATGGCATGTGTCAAAGTGCCGCTTTATATTTGACCGTTTCATTGATGCAATTTTATCATTGCATATTAGACACACTGCAGAACCTGCTCTCTCTACAAAGGCAAATTCCTCTGACCATTCCTGCTGAAAAGTACGATACTCCTCATCCTTTTTTCTTTTAGCCATCTTCTTCGTCAAAATGGTTTCTGTAATTAGGTAGCTGACTATTTGATTAAAAGGAGGGAAGTTTACTTCTTGACCTCATAACAACCCATGTACCTTATGCATTATTTAATAAATATTTGGTGTTGTCCTGGAGGACAGCTGTGATTGGCTCCAGCCACCCGCAACCATGAACATAAGCCATAGGAAATGAATGGATTGTAATACATGAGAATGTTTTCTATTTTTAACGTTATTATTTTTTTTTATTAAAGATTTGTCTGTGAGCCAGATGCAGCCATCAAAAGAGCCACATATGGCTTGTGAGCCATAGGTTCCCGACCCCTGTTTTAGCGGGAGAGGCATAATTCAACCTGTAACAACATTAAGGTACAATTGTTTTGAAAAAGAAGAGAAGCGACTTCATTAGAAAAAGAAGAGAAGCATACCAACCAGCAGAACGAGGTTGTTTAAGCCCTTGCCAAGTAGCTCAGTTGTTTAGAGCATTGTCCAGATACACCAACGTTTCTGGTTCAATCCTCGGTCAGGGTACATACAAGAATCAACCAATGAATGCATGAATAAGTGAAACAACAAATCAATGTTTTCTCTCTCTAAAATTAATAAGTAACATTTTTTAAAAACCCACAAACAAAAAAATTAGGTTGTTTAAGCCACCAGAAAGTGTGCTACATAGGAAGTTAGAGATACTGGCTGGAGCATTCATCTCATGAATCAGGGAATGGCAGTGTTGACGTTTCTGAACGGGGGTGAATCTCCAAATGTACCCAAGTACCTAAGTACAGAAATAATCAGCATTTGGACATTTGCTACAGTATGGACGACAATCTCAATTCACAAGTCTTTTCCTCCCACCATAAACTGATCCTGAAGAGCCTCAAAGTAAAACTAGTGTGGGAGATAAATAAGTAAAAGGTGGAAGAACTAAGACAATATCGAGACAATACAATAGATCATACCCCCTTCCTTCTAACCATATTTTTGGGTCAGTCAGGCCTATGCTAGGAAAGAGAGTATTTTAAAGTGATTTAGAGGTTTCCAGTCCAACATGTGAAAAGTTTGAAACTTGAAAATTGGTCACCATCCTCAAACAAGAAAATAGCTAAACAAACTGATCAACAACTCTTCTCAGATCTGTCAGAGAACTGTCACAGGGTAAGCTGCTGCCCACCTTCCCCCAAACAGGCAGGTGGATAAAGAGGAATACAGCTTACTAGAAGCAGATGTCAGCAATGAGAGGCAGGGTGGGTAGGAACACTTTAAAAATACTGTAATTAATGAATTCTTGGATGCTCTGTGTAGAATATTTTGAGAGTTAAAAATTCATGAACTAGCTTGAGTGTTAAAAATTCCAAGTGGTCCCAATCATGTATATGGGTGGGGTGGTACCCACACTTTCGTGAGTTTTGCCTCCAGGAGACCTGCCAGGTCCTTACAATGAAGATTGGAGAAAAATCTTCTGGCAGTGGGAGAGGAAAAGTGACCTTTATGAAATATGCCCAAACTTAGCCTGCCTCTAAGGGAAACTATTTTACCAGAGCCTATTCAACTGGGGATTCACCAATGTAAAGGAATGAAAATGCTCTACATCAGCCTCTTCTAGCCTTCAAAGTGGAGGAAAAGCAGACAACATGCAGAAACAGAACAGTATACTGTGAACAGAGAGATGGAAATGCTAAAAAAGAAGCAAAAGGGAAGATTAGAAATTAAATACACTGTAACAAAAATAAGTGATTGAACAGTACCAAGGAAGGAATCTAGGTTGAGGATATGTCAATAGGAACTTCCAAAACTTAAATGCAAAGAAAATGAAAAAGACAGAATAGACTATCAAAGTACTGTGTGAAAATTACACAAGGTATAACTTATGCTTATTGGTAATACCAGAAGAGAAGAAAGAAAGAAAATATTTGAAGTAACAAAGACTGAGAATTTTTCAAAATTAATGACCCATAAACCCACAGATCTAGGAAGCTCAGAGAATTTCAAACAGGATAAATACTAAAACAAACAAACAAAAAATAAATAAGCAAACTTACACCTGTGCATATTTCATTCCTATTTTTTAATTACAGTTGACATACATTATTATATTAGTGTCAGATGTACACCCCAGTGGTTAGACATTACATAACTTAGTGATCATTACACTTGGGCATATACAGTATATTCAAAGAGCAGAAAACCAAGGACAGAGAATATCTTTAATGAAGCCAGAAGTAAAACAACAAAAAACCAGCCTTGCCAACATAGAAAAAGGATATGAATTACTTTGGACTTCTCTTGAGAAATTATTCAAGAAGAGAGTGGAATGAAATATTTAAAGTGTTGGAAAAAACAACCGAGAATTCTGTATACAGTGAAATTATCCTTCAAAAGTAGAGAAGAAATACACTCAGAAAAATAGACATTGAAGGAAATTGTCTCAAGTCAACCTTCCCTTCAAGAATTAAGTTTTTCAAAGAGACAGAAATCATATAAGATAGAAACTTGGATCTACATAAAGAGTTTAGAGAATAAATAAATAACGTTAAAATAAAATTTTTTATTTTTCTTATTTTCAATTGGTCTAACAGATAACACTGTTTAAAACAATAATATCAACACTATTTCTTGTGATGATAGCTTATAGATCAGTGGTTCTTTTATTTATTTATTTTTTTAAATTTCTTTTTATTTATTTATTTTAGAGAGAAGACACAGTGTGTGTGTGTGTGTGTGTGTGTGTGAGAGAGAGAGAGAGAGAGAGAGAGAGAGAAAGGGGGGAGGAGCTAGAAGCATCAACTCCCATATGTGCCTTGACCAGACCAGTGCAGGGTTTTGAACTGGCGACCTCAGTGTTCCCAGGTCGACGCTTTATCCACTGCGCCACCACAGGTCAGGACAGATCAGTGGTTCTTAACCTGGGTTCTATCGAACCCTAAGGGTTAGATGAGTTGGTCTCAGGGGTTCGGAGAAGCCTCTGCCACGGAGGCCAGAATAAAGTAATACCGTAATTTGTTGTGAGTTCATGCCCTTTGTTGGTTTTGTTCTTTGTGCAAGGTGGTGTTCATACATGACTCATTTTGTGCACCAGTTAAAAAAACATATACCTATGTGTTGAATTTGGAAAAAAAAAATCATATTTTATTTATCACTAAAGAAGGGTTCGGTGAATGCACACATGAAACTGGTGGGTTCGATACCTCAAAAAAGGTTACGAACGATTGTTATAGATAATAAGTAAAGTGAAATATGCTCAAAGCTTGTAGATTGGTTTGGGTGGTATGGACTTTTTAACAATATTAATTATTCTAATAAATGAGCACAGAACATCTTTTCTTTGTGCCTTCTTCAGTTTCTTTCATTAATGTCTCACAGTTTTTACTATACAGCTCTTTTTCTTTCTTGATTAAATTTATTCCTAGATATTTTATTTTTTTTGTTGCAATTGTAAATGGAATTGTTTTCTTAACATTTCTTTTTGATAGTTCATTATTAGTGTATATTACGTATAAAAACACAACAGATTTTTGTATACTATAACTTACCTGAATTGACTAATTCTGAAAGGTTTTTTTTTTTAAGTGAGAGGAGGGGAGATAATGAGACAGACTCCCACATGTGCCTCGACCACGATCCACCCAGCAACCCCATCTGGCGCTGATGCTTGATTCAGCCAAGCTATTTTTAGTGCCTAAGGCTGATGTGCTTGGACCAACCTAGCTATCCTCGGCACCTGGGGCTGATGCTGGGACCAACTGAACCACAGGCTGTGGGAAGGCAACAAGGGAGGGGGAGAAAAGCATAGGGTTGCTTCTCTCATGTGCCCTGACTGGGAATCAAACCCAGGACATCCATATACTGGGCTGATACTCTATGCACTGAGCCAACCAACTAGGGCAATTCTGACAGTTTTTTTGGTAGAATCTTTAGAGTTTTTCACATATAATATCATGTCATCTGCAAATAGTGACATTTTTACTTCTTCCTTTCCAATTTGGATGCCTTTTTCCCCCCTTTTTTCTTGCAATTACTCTTGCAATAAGAGTACCAATATTCTGTTAAATAAATGTGGCAGAGTGCATATCCTTGTCTTGTTTCTGATCTGGAAAGAAAGCTTTCAGTTTTTCACCACTGAGCTTAAAGTTAGCTGTGGGCTTGTCATATATGGCTTTTATTATGTTAATCTATTCTTACTCTATACCATTTTTGATGAGAGTTTTTAATAATAAGTGGATGTTGAATTTTGTCAAGTGCTTTTTCTGCTTCATTGAGATGATCATATATTTATCCTTCATTTTGTTAATTGTGTATTGCATTGTTAGATTTGCAGTTATTGTATCATCTTTTCATCCCTGTAATAAATTTCACTTGTATAAGATGCACCCTTTTCTAAAAAATTTGGGTTCTGAAAACTGGGTGCGTCTTATACAATGGTTTTAGTTTTTTCTTCTTTGCATTTTCCTCTTTTTTCATGCTTGTTTTTGTGCTCATTGTTGAAGACAATAATTCGGCATCAGACACAAATGAGAACAAGCTAATGGATAGGAGTTTTGACAGTGATAAGGAGTTGTATGAATTTTATGATGAATAAAACTTGAGTTCAATAACTTTATGTAATACTTTTTTTTCAAATTTCAGGTCCCCAAATAAAGGTGTGTCTTATACATGGGGAAATATGGTATTTTATTTAATTATTGTTGAATTTGGTTTGTTAAGATTTTGTTCAGAATTTTTGCATTGATGTTCATCAGGGATATCCACCTACAATTGTATTTTCTTGTGGTAACTTTGTTTGGTTTTGCTATCAGGGTGATGCCAGTCCCATAAAATGAATTTGGAAGTATTCCCTCCTGTTCTATATTTAAAAGATATGGAGAAGGATGGGTATTAATTCTTTGTTTAATAGAATTCACCTGTATAACCTCCTGGTCCTGGATTTTTGTTTGTTGAGAAGTTTTTGATTATTCATTCAATCTTCTTACTAGTAATCAATCAGTTTGTTCAAATTTCCTATTTCTTTTTGAGTCAGCCTTGGCAGTTTCTAGGAATTGATTTGTTTTTAACAGGTTGTCCAATCTGTTGGCATATAACTGTTCACACTAATTGTTAAAAGAAAAAAAAGATATTATGGTACCGACCAGCCTTTTTCCCTGAGAGTATTCCAGCATGCCCAGAGTTTGCATTAAATTATTTGTCTGTCCCTAAGGCTAATGCTTTAAGATTAGTAAATGAGCATTTCACTTCAACTGTGGGTGAGAATGACTGCTTCTGCACCTGGCCCTGTGGCAAGTGTATTCAGAGCCATGAGCCCTTTAAGTCATTTTTCAGACCTTGGCAGCCTAGTGGGTCTCTTGGGCATGAGCCTGTTGGTCTTCAAAGCTGCATGTTTTGGGGGCTCATCTCTCAGGTACAGATCTTAAAAGTTGGGATGTCCAATGTGAGATTCAAATCCTTTGCTCTTCAGAGAGAATCTGTGGGTTTTGCATTCCCTTCTCATTGTGGTGGCAGTGCAAAGGATAGCATAATTGGCAAGATGTTTCTCAGCCTCTCCTACAAGCTTCATTGTGTTTCTTTTCTCATTTGCCCAGCATCTGGTGATTGCTCAGGTAGGTTTTAAGTTTTTTTTTTCCACAAAAGAAATTGTTCTACTTGTAGCTATAGTTTCAGTGTGTTTGTGGGAAGGGGTTAAATAGAAGATCTTCCTCTTTCACTATCTTGGACAAGAACCTCCCTTTGTGTATTTAAGTTAGTTTATTCACATCTCTACAACTCATTTACATATTATCTCAAATAGGATTCTCAACACAGATCTCAATACGTGTTTAGAGAGAATTAAATTTTCTACTTATACAGTCTGTCACAGAGCTTGCCTTATCATAGCTGCTTAATAAATAACAACAAATACTAACTCCCAACTCTTCTTATTCCTAGTCCAGCTCTATTTCCACTTTCCTAGATGGTGCCCCCCATGTAGGATATTTCAAGGCCCAAATTCCAGCTTGTGGTAGACAGGCTCCAGAATGGTTCCCATCATCTTCACGTCTTAAAAATCACATTATTGATCCCTTCCCCCTGAGCAGGGTGAAATGGGTGACTTGCTTTTAACCACTGAAATTTGCTAAAGGTGATAAAATGTGCATGGTAAACTATATTAGATTATGTTACATACAATTATAGTATTGATCTTGTAATAAGGTGACCAACTTTTTCACAAAGAAAAGGAGGACCAAAATAAATTGAAGAAAACAATATCGTCAATAAAAGAAACATTTTATTCATTGCAACAATAATATACTATAATATAATAAATGCATAATAAAAACATTTGTAGTATTTTATATTGTAATTATGCTTACATGCCTATTAATTTTTAATAATAATTATGAGAAAAGTACTTTTCCATTGAATGAATATTTTTTGTCAATGTATCATCTTGTAACAATATATTGGAAATATCTGAACAAGAAATATCCTTTATATTAAATTTTATGACAAGTGCTGCAGCTAGAGTATCAATATTCAATCTTGATTTCTCACTTTCCAAAAATCATTAGCAATTGAAAAAAACTCCTTCAACTGCTACATTAGTTCCAGGACAACACAATGTAAATTGAACAAGAATAAATACATTTTCACATGGAATATGTTTATTTTTGAAATGGCTGAATATTTCCACCCATCTTTTATCAATTTTGATGTGTTCATTTTCCCACTGTTTTAATTTTTCAGAATTTAAATATGCATTCAGTCTTCTAATTTCTTCAAAGAGACAATTGTCATTTATTTTGATGTCTGGCATTTCTTTAGATAAAAACTCAAGACAAGATTTAATATCTGTCCAATAGACTTGCGATGAAGTAAAAAAAACACCATTGAAAACTGTTATTTCCCATGATGTTTGTTTCAGACCATTCTTTGATATATTGAAACATGTCTGGTAAAAATTCTGCACTTCTTTGATAAATATTTCTGTTATATCCGATTCTGATTCCTCTAAGTCTGACAATTTTCTTCTTATAATTAAAGAAAGAATTTTTCTTCAAAACGAGACTTATATTGAAGGATAAAAACATTCAAAATAAGACTAACTTCCATAGCTGAAAAGTGTTCACCTTCAATCTTTTGAATCATTTTGTGAAAAATAGATGCTTGATTATGTACAAAAAACATAAATATCTCAGATATTTTATTATTGAAAAATGATTCCAGGATTTTAGGACATTTGTCTAAACCAGGGGTGCCCACACTTTTTCAGCTTGTGAGCTACTTATAAGATGACCAAGTCAAAATGATCTACCTACAATAAAAATGCAAAACATAAATTTATTTCTTCTAAAATTTATTTCTTCTATATTATCATTATTTAAGTTACTATTATTACTATTTAATATTGTGTATTCTTCTTTCACCTTTCTCCTTCTCAGCTCTCTTCTTTTCGGAAGAAAGTCAATGTCATAGTTTTTATGAACAGTCCTAAAAAGCCGCTCCACATTTCCCTTCTTTGGAATAGCAATGGCACACAGACAGATGAGGCAAACGCACTTAGAATATTAAATAGTGAAAAAAAAATGGCCTCCCATTCTGTATGAAAGTGGTAGGTTTTAGGCTTCTTACGCGAACCAGCTATGGCACTCATTTTTATACCCTTTGTTGTATTTAGTTTAAATAATTTGAAGGCTAACTACGCAGCAATGTAACCGAACAAGTTAGCGCGGTTTGACACGCATGCGTAGTGTGTCAAAAGTTCAGATGTCAGATTGGCTACCCTGTATGCCAATCAAAAGACAAATGTCTTTTTAATGTTATGCGATCTACTCACACCACTTCCTTCGTGATCGACCAGTAGACCGTGATCGACGTATTGAGCACTCCTGGTCTAAACTTAAAAAAATATATAAACAAAGAGGCTCAAATAATTGTAGAACATGCCCTATAGCAGGTGTTAGAGCAAGCCGCCATCTAACTTTTAAATATCTTAAAATTTTTTTGTATTCAACATTTGCTTCTTCACAAAAATTTTTTTAAAGTAGCAACCTGAATGGTAAAACAACTAAAATGCAAATAAATTGTAGTTATGATTACTTCTACATCAATTGGCATGGCACAAGACACTGTGTTGATTGCATTGGACAAAATATGTGCATTACAACCTATTCCTAGTATTTTCTTTTGGAGTAACTTGTAATTTTACATACACATTATGCACCCCTTTGCATCTTCGCCCACTCAAATTTGTATTATCAGCCGTTTGTGCAACAACTTGGATTTCAAATTGTTTTCATTATTACTCTGTATAGATGGTTTGACGAAATTTCGGAAGTTTCACCCTCAATGGATTCTAAATTTAAAATTTTTACTTGCATGCCCTTGGTAACATTAAAATATCTTGCTATTATTGAATACAATTTAATTTTATTATGATTTGATGCATCAGATAAAATCATTACAAATGCTGCAGTTTCCAAGTCCTCTGTAAGTATTTGTCACAGTAATTTTCAAATACTGATTTCAAAATAGCCTTGCATATGTCCTGGCACATGAAAATTTTGCATTGTGAAACTTTTTCAATAATTTAATTGTATAATCCATACTACAAAAACTTTGATTGTGAATTATGGTATGAAATGCAAATGTTCCCTCCATTGCAGCCAACTGTTTTTTTCATCTTTAGAATAATTTAAAGTTTTAATGAAACTTGTTACTTTACAACTGGAAGCTGATGCATCTGATGATTGCTTATGTTTGTTGGTGTGTTGATGGTCAAGTGTTTTGTTATTAATGCTCTGCCCCCAAATGCAATACAAAATTCTCCACTGCAAATATTGCAGAAAAAAATGGTATCTTTCTTTGATGTGAGGAATGAAAATTCCTTTTTCAGTTTATCATTGAAATGGCATTTTCTCTTTTTTTATTTCTCCAACCCTTAAATGAAATTTAAAATTAAAAAATAAAATATAGAGCTACACGAACAATGCAAGCACATTAGAAACTGAAAACGTTCTATCATGGTAGGCAAATTTTCCAGAAGTTAAATTAACAAAACTAAATATCAAACAAAACCACTAATTTGGAGTGATATTCAGGTGTATTTATCATTTTCTAATTAAAAAACATCTGTTCTATGTAACTATTTAATCAAAATGCATTATTAATAGATATGGTTTGAGGTTAGATTTCCACTTTAAAACTCGAATTTTGGGAAATATTTGTAAATAAAATTATATGTATTTGGAAATTATTAAATAGATAATGAATTAATAAAATGTGAACTGTACTTACCTGTCTATGATTGAACATTCACTGAGAAAGAAAGAATCGTGAGTTTACAATGTTATATGTGCATGTTGTGTTTCAGTAAGAAGTACACAAAGCCATTTGCGCACTCGGTATATCGTGCGCTCTCTCAAGATCTTCTGGGCCCAGGGCCTCAACCAACCTTAATCCATTTCTGCTGAGGCCCAAGTCTGATAGCTTGTTAAGTAGTGAATATTATCAATAACTGTATGAGCTTAAAAGGGGATTCTTCCCCATTTGAGCCTGAGATGAGTGCAAGGCTTGGCTGACACCTGCATTGTAATCTTCTGAAATCCCAAGCAGAATGCCCAGCTAACCCATGCCCAGATACTTGACACACAATGACTATGATGTAATAAATGGATGCTTTTTTTTAAGCTGCCAAATCTGATAATATAGTTATTCAACTATAAGTAATAAATACAGATCTTTTAGTCATGTACAATATTTTGAGGGGAAAACATTTTTACAATGTTTTTCATTCTTTAAATTGTAGAGACAAGAGTTTACTGCCTTACTGATGATGATGGTGCTGTTGAAAACATTTCTCAAAGGGAAAGCAGATAATTTTTTATCATTATGCGGAATATGCTGGTCGCATACTTCCCTATTAAAACTTAAGAGCCTTCAGGCATCAGTTAGGAATGTTCTTTTATGGGGATTCCATCCACAGCAGTTTTTCTTTTTTAGTTGTGGTAAAAACATAAAATCTTAACCATTTTTAAGTGCATAGTTCAGTAGTGTTAAGTATATTCACATTGTTGTGAAACAATATCCAGAACTTTTTCATGAAAATGAAAGTCTATACCCTTTAAACTACTTTTTCCCTCACTTTAGACCCAAGAAACCCCCATTTTACTTTGTTTCTATGAATTTGACTACATTAGATACCTCAATAAGTAGAATCATACACTATTTTCCTTTTTCATGACAGTTATCTTTTACTTAGCATAATGTCCTCAAAGTTCATTATGTTGTAGTATGAGACTGGATTTTCTTTCTTTTTAAGGCTGAATGTAGCTTTTTAATATTTGTTTATTATGAAGTATTTCAAGTATGATGAAAAGCATAAAAAATATTAAAGTTTTTTTGTAGTAAGATATTCTAATTACACATGACCCAAAGTTCTCTTTGACTCACAATTAATGAACTGAAATAATAGGACATTTGAGTAAGTACATATTAGTAGAAAAAACAGATGATTTGTTTTTCTTATTTCTTGTTTGGTAGTTCTATAACAGTGTTTGGTAGCGATGATAAAAATGTAAAATATCTAAAATATACATTGCCATCTATATAGTTTATTAAAAATTAATTCACACTGTGTCCCCATAGTAACTGCTAAACCAATAGTAAAGCAGATACCTTTTTGTAATTACAAAAATACAGTTAACAAAACAGTGAGAAAGATAATATTTTTGTAGTAAACGTATGGAGAGTTATGAAGTATTCATTTGTTAAATAAATGCCCAATAATTGTGAGATAGGAAACCATTTTGAAATATAAATTCTTATCATACTTTAAGAAAATATTAAGTATAAAGTCAAAATGATCTAATAAATCAGTGACTTGTCACTTAGCATTTCTAGTTATAAATTTTATTACACCATGGCTGAGCAAGTATAGAAGAGAATTCAGCTGCAAGCTCTTCTTTCTTCTCTACTTTTCTACCCTTTTACTATTCTTCTTTGAAAAGGAAGTCATAGAATATTTTTTTCTAGAACTAAATCACTTCCAGGATTACTATAGAAAATACAGATTTAATTTATAGTAGTGTTAAAAGATGATCTTTAGTTATATTATAAAAGAATCCAAATATGGAATCCTATAACTTTATAAGATTATTAAATTTAGGTTATTGATCTATTTATTTTTATTTTGCTTTTCCATTTTAGTGTCTATCCTAATAAAACATAGTTATGCAGATTTAATATATAGACCATCACTAAGCTGAAAGAATAGTTAACTGTTGTCTTATGTTGTTATAGAACTTCTTGTAGGAAAGATTAGATGGAAAGTCCATTTCTCATAAAAGTTTCTAATAATTTTTTAAATGATCTACATTAAATTTTTAGAAATTATTTCAACCATGTCATAAAACACTTGGTTCTTGATTATACAGGGTAGGGAAAAAGTAGGTTTATAGTTCTGAGTATGCAAAAGTTTATTCTTGTATTTTTACTTATTAGTATATTTTCCATACTAAAATCTATAAACCTACTTTTGCCCCACCTGTACTAACCAATTAAAGTAAATTATTTAAAAATAAAATGTATTACCTATCAGACAGGTAGCTACATGGCCATTTACATGTATTTATGAAAAGAAATAATGCAAGAGATTTTCTAAGGTGGCCTCCTATGCATGCCAAGCATTTTTGCTCTTTGAAGCATACTTAATAGCTTTCCTTTGGTATCATGAAACCTACATGTATTTTATAAATATCACAGAACATGAGAACATGGACAATCTGAGAACATCAGAAACCATGCTATTCAGTGTCATATGGTGTAAAATAGCTCATCCTGTGAAGCTTCTCCCAGATGTCCTGCAGATTGCTCACTAGCTGAAATGTCCTCATTGTCTTCTTTGAATGGCATTCAAATCGCTGTGTTTCCTAATTGGCGACTAGATGAATGACTTTGTAGCAAGTATTTGGGGATATTCTGGTTATAAAAGGAGACTTCATGTTATACTGTAAGGCCTTCAAAGTTTTTATCATCTATAACCAGGCACTGACAGGAAGGTTAGAACACATTCATTTCCTTAGTGTGTGTAACAGAATGAAACTAAGAGAAGTAACAAATGATAGATAATGAGCTGTAAAGTAGATTGCTACAGTCAATTTTGAACATAAATTTTGTAAGAAAGATGTTTTTGGTTGGGAAAAATGGCAAGTGTGTGGCTTGAGTCAAGAGGATGGCTGGCTGTTGCCTGAACATGGAGCCATTGGGTATAGGATCTGAAAACATATGATTGGAACTTGTGTTTAAGAATCTACTATATGCAGAGATCTAAATAATGCTAGACTTCAGGAAAGTGATTTTTGAGGCTATGATTAAGATAAATTGGATGAAGAAGAGGCTATGGGAGAGAAGGCTGGTAAGACCTGGACTTGGGATGCAGCTAAGAAATGAGATTAAAATTTTCAGGTAACTCTTAGGGGGCCATATGACTCATTCAAATTAACATCCAAATGTTGTATTTAAAAATCCTTAGGGGAAAGATTTCCAAATATTTGCCTGTTGTCATAGATACTTCAAGACTGGAGGAAGAAAAATAGTTCAAAGGGAACACGAGATGGCAGCAGTTATATCATCTAAAGAGAAAGATTGGGAAAAGAAAAACGTGAAATTATTTTTAAAATAAAGAATATGTAGTACTCTATCCTTTATGTGCTGTATTTCTTTTCAGTTCAGAGATTGTCATTGGTTTCATGTTTCACAGTACATCTGAGGTTCATATGGACTGTATAAAAATCCTACTCCATTATATGTGATTATTTCTGCAGATTAGTCTTCCTCTGTGTTATCTGAGGCAGAAGGGTCCTGGATGTTGCAAATTTGTTTTAAATGTTCCAACATTGCTTTTTCTTCCTCTTCTAGTCTTTCATCCTTCTTCATTTCCCACCTAAAAAAAAAATCACATCTTAATATTTTTGTAACTTCCAAACTAAGCCAACACTCAGTTATTCAAGACTTGAATATGTGTCCCCTGGTTTATTGAGGCATCTGTTTCTCCTTTTACTAACTACCTCTTGGGTAACACAATTCAGTTGGCATTGATAGTTTCTGCAAGTGAGCCAAGACGATGGGAGAGGGAAATAGTCAAACCAGCTCTACTCCAGGGTAAAATTTTAAAGTATTGTTTTAAATGAGGTTTCTGTATTTCTAAATTAAAAAAAAAAAATTATATATATATATATATATGGCTTGACCAGGCGGTGGCGCAATGGATAGAGCGTCGGACTGGGATGCGGAGGACCCACGACCCACGTTCGAGACCCCAAGGTCACCAGCTTGAGTGTGGGCCCATCTGGTTTGAGCAAAGCTCATCAGCTTGGACCCAAGGTCGCTGGCTCCAGCAAGGGGTTGCTCGGTCTGCTGAAGGTCAAGGCACAAGTGAGAAAGCAATCAATGAACAATTAAGGTGTCGCAATGAAAAACTGATGATTGATGCTTTTCATCTCTCTCCATTCCTGTCTGTCTATCCCTATCTATCCCTCTCTCTGACTCTCTCTCTGTCCCTGTAAAAACAAAAACAAAACACAAAATAAAAAATATATATATATATATGGCTTACCAGGATATACATACATATAAATAAAATCTAGAATTAGAAATTAATATGCACCAATTTTTTCATAGTATTTTTCCATCACTGTCAACCTATCAGTGGATTTAAGTTGCAGAGAGGTTTATCAGGAAGACTTCAGCAGCAACAATATACTGTAAGTTACACTGAATATACCTTAAAAGCAAGTCAGTCTATTTCTAGAACTAAGATCAAATTTGAAGTAATCAAGTTAAATCACCTAAAAAAATAGCAAACTGTTAGCAAGCTTTCACAAAGCATTTGCTAAAAGGAAAAAAAAAGAAAGAAAAAAAATGAAAGACTTTCTAATTCTGTGTGATTAAGAAATAATAGGATAAAATGTTAGGAGTATTGAACTAAGTATATATATAAAACCTTACAAAGTAAATACTATCACAATAACCCACTATGGTTAATCCTTTCTTCCCCTTCTTCCTCTCTCATATATGCCACCTTCTCAGGACTGATCAGGGCATACTTAACCCAGCACTCCAACAAGGAGTCATCTGCATATATTTCCTTTTTTTTCCCTCTTATTTCTACATAAGCCATCCACCATGATATGCTGGCACAAAAGGATTATAAAACCAATGTTGATACATCCTAAGAGAACTTCTGCTATAAGGTCTTCAAAAGGACAGGATTTCTTTTTCATTTTATTAAATATATTGGGGTGACATTGGTTAATAACTTACTTTTTTTGTAAAGATTTAATTTATTCATTTTAGAGGGAAGAGAAGAGAGAAAGAGAAGGGAGGGGGAGCAGGAAGCATCAACTCACATATGTGTGTTGCCCAGGCGAGCCCAGGGTTTCCAACCAGTGACCTCAGTGTTCCAGATCATCACTTGATCCACTGTGCCATGACAGGTCAGGCATGGTTAATAACTGTCAAATGTACCGTTCTATAGTACATCATCTGTATATTGATTGCATTGTGCACTCACCATCCATGTCCCCTTTGTCACGATGTATTTGACCCCCTTTATCCTCTTTATCTCTCCCCACTCCTCCTTCCCTCTGGGAACCTTAATAGTTTTCTGTCTATGAATTTGTTTGTTGTTTTCTGCTTTATATTCCACATATGAGTGAAATCATATGGTTCTTATCTTTTTCTACATGACTTGTTTCACTTAGCATGATACTCTCAAGATCCATCCATGTTGTCACAAATGGTGCTTTTTCATCCTTTTTTTATGGCTGAGTAGTATTGAATTATATATATATATGTAACTCATTTTCTTTATCTAGTTATCCATGGAAGGACACTAATGTTTCCATGCTTTGGCTACCGTGAATAATGTGGCAACAAACACAGAGCTACATATATTTACAAATAATATTTAAAAATTTTTCAGATAGATACCCAGAAGAGGGACTGCTGGGTCATGTTGCAGCTATATTATTTTTTGAGGAAGCTTCATATTGTTTTTCACATTGGCTGTAAAGTTGACATTGCTATGAGCAGTATATAAGGGTTCTTTTTCTCTATATCCTCTCTAACACTTGTTATTTCTTTTTTTAAATTCTGTGAGAACAGGGAAAACAGAGAGACAGACTGCTGCATGCACCCTGACCGGAATCCAACCAGCAAGCCCACTAAGGGGCAATGCTCTGCCCATCTGGGGCGTTGCTTCATTGCTCAGCAACTGAGCTCCTCTTAGTGCCTGAGGTGGAGGCCATGGAGCCATCCACAGCACCCAGGGTCAACTCGCTCCAATCAAGCTATGGCTGCAGGAGGGAAAGAGAGAGAAAGAGAGAGAGAGGGCGGGGAGAGGGGGTTGAAAAGTAGATGGGCACTTCTCCTGTGTGCCCTTACTGGAAATTGAACCAGGGACATCCACAAGTCAAGCCAATACTCTACTACGTGAGCTAACTGGCCAGGGCTGTTCTGTTTTTTAAAAATTTTTATTGATTTTAATTTATTGTGTTTACATAGATTCAAGTGTTCCACTGAATATATCTCCCCTCCCCACCCCTGTGTTCCCCTCAAAATCCCCCATGCCCCCTCCCCAATCTCTTTCCCCCTTCCCTCCAGGATTTGCTTTCCTGCTTTATATATATATATATATATATATATATATATATATATATATATATATATATATAATTTCACTCATCTTTTTCCCTTCTCTGATCCCATCCTCTCATTCCCTTTGCCTCTGGTCCCTTTGATCCCAACTCAGCCTCTATTCCACTCCTCAGTTCACATTGTTCATTAGATTCCTAAAATGAGTGAGATCATATGATATTTTTCTTTCTCTGCCTGACTTATTTCACTTAGCATAATAGTTTCCAGGTCGAACCATGTTGTCATGAAAGGTAAGATTTTATGCTTTTTCACTGCTGCATAGTATTCCACCATGTACATGTACCACAGTTTTTTAATCCACTCGTTCACTGATGGGTACTCGGATTGTTTCCAGATCTTGGCTGTTGTAAACAATGCTGCAATAAACATGGGGGTGCATTTCTTCTCTTAAATCAGTGATTTGTTATTCATAGGATATATTCCTAAAAGTAAGATGGCTGGGTCAAGAGGCAGTTCCATTTTTAATATTTTGAGGAATCTCCATACTGTTTTACACAGTGGCTGCACCAGTCCGTGTTCCCACCAGCAGTGCAGGAGGATTCCCCTTTCTCCACACCATCGCCAGCACTTCTTGTGTATTGTTTGTTAATGAGCACCATTCTGACTGGTGTGAGGTGGTATCTCACTGTGGTTTTAATTTGCATTTCTCTAATGATTAGTGAAGTTGAACATTTTTTCCTGTGCCTATTGGCCATATGTATGTCCTCTTTGAATAAGTGTTTATTCATTATTTTCCCATTTTTTGATTGGATTATCTTCCTGGTATTGAATTTTACAAGTTCTTTATAAATTTTGGTTATTAACCCCTTATCAGACATATTGTCAAATATGTTCTTCCTTTGTATGGTTTGTCTTTTTATTTTGTTCATATTTTCTTTAGCTGTACAAAAGCTTTTTAGTTTAATATAGTCCCATTTGTTCATCCTGTCTTTTATTTCACTTACCTGTGGAGATAAATCCGCAAATGTATTGCTGTGAGAGATGTTGGAGAGCTTACTGCCTATGTTTTCTTCCAAGATGATTATGGTTTCATGACTTACATGTAAGTTTTTTATCCAATTTGAGTTTATTTTCGTGAATAGTGTTAGTTGCTGGTCTAGTTTCATTGTTTTGCAGGTAGAGTCCAATTTTCCCAACATCATTGGTTAAAGAGACTGTCTTTAGTCCAGTGTATGCTCTTACCTCCTTTGTCAAATATCCCATAAAGGTATGGGTTTATTTCTGGGTTCTCTGTTCTGTTCCATTGATCTGTATGCCAGTACCAAGCTGTTTTCAGTACAATGCCCTTGTAGTATATAACTCGATATCAGGAAGTGTGATACCATCCACTTTATTCTTCTTTTTCAAGATTGCTGAGGCTATTCACGTGCTTTTTTGGTTCCATATAAATGTTTGGAATATTTGTTCTATATCTTTGAAGTATGTCATTGATATTTTAATAAGAATTGCATTGAATTTATAAATTGCTTTGGGTAATATAGACATTTTAATTATGTTTATTCTTCCTCTCCATGAACATGGTATATGCTTCCACATGTTTGTATCTTCCATAATATTTTTATGAATATTTTATAATTTTACAAATACAAGTCTTTAACCTCCTCGCTTAAATTTATTCTTAGATACTTTATTTTACTATTTTGTTGCAATAGTAAATAAAACTGCTTTCTTAATTTCTCTTTCAGACATTTCTTTGTTGGTGTATAAAAATGCCTCTGATTTCTGAATATTAATTTTATATCCTGCCACCTTGCTGAACTCATGCATCAGGTCCAGTAGTTTTTTCACTGTGACTTTATGATTTTCTATGTACAGTATCATATCATCAGCAAATGAGCATCTATTGATATAATCATGTGATATTTCTCCTTCTTTTTGTTTATTTGATAAATCACATTGAGTAATTTGCAAATACTGTACCAGTCTTGCCTTCCCAGAATCCCACTTGATCATGATGTATGATTTTTTCATGTATTGCTGGATCCAGTTTGCTAATATGTTGTTGAGAATTTTAGCATCTAAATTCATCATGGATATTGGCCTTTAGTTTTCTTTCTTTGTAGTGTCTGACTGGTTTTGGAATGAGGATTATGCTTGCCTCATAAAAAGACCTCGGAAGTCTTCCCTCCTCTTGAATTTTTTGAAATAGCTTGATAGTTCTTTAAATATTTGGTAGAATTTGTCTGTGAAGCCATCTGGCTCAGGGCTTTTGATTGTTAGGAGGTTTTTGATAACTGTTTCAATCTCATTTGTTGTAATTGGTCTGTTTAGGTTTTCTGATTTTTTGCAGATAGTTTATTGAAAGATTATATGTTTCAAGGAATTTGTCCATTTCATTTAAGTTGTCTAATTTTTTGGCATAGAGTTCTTCATAGTATTTTCTTACAACTTTGTATTTCTTCTGTGTCAGTTGTTACTTCTCCACTCTCATTTTTTATTTTATTTATTTGAGTCCTCACTCTGTATTTTTTGGTGAGTCTGGTTAAAAGTTCATTAATCTTGTTTACCTTTTCAAAGAACCAGCTCTTGATTATGTTGATATTCTCTATTGCTTTTTTAACCTCTATGTCATTTATTTCCACTTTGATCTTTATTATTTCCTTCCTTCTACTTCCTCTGGGATTTTCTTGCTGTTCTTTTTCTAGTTCTTTTAGATGCAGGGTTAAGTTGTTTATTTGAGCTTTTGCTTGCTTCTTAAGGTATGCTTGTAATGCTATAAATTTCCCTCTCTTCTCTGCTTTTGCTGTCCCATAAATTTTGAGTCGTTTTATGTTCATTTTCATTTGTTTCAAGGAAATTTTTTATTTCTTCCTTGATCTCATTGTAATGTTTGTTATTTAATAACATGCTATTCAGTTTCCAAGTGTTTGAATGTTTTTCAGTTTTTCTATTGTAGTTGATTTATAGTTTCATGTCATTGTGATCAGAGAAGATGCTTGATATGATTTCAGTCTTATTAAATTTATTGAGACTTATTTTGTGTCCTAACATGTAGACTATCTTAGAGAATGTACCATGAGCACTTGAAAAGAATGTATATTCTGCTGCTTTAGGGTGAAAGGTTCTGAAGATATCTATTAAATCCAGTTGATGTACTGTGTCCTTTAACGGTGCTGTTTCTTTGTTAATTTTCTTCCTTGAGGTTCTATCTAGTGATGTTTGTGAGGTATTGAAATCCCCTACTATTATAGTATTGCTGTTAATTTGCCCTTTATATCTATCAAAGTCTGCTTTATATATTTAGGTGCTCCTATATTATACACATAGATATTTATAATGGTTATATCTTCCTGTTGGATCACTCCCTTTATCATTATGTAGTGACCTTCTTTATTTCTTACTTTGTGTTACAGTCAATTTTATCAGATAGAAGTATTGTTACACCAGCTTTTCTTTTTTATTTCTGTTTGCATGAAATATGTTTTTCCATCCCTTCACTTTCAGCCTATGTGTATCTTTTGTTTTGAGGTGAGTTTCTTGTAGACAGGATATGTATGGGTCCTGTTTTTCTAGCCACACAGCTACTCTATGTCTTTTGATTGGAGAATTTAATACATTTACATTTAAGGTTATTATTGATATGTTGTTGTTTATTGCCATTTTATTCTTTGAATCTACATTCCTTTTTTTCTAGATTTTTTTCCCCTTTGTTCTGTTCACAGCAGGCCCCTTAACATTTTTTGCAGCATTGGTTTGGTTGTAATAAATTCCTTCAGTTTTTTTTCTTTTTTCTCTGGCAAGCTTTTTATTTCTCCTTCAATTTTAAATGATAGCTTTGCTGGATAAAGAAGTCTTGGTTGTAGGCTCTTGTTTTGCATTACTTTGAATATTTCTTGCCAATTCCTTCTGGCCTCAAGTGTTTCTGTTGAGAAGTCAAATGTCATCCCTATGGGAGCTTCTTTGTAGGTGATTGCTTTTCTCTTGAAACTTTTAGCATTTTTTCTTTATTTCTTAACTTCGGTATTTTAATTATGATGTGTCTTGTTGTAGGTCTCTTTGGGTTCCTCTTTAATGGGATTCTCTGCATGTGTTAAACTTGTGTGACATTTTCCTTCATCAATTTAGGGAAGTTTTTGGCTATATTTCTTCAATCAGGTTCTCTGTCACTTGTTCTTTCTCTTCTCTTTTA
Source organism: Rhynchonycteris naso (assembly GCA_037038555.1). Lineage (NCBI taxonomy): Eukaryota > Metazoa > Chordata > Mammalia > Chiroptera > Emballonuridae > Rhynchonycteris > Rhynchonycteris naso. Next base: position 139,281,835 of record CM073000.1, read on the forward strand.
GAAACCTCTATTATGTGGATGCTGTTTCTGTTCATTTTGTCACAGAGCTCTCTTAGAATTTCCTCAGACTTTTTGGTTCTCTTTTCTTTTTGCTGTTCTGCTTCCGTGTTTTTGTTTATCTTGTCCTCTAAATCGCTGATTCGATCTTCTGCTTCATCCAGCCTTCTGTTGAACCCTTATAGTGCAGTCTTCATTTCTGATATTATATTTGTCATTTCTGACTGGTTATTTTTTTATGATTTCAATGTCCTTTTTGATGCTAGCTTTCTCTTTATTTAGGTGCTCATATGTCTATCAATTGTTGCTCTAAGATCCCTTAGCATGCTAACAATCATTATTTTAACTCTGTATCTGGTATCTTGGTTATTTCCATCTCATTCAGTTCTTTTTCTGGGGATTTCTCTTGTTGATTCATTTGGATTGCATTTCTCTGTCTTCCCATTTTGTCAGTGTATAAACTGCTCCTTTGGATGTGTTGTTTGTGTAGAGAGCTGACTATAGGGTTGGTGTCTGCCTCTAGCTTTCAGTTGTGTTATTTCTAGATCTTCTTGGTTTGGCCTCAGCTGTTGTTTATAACTTGCTGTGGGCTACTTGTCTGCAGCTACTGCTCTTTTTGCTATTTGTGTCAGCGTTTTTTATGCCTTAGCTGGGTCAGGTGTGAGGAGCCCTTCTTGAAGAAACAACACTAACTAGGGTTGTTAGACCCTGAGCTGATGGTCTCCGTATCTGGCCGCTGGATGTGCCAGCCCTGAAACTCCCAGGCCGGAACCTGGTGCAGACCGGTGGGAGTCACTGCTTACGACTGGCCCTTAGCAACCTTCTTTGAGCTACAGGCAAACCAGAATTTGTGCCTGGCTCTGTTGGACCCAGATGCTGTTGTGAATATCAGCTTCATTCCTATCTACTCTTGGTCTTTGTGTGTGGCCTATCTATGCCTGAGGTGTGGTCTTTTTGCCAGCCCCTCACCACCACTGCCTCCTCGGGCACAGGCACCACCAGGCATGTGGGCGTGTGGGGTGCCTTCCCGGGCTCTGCCCCCTGGCAGTGTGCTGGGCTCAACCCCCCGTTGCCACCTCACCAGGCTCCATCCTCCAATGCTTCCCACTGCCATTGCCACCACTGCACAGGCCAGCTCGTCAGGCTTTACCCTCTTACCACCTCACAGGCTGCCCCGCCAAGTTTCATGGCCATTGCCGCAGCTGGGCCCTCGTACCCTTCGGAGGGTACTCAACAACGTGGGGAGCGGTGTAGCCCAGACTTCAGCATTCAAAACCTGTGTCCCTGATGTGTCCCCTGCTTCTAAGAGACTCTTTCCACTGACTGGAGTAGGAAAGCCTCAGGTGGATGGGGTAATTGCTTCCCTTTGCTGGCATTGGTATTTCCAGGAAAAATGGCCACTTTAGGTTTGGGGAGTGACCCGATACAGGGGTTAGGGTGGCTGTCCCCCACAGTCTCTCCCTGTACCTCCATGACTACACTCTCCTCTCACAACCCCAATGCTCTTGGTGCTCTCTGCTCCCGAAGCACTGGGTAAGTGACTGTGAACGAAGTTTTCTGCACGGTCCCTTTAAGACAGATTCTGGGTCTGAGAGTTCTGTCTCCCTCTCACAAACAGTAACCTGGCTCTTCTTTCAGTTAAATACTCTCTGTATGCCTCCTCTATTTTCTGGGGCTCTACGCTTGGGCTACAGTCCTGGAGCTAAGGACCCACAACTCTCTGGGCAACCCAGCCTGCCGTTAGAGACCCTCTGGGCTACTGTTTGCTCCTGGGAACGGGGCAGCCATTTTCGTGTCTCCGCCCTTTCTACCAGTCTCAGTGTAGTTTCTTCAGTGATGCTTGGTTACAGACTCCTCTTTGTTTAATCCAAAGTTGGTTTTTCAAGATGATTGTTTCTTTTTTTAAAATTCTTTTTTAATTTTATTCATTTTAGAGAGGAGACACAGAGTGAGAGAGAGAGAGAGAGAGAGAAAGAGAGAAAGGGGGGAGGAGCTGGAAGCATCAACTCCCATATGTGCCTTGACCAGACCAGTGCAGGGTTTTGACAGGTCAGGCTCAAGATGATTGTTTCTAAATTAATTTGTAATCCACTTTGGTTCTGGGAGGTGGGAGTTGTAACATCCACCTACTCCATTGCCATTTTGTCGTTGCTCATTATCTTTTATACTGTTAATAATAGCCATTGTAACAGGTGTGAGATGGTATCTCATTGTGGTTTTGTTTTTCATTTCCTGTAAGGCTAGTGAAGTTGAGAATCTTTTCATATATCTGATGGCCATTGATATGTCTGTTGAAGTCCTCTGCCCATTTTTTAATAAGATTGTTTTTAGTTATTGTTGAATTATATGAGTTCTTTATATATTATGGATATCTATGTGTCCCTTATCAGAAGTATCACTTGCAAATATCTTCCTTCATTTTGTTGGTTGACTTTTGTTTTGTTGATAGTTTCTTTTGCTATACAGAAGTTTTTTTACTTTTATGTAGTCCCATTTATTTTTGTTTTTTATTTCCTTTGATTTTGGGGTCAAGTTCACAAAAGCTTCTCTGAGAAAAAGTTCCATATATGTAGTATCTTTGTTTTTTCTATGTATTTTATTGTGTCAGATCTCATATTTAAGTTTTTAATTGATTTTGATTTAATTATTTAAATTATTTTGTATATGATGTCAAATAGTAGTCTAGCTTTATCGTTTTGCATTCGACTTTTTAGTTTCCCAAGACAATTTATTGATGAGGCTTTTCTTTCTCCATTGTATGTTTTTTGGCTCCTTTGTCTAAAATGAGTTGCCTATATACATGTGGTTTTATTTCTAGGCTCTCAATTCTGTTCCAGTGGTTTCTGTGTCTGTTTTTCTGTCAACACCATACTGTTTTCATTACTGTAGCTTTGTAGTATAATTTGAAGTCAGGATGTATGATACCTCTGTTCTTTTTTCTCAGGGGTCATTTATGGTTCCATACACATTTGAGGATTTTTGTTCTATTTATTTAAAATATACTATTGTAATTTTGTTGGGGATTGCATTAAATCTGTATATTGCTTTAGATAATATGACCATTTTAACTATGTTGATTCTTCCAATCGATGAGCATGAAATATGTTTCCATTTGCTTATGTCTTCTTCAATTTCTTTCAGTAATGCCTTTGAGTTTTCAGTGTATACGTCTTTTATTTCCTTTAAATTTATTTATTCATATATATATATATGTATATATATATATATATATATATATATATATATATATATATATATATATATATATATAGTAAGAGAGAACAGACAGGGATAGACAGACAGAAAGGGAGAGAGATGAAAAGTATGATCTCATAGTTGGGGTACTTTAATTGTTCACTATGTGCCTTGACTGGCGGGCGGGGGGTGGTGGTAGAGTGGTTTCTCCAGCCAAGCCAGTGACCCCTTGCTCAAGCCAGTGACGTTGGGCTTAAACCAGAGACCTTTGAGCTCAAGCCAGTGACCATGGGGTCATGTCTACGATCTTATGCTCAAGCTGGTGACACTGCACTCAAGCTGTGAGCCTGCACTAAAGCCAGATGAGCCTGCGTTCAGGAGGCAACTGACCTTGGGGTTTCAAACTTGAGTTCTTAGTGTTTCAAGCTGATGCTCTATCCACTATACCACCACCTGGTCAGACTTCTTTTTCAGTTTTTAAAAGTTATTTATTGACTTTAGAGAGAGAGGAAGGGAGAGAGGGAGGGAGAGGGAGAGCAAGAAAAAATGGACATCAATTTGTTGTTCCACTTATTTATGCATTCACTGTTGATTCCTGTATGCAGCCTGGACAGTTTTCACCTATTTGGATGATGCTCTAACCAACTGATCTACCCGGCTGGGGGTGTATTTTGTTCTTTATGTTGCAATTTAAAGGATATTCTTTTCTTCATTTCTTTTTCTTATATTTCATTGTTAATACACAACGGTGTAATGGATTTTTGGACACTGATTTTGTATCGTGCAATTGTATTTGTTTATTGTTTCTAATGGTTTTTTGGTAGAGTCTTCAGGGTTTTCTGTATATGGAATCATGAAGGGGATAGGACTTCTAGCAACAAATAAGCAGCCCTTCAATGAATGTCTTCCAGAAGCCCCTATTTAATTGCATTTAGAACTCTAGGTAATAAATAGCCTGTCATGCATGAGGAAATCATATCAAGTTTGGAGGTGGGAGAGAGGGATCATACTACTTTGGGCATAGCATTTTGGCATGGGCGTTGCATTTCCATAGAAAACTCTTATTAGGATACCTGTTTCCCTACAGGTTTCCTTGTTGAAGGGGTAGGTTCAATATGAGCTGGCCAGCCCTGGAAAGTGAAATTTATGAGTGAAGTAAAAGGGAAAGAGTGGAGAGAAAGGGGGGATTATCTGAGAGACCAGTCCTGGGTTTAATTTACATTTCTTCTTCATTGTGTGGGATTTTCCTTATCTACTAGCACCAACCTTGGCTGGATCCAGAGTTATCGGTTGTATTGGTTTTAGTAACTTGAAGGGTAGAGATATTTTACCACTACACTGTTCAAAGCCATGTTACAAGGGGGTAGTACTCCTAAAACCATATTCTGAGATTTAAAATTTAACCCAAAAGGTTACCTAATACTGCTTTAATGGAATTTTAAAGAATTGTCCCTACCAATTTTATATATGAGAACTTGGACATCATTAATTTGCATGTAAAATTGAACTCCTTCCAAGCAGGAATAAAAATAATAAAAAAACTTATATAACACTAAGTGTCAGGCATTTTTTAAAACCCTTAATGTATCACTCTTTAAGTCCTTACGACAAAATGTTATTGCCATCTATGGAGGAGTAAACTGAAGCACAGAATGCTAATGTCACTTGCCCAAGTATCTTTGTATTGAAATATGGGAGTCAGACTCTGGAGTCTGAGCTTGTAAATGCAATACTAACCATAGTTTTACAAACATTTTGCAAGCATCATTAATTACTGTTAAACAATAATTTAAATATTTCATTTCCTGAAAATATGTTGCATAAATTAGGCTAAGTGTTTTTAAAAAGAACTTTATAAAATTCATATACTCTTTTTTTTTTTATGTTTGGCCTCTGGTTTCTTTCTTTTTTAGATTTTATTTATTCATTTTAGAAAGAGGAGAGAGAAGGCGGGGTGGGGAGAAGCAGGTAGCACCAACTCCCATATGTGCCATGACCAGGCAAGCCCAGGGTTTTGAACCAGCAACCTCAGTGTTTCAGGTCCACACTTTTATCCACTGTGCCACCATAGGTCAGGCTAAAATTCATATACTCTTAAAGAAATTCAAACATGCAAAATTGGATTTGCCCTTTTTCTCCCACGTAAAAGTACTAATAATGTACTAAGTAAATGAATTATTTTCTGATATCAACAAAATATGTACTATGTACATAAATATTTTAATCATTGTCTCTACATGTAAAAATTAAAAACACAAACTCTGTTTCACTAAAAAATCTGTATAATTAATGTAATTTAAATGAATTGTATTCATAATAGGATCTACAATAAAGGTTTTTGAAGCTTTGTGACAATGATAGGCAATTCATAGTCTAATTGAGCTGTTAGTAATTAATGACATTAGGCAAAGTTACTTCTCTACCACAATATTCTTATATTTGCTCTCTGCTTATTAAGAAAAAATTCATCTCATAAGCAAATAAGAAATTATGACAAAGATAGGAAAAACTACATATTAGAACTATATTTCCCCTAATTTTTTACTTTTAGTGATTAGAATCATTAGAGATTTTAAATGTATGATTATCACAAGTGTTATTTCTTTATATCTCTAAGTTCTTAAAAGAAGTTTATCTCTAATTCCATTATAGTTTTAGACTTTGTTAACACAGTTAAAAAAGAATTATATCAAAATACTATTGGAAGAGAAAATAATCTGTAAAACACAATTGACTAGGAAATCTGTTTAAAATTTCTATGTCTAGTTTTCTCTCTATCTATAAAATCTGTATGTCCTTATGGAAGCATGTCCTTACAGAAAACAGGAAAAATCAGAACCAGCATATTCAGGTTCCGCCCAGATCAACCTTTTTTTTTTTTTTTGACAGAAAGAGACAGAGAGAGGGACAGACAGGGACAGAGATGAGAAGCATCAATTCTTTGTTGCAGCACCTTAGTTGTACATTGCTTTCTCATATGTGCCTTGACCGGGGGGGGGGGGGGCTATAGTAGAGCATGTGACCCCTTGCTCAAGCCAGAAACCTTGGCTCAAGCTGGTGAGCTGTGCTCAAACCTGATGAGTTAGCAAGCAGGCCAGCAACCTCGGGGTCTCAAACCTGGGTCCTGTGCTTCCCAGTCCGACGCTCTATCCACTGTGCCACTACCTGGTCAGGATCTGCCTAAATCAACTTTATGAAGTCATTGTAATTTTGTTTTTTCTAACTTTGGTACCCTGTTCTCTTTCACTATTGCTGAATTTCCCACCTGCCTACTCTGGAAAAATAACTAAAACCTGACCCCACTCGTACTGGCGGTAGTGAATATCTTGTCTCTTAGACACTGATGAGCAGTAAAGTCTTGTGAGACCCCACTCATCTGCACCATAATCTTAACTATCTTCTGGAACATGTTTCATCTGCATGGCTCCTGTGTAGGAAGATGTGGGGACTTGGCCTATCCTTGAGTAGGGGATCCCTTTTCCTATCCAGACAAAACAGGAGACCCTAAAACTTTGACTGAGATACTCTAAATGAAATAGCAGTCACACACTATTCAGATTGGCATGAATGTTCTCAGCTTTGGTGGTTCTTCCTGGATTTATATACACATTTAGCTCTGGACCAGAGTTCTGTTTATCTATGAATATTAGGTAATATTATAGGGCTTTTACATGTACCGTACCATGGCTCACAGCTTTCTATTTCTTTCTTTCTTTTTTTTTTACAGGGACAGAGAGAGAGAGTCAGAGAGAGGGATAGACAGGAACGGAGAGAGGTGAGAAGCATCAATCATTAGTTTTTTGTTGCCGTCACAACACCTTACTTGTTCATTGATTGCTTTCTCACACGTGCCTTGACCGCGGGCCTTCAGCAGACCGAGTAACCCCTTGCTGGAGCCAGTGACCTTGGGTCCAAGCTGGCGAGCTTTTGCTCAAGCCAGATGGGCCCGCGCTCAAGCTGGCGAGCTCGGGGTCTCGAACCTGGGTCTTCCGCTTCCCAGTTCGACGCTCTATCCACTGCACCACCGCCTGGTCAGGCATAGCTTTGTATTTCTGCTTACCTCAATAAGCAGTGGTGGATTTGGGCTTTCTAAAATGAGACCCGAATGCTGCCCAACTGGCTCAGTGGTAGAGCCTCAGCCTGGTGTGTGGAACCCCAGGTTTGATTCCTGGCTAGGGAATACAGGAGAAGCACCCATCTTCTTTTCCACCCTTCCCCTTCTCCTTCCTCTCTCTCTCTCTCTTTCCCTCCTGCAGCCAAGGCTCCATTGGAGCAAAGTTGGCCCAGGCACTGAGGATGGCTCCATGGCCTCCGCCTCAGGTGCTAGAATGTCTCCGCTGCAACGAGAGCAATGCCCCAGAGGGGCAGAGCATTGCCTCCCGGTGGGTGTGCGGGGTGGATCCCAGTCAGGTACATGTGGGAGTCTGTCTCTCTGCCTCCCCACTTCTAACTTCAGAAAAGTAATAAATAAATAAAATGAGACCTGGATAGTTACAAAATAAAAATGTTCACCAAATGCTTTTTCTGCCACATCCTTGAGCTTTTGGAGGCTGCTGGGAATAGGACTTCTATACAGGTATTGATCGACTTACGACCTATGCAACTTACGACCATTCGATTTTATGACCACAATCGCTAGCCATGACTGCTTCATGTCTGAAGCAGTTTTTGTATGCACCTGTATTTTGTAATTTTGTATGTTTTGCAAATATTAAACCAGTTGTACTGGTAATGCATAATGCAGTGAGTGTTTTACTTAAACCTGACAAATGTAAAAATAAGAAACAAAATGGTATAGAGATGATACAAGTGGCATAAAATGAACAAAGAAAATTATGATATATAACAATAATGAAAGAAAATTATGATAAAATATTAAAGATTTTTATAACATCATTTCACAGTACTGTACAAATAGCCTACTCAACTTACAACCAAATCGTTTTACGACCGGTCTGTTGGAACCAATCATGGTCGTAAGTCGAGCACTAGCTGTAATGACAACTACGTCTAGAAAGCTGTGGTCCAAGGCCATTTTTGCTGGTTATAAGCAGGGTCTCTGGAACCAAAGGGAACACACAGGTCTTTTTAAAATTGAAGTTGTTTATTCTCAAGATGAAACTGAATTCTGCCAAGGCAAGAGATGTGCTATGTGTACAAAGCAAAGAACAACACAGTGACTCCTGGTGGCAAACTGAACAAAACCTAATCTGGGGAAAGATAACTCTTGTTCATAGAAACAGTGGATGGTTCATGTTAAATTCTGAAGCAACTTTCCTGCTAAGGGCACTGGACACAGAATCCATGTAATGCTATACCCATAAAGGATTTAAATTTATTGAAAGGCAAATAAAATGAATTTGATAAAACAAAAACAGTCACCTATCAATGACTAACTGTTCTCACAATCAGTTTGACAGAATGTTTTATTTGGGGGGTGCTTTAAGGATACTGTCAGAGCCATAATAGAGCCACGCTTGGGGAGTGATTAAGTATAAGGTATGTCTTGGTAGTGTGGGTTCAGACCTGACTTCAAGCAAGAGCAATCAACAATAGACAGGAGAAAGGCCACAGTCTGGAGTGTGAGAAGTTCTGTGAGGCATTTACTATATCTTCTACTAAGAGAGTGATGTATGAAAGGAGAGACGGTGAGCACTCCCCTTGACAAGGACGGTAGAGGCTCTCGGGCCCAACAACAAGCATACGGTTAAGGCATTGACATCTACTTCCTCTAAGAGAAAAACATCAAAAGTCTCTAAGCTAAAAAGTGTTCTGAATAAGAGCATAGGCTCTGGAGTCACTCTACCTTTTGGTTGAACCACCTCAGGCAAGTTTGTTAGCTTTGCTGTGCCTCAGGGTTTTCATCTATAAAATGGCATCAGATTTGTTTGCTAGGAGCACAGGCATACTCATTTGTTTCTGCATTGCCTATGACTGATCTCACTCTGTAATGTCAGAATTCAGTATCTATGGCTAAGACTCATTGAGCTTGACTGTCCTCACAAAGCCTAAGACATTTACTGTTGGGACGTTTACAGAGAATGTTTGCGGAATGCTCTACTACAATGGTGGTTCTTAATGGGTGATGCTGCCTCCCAATGGGGAAATATGGAAAGCATTTGTGGTTAACACTGTCTGGAGAGTGCTTCTGGGACCTGGAAACAGAGGTGGTATAAACATCTCTCATATGCAACAGTTCCAAAATATAAAGAGCTGTCTTCCCAAAATGTTAATATAGCATCCCTGCTGAGAAACAGGAGCTCTAGAATTCCAAAATAACTAACATTGAAGCATTCTTATCCAGTTTGTGATTTTAATTGAAATGGTTTCAGTATTACACTGCTTAGAATACTTTTTGCTGAAGAGTGGAGGTTTGGAAACCAGGTGCTGGATTTAAATCCCTTTAAACTGTATAGCTATGGCTACACCTCAGTTTCCTTATCAATAAAATATGAATAATAACATTGCCTGCTGCATAGACTTGTCATTAGGATGAGATGACTGTGTACACCTGAAACATAAAATAGTATGTGGTTCACAGCAAACACTCAATGAGTTATAAATTATCATGATTAATTTGCATATTGGTTAAAGTTACAAGTAGCAGAATCCTCATTGTGGAATATTAAACCAATAGGGAATTGTTTTTCTCACATAACAAGAAATCCAAATGTGTGGCTTGGTTTAAATAGCAGGGCTGATGTCTCTGTGACTTTCTTGTCCTTTACCTCATGGTTCCAAGGTGGTTGTTGTGACTTCAGGATCGTGCCCTTGTTTAGAGACAGGAAAATGGAGGAAGGGGAACAGGAGCTGCACTTGTTCCATTTATCAGAGAAATAAAACCTTTCCCAGATCCCTCCCAGCAAAAACTGTAGCCATACTGTCTATCTCTGAATCCTGACTGCCTTTTACTATGTGATATTGGGCAAGTTTCTTAACCTCTCTGTGCCTCAGTTTCTCATATACAGAATAGAAGATGCTAATGGTATATATCTAATGCATTATTATAAAAAAATAGTAGGTAAGCAATGAATTCATAAAGTGTTTCTGATTATTTTATGAGACTCTACTTGTATCAACAGGCTTCTCTTGAGCCCCTGCTTTGATGTTTCTTCTTCTACTGTGCCCTACACATTATTCTGATAAATTTTCTTTCTTGCCCTGGCTAGTTGGCTCAGTGGTAGAGTGTCGACCAGCATGTGAAAGTCCCAGGTTCAATTCCCAGTCAGGGCACACAGGAGAAGCAACCATAAGCTTCTCCACCCCTCTCTCTCACTCTTTTCCCTCCTGCAGCCATTGCTTGAATGGTTCAAGCAAGTTGGCCCCAGGTGCTGAGGATGGCTCCATGGTCTCACCTTAGGCAATGAAAAAGCTCAGTTGCTGAACAACAGAGCTGCTGCCCCAGATGGGCAGACCATCACCCTGTAAGGGGCTTGCCAGGTGGATCCCAGTTGAGGCATATGCGGGAGTCTGTCTCTCTGATTTCCCACTTCCCCGCCTCTCATTAATTTTTTTTTCTTATAAATATATGGGTCAAATGAAGTTACTAATTATTATGGTAGTTTCTCTCAGTGTTCAGTTATACATTTCTATGGTCATGTTGTTGTTTTCACTTATTTTTCTTTCATTTCATATTTGTTCACTCTGTCCAGCCTAGCATGGCAAAGGCTATTTTTGTTTTGCTACAATCCCTTTGTTGTGTTTTTCAAATATATTCTATAATGATGGCATTTGATCATATTATTGACATTTCTCCTGAAACACCAATAAAACACTTGGATATAAAAATGTAACTTGAAATAAGCATCTTGATTTGATGTCATTATTAAACTTTTATGTAATACTTTATATTTACAAAGCGCTTTACTATTATTTACTAGTAAATGTACAGTTAAGCAACATTAACCATCTCGCCAAATTAATGATTTCAAATTGTCCTACCAGTTGGTAGCTGAAGAGTGAAAAATGAAATCATACTGGATTTTATTCTCTTCAAACAAACCATTTTGTCCTTCTCTCCTCCTCTGTACAACAGTACAGACCGACTTTAAAGGAGGAGGGGGAAGGATGTCTCTACTCTCTTCTCCCTGTCATCCTATAGAAGTGGACTTTCTTCAGGACCTGGACCGTCTTCTCCCATTGGTAAGCCTCACATTTATTTCCATATAGTCAGCTGTTGTCTCTCCAGCTGTAATTCATCTGTCTCTCAAACTGTAACCCAGTATCTTTAAACTTCATTTTTGTCCCAGGCTAAATACAGGTTTTGGTCACTTTCACTCCCACTCCGATTATATTCATCATTCATACACATTCCCCTACACTCAGTCACACAGGGCCTTCCTTATGAAGTAATCTGAGGTAGCTGTAGAGAATAAATCATGTTAACTCACTAGAAATGTAGAAACATTCATTAAAAAAAGCATCCTGATTTTTTTCAGTAGTAAAGTTATAATTAAATTTTATGGTAAAATTGGAAACTATAGAATATATATATATATATATATATTTACAGGGACAGAGAGACAGAGAGAGGGATAAACAGGGACAGACATACAGGAACGGAGAGAGGCGAGAAGCATCAATCATTAGTTTTCCATTGCTGTTGCAACACCTTAGTTGTACATTGATTGCTTTCTCACATGTGCCTTGACCGTGGGCCTTCAGCAGACCGAGCCACCCCTTGCTGGAGCCAGCGACCTTGGGTCCAAGCTAGCGAGCTTTTGCTCAAGCCAGATGGGCCCGCGCTCAAGCTGGTGACCTCGGGGTCTCGAATGTACGTCTTCCGCATCCCAGTCTGACGCTCTATCCACTGTGCTACTGCCTGGTCAGGCAGAAACTATAGAATTTGATGTTCTTCTTTAAAGATATTTCTGTAGGAAGGTGATGCTGAATAGCACTTAGTCCCAAAGGACAAACTTTAGGGAGGCGACAGATAAAAGGACACCCTACATTTGAGGATAACTTCATGGGTATTATGATTCATACATAGTTGTGAGAAAGCTATTATAAGCCAGAAAATCAGCTTTGAATGTAATCACCTTGAATATAAATGGCACTATTTTTTAATAGCTATACCTTTTTCATCCACATAAACCACAGGATTAGAGAGTTAGCCTCTTCCTTTGGAAACAAGTCTTTATAATAGCTTACTTACTTACCTACCCTCTTTCTGATATGTTCTCCAAATTATGCCAGTCCACAACCACTTTTACCTAAGTTTTAAGAAATGTGTAAAGTCTAGTAGTCCATCTCATGTAGCATACATTTAGTGGAAATGGGGAAGTCAACATTATTTTTTTCATGTAATCTAGATACTTTATTTATTGCTTAGCTTTACCATCTCTAAAATAAATAAATTTGAAATTGCCTTGTAGACTGCAATTTCAACACCTTAAAAGTTTTGCTTTTCTGTGAAATTTATACTGAATCTCTAAACTAGTTAAATAATAGGTGTCCTACATGGAAGTTACAAGGCTTTATACTCTTTCAGTAGGGCATTTGGGAATGAATGGATAGCAAAAATCTCACTTTGATAAGTGAGCAAAGAGAGCTTTATAAGTTTATTTCTAACTTAATGTAGTTCTTTTCTTAAGCTAATTAATGTATGCTAGTTTAAGGAGAATAGAAAAAACAAAAGCATTAAGGAAATATATCCACAAAAAAGGCCAAAAACAGAAATATCATTGTTATGTACTGCTTATTTTCATATTTAAAGACAGATTTTTTTAAAAGACAGATTAAAAAATTATTATAAAGGTTTCTATGAAATATAAAAGACCTTCAATTTTTACAGAATACTATAAATGGCAGTCACATCTTTGCCTTGGTAAGTTATACAACATAGGCATTTTAAAAACTAATCAAAGTGAGTTATTCCAAGTCCCCACAAATTATTTTCATCTAATTTAATACTTTAATATCCAGAAAGTAAGGTTTATTTTATAAAAATGTATCACTGTTGATATGGTATATAGTTTAGAGACCCTGGAACCCAATATTATATATATCTAAAATATAATATATAGAAATAAATAGAATAGATATAACTATATATAAAAATATATTTAAAATACATAGAAATAATACAATATATGAAAATAAATATTCTAGACTATTAAATATAAATAACACTTGACACAATAAATTAGTAGTTTAGTTGCTTGCTTCAGCCAAGAATTGTTATACAATTAGGATAACTAGCTATATATGCATTTTATCCAGCTAGTTCTTTAGGAATTTTAATGAATATTCTTCTGTAAAGTAGCAGATTTCTTTTCCTACAACTAATGCGGTATAAGGGCTGTTCCCAAGCTTAGAAACAAGCAGCAAAGTCCTTAATTTGAATTTATAGCCTTCAGAGACAATCTGCAATTCAATGTAACTGTCCTAACCAATTTATTTTAATTAATATGATTTGTTCTATAGATTTAAGTAGGAGAGTTATATACCGACAAATAGGACGACTAAGAATGCTAACAGTAACATTTTAAATAGTTATGGCTTAGGGAAAACATAAATGGAAGCATAGCCATCAGTAGTAATGGAAGCTGAACTTTTCTGTTACTAGTAAATCATCCATAGTGCCGTAGAGAATTCATTTCCACCAGCATATATTTAAAATTATGAGAGTTTAGATAGAATGCCAAGGTCATGCTATTTGGCCAGCATTTAGTACTGATGTAGAAGAAATGCCCTTCGCTCAGAGATGTGTCAGGACTACTATATATTGCTAGAACCACATTGCTGATTTTTCTTAGAGTAATATGTAATATAAGGTGACCAGATTTTAAAGTTGGTAAAGCGGGACACCATTGATGGGGGGGGGGGAGGGGAGCGTCTTGATTAAAAATTTGGTCTATATGGAGCAAATATAATTCTCATAGAATGCAAAAATAGTATTGTAATACATTTTTTTAAATTTCAACATAAGTACAATTTACAAATATAATACATTAAAAAATTATGTATAGTATTATTTTATTCTTTGGCATATTTCTCATTTGAGTGGATTTTTTTTAGTAGATTGCTGTCGTTGTTTAAAAGGTCATGAAATTTTTCACAAGGATTTGTTAAGTTATATTTGACACATAAAATGGCTTTCAAAGTCTCAACACTTAATTGTGATTTTTCTGATATCCACACTTTATTTACTGTAGAAAAAATGTGCTCAGTGGCAGCATTAGTTCCTGGTAAAGACAGCGCATATTCCACAATTTTTAGTGCGTTATTGTATGGAACATGGTTTGTTTCCAAATGATGAAATATTTCTAACCATTTGTTCTCTATTGTGATTTTTGCTGATGCCCAAGATTTAACCTTTTCCTTATCAATCTATTTTTTTAATAATAATACCTCATTAAAGAGATCATTTTCGGAAATATTACTATATGGGAAATTTTGAGTCAGACAGCGATCACGCACATTCCTCGCTGGGACTTGTCCTTGCGGTGGCCGCGCTCCCCGCGTCCAGCCCCGACTCACCCTGGAGACCAAGAGGCTTGCGCCTCGTGGAGCCTGGAGCCGCCTGCCGGCATCCAGGATGTGGGCCTATGGGTAGTTAGGGAACTTGACAGCTGCCGCCCCAGCAGGTACGTCCCGCCCAAAGTTCTTTGTTTTGAGGCCCTGCATGGGGCAGCCAGATCTTGAAATAGTATGGGCACTTCAAGGTCGAGGCGGGGTATCCTGGCCAAAAAGCGTATATTCCCTTCCTGTTCTCCTGCTGTTCCCTAGCTTTTCGTGCATTCTTTCCAAAAATTAGGACTCTTTTAAAATGCTGCAGGACGCGGGACAAATTGTTAAAAATCAGTACTGTCCCGCCAAAAGCGGGACGTCTGGTCACCTTAGTGTAATATAATGAATCAAAAGAAAAAATGTCCTATTTTTCTAGTTAAATTGAACATACCTGGAAATGTTCATGGACTATGCTCTGTAGATACTTCGTGTCTATTCAATTTAATAAACTTTTATGTTACAAGATATTCAAGCTGTCTCAATACTATTCTTACTCTAAAAATAAAAAACAGTCCTCTTCATCAAAAAGAAAAAAACTACATATTTAAACTCTAAAATTTCTAAAAATTGAATGTATTTTTACTAGCTTGTGTAGAGCTGATGCCAACGCAAATATCAATCTTGTTTTGCTGACAGAGGTTGGCACAAGGCTTACCACTGACTTAACCATTTCTGGGGATAACCATCGAAATGAAAGCACCATATTTTATTTAGACAATTAATTTTAACAGAGTGATATTGATCAACTAGTACACAAAGATTCAGAGAAAACATCTCCAGATCATTTTGACATTTGATTATGTTGCATACCCATTATCCAAAGTCAAATTGTCCTCCATCACCTTCTGTTTGGTTTTCTTTGTGACCCCTCCCCTCCCCACCCTCTCCCTCTCCTCCCTCCCCCAGTCCCCTATAACCACCACACTCTTGTCCATGTCCATGAGTCTCAATTTTGTGTCCTACCTATGTATGAAATCATACAGTTCTTAGTTTTTTCTGATTTACTCATTTCACTCCATAGGTTATCAAGGTCCATTCATGTTGTAAATGATCTGATGTCATCATTTCTTATGGCCGAGTAGTATACCGTAGTATATATGTACCACATCTTCTTACTCCAGTCATCTATTGAAGGGCTTTTTGGTTGTTTCTATGTCTTGACCACTGTGAACAAATGCTGCAATGCACATGGGGCTGCATGTGTCTTTACGTACCAGTATTTTTTAAATTTTTTTTATTTTTATTCATTTTAGAGAGGAGACACAGAGTGAAAGAGAGAGAGAGAGAAAGAGAGAAAGAGGGGAGGAGCTGGAAACATCAACTCCCATATGTGCCTTGACCAGACCAGTACAGGGTTCCCAGGTCGACGCTTTATCCACTGCGCTACCACAGGTCAGGCTACGTACCAGTATTTTTGAGTTATGGGGGTATATACCCAGTAGAGGAATTGCTGGGTCATATGGTAATTCTATTCTTAATTTTTTGAGGAACCACCATACTTTCTTCCATAATGGTTGTAGTACTTTACATTCCCACCAACAGTGAATGAGGGTTCCTTTTTTCCCACAGCCTCTCCAATACTTATTACCTGTCTTGTTGATAATAGCTAGTCAACTGGTGTGAGGTGCTATCTCATTGTAGTTTTGATTTGCATTTCTCTAATAGCTAGTGAAAATGAGCTTCTTTTCATATATCTGTTGGCCATTTGTATTTCTTCCTGGGAGAAGTGTCTGTTCATGTCCTCTTCCCATTTTTTTATTGGATTGCTTGCTTGTTTGTTGTTGAGTTTTGTGAGTTCTTTGTATATTTTGGATATTAGGCCCTTATCTGAGCTGTTGGGTGAAAATATTATCTCCCATTTAGTTGGCTGTTTGTTTTGTTGTCAGTTTCTTTTGCCATGCAAAAACTTCTTAGTCTGATGTAGTCCCATTCATTTATCTTTGCCTTCACTTCCCCTGCCTTTGGAGTCAAATTCATAAAATGCTCTTTATGGCCAACGTCCATGAGTTTAGTACCTATGTTTTCTTCTATGTAATTTATTGTTTCAGGTCTTATATTTAGGTCCTTGATTCATTGTGAATTAATTTTGGTACAAGGGACAAGAAGACAAACTGCATTTGAATTTCATTCTTTTCCATGTGGCTCTCCAGTTTTCCCAGCACCATTTATCGAAGAGGCTTTCTTTTCTCCATTGTGTGTTTTTGGCTTCTTTATCAAAGATTTTTGACCATATATATGTGGTTTTATTTCTGGGCCCTCTATTCTGTTCCATTGGTCTGAGTGTCTCTTTTTCTGCCAATACCACGCTATTGTGATTATCAGGTTTTATAATATAAAGTCAAGTATTGTAATGCCCCAGCTTTGTTCTTTTTCCTTAGGATTACTGTGGCTATTTGGGGTTTTTTATAGTTCCATATTAACTTGATAATGTTTTATTTCTTTAAAAAATGACATTGGAGCCTGACCAGGCGGTGGCGCAGTGGATAGAGCGTTGGACTGAGATGCGGAAGACCCAGGTTTGAGACCCTGAGGTCGCCAGCTTGAGCGTGGGGCCCATCTGGCTTGAGCAAAAGCTCACCAGCTTGGACCCAAGGTCGCTGGCTGCAGCAAGGGGTTGCTCAGTCTGCTGAAGACCCGCGGTCAAGGCACATGTAAGAAAGCAATCAACGAACAACTATGGTGTTGCAACGGCAATGAAAAACTAATGATTGATGCTTCTCACCTCTTTCTGTTCCTGTCTTTCTATCCCTCTCTCTGACTCTCTCTCTGTCTCTGGGAAAAAATTTTAAAAAATAAATAAATAAATAAAAATGACATTGGAATTTTTAAAATTGCATTAAATTTGTATATTGTTTGGGTAATATGGTTATTTTGACTATATTTATTTTTCCTATCCAAAAAGAAGGAATATTTTTGTATTTCATTGTATCTTTTTAAATTTTCCTTAACATTGCTTTGTAGTTTTTATTATATAGGCCCTTTATATTCTTTGTTATGTTTATTCCTAGGTATTTTATTTTATTTGTTGCAACCAAAAAAGGGATTGTTTTGTTTTAGTTCATTTTCTGATGTTTCATTGTTGGCATATAGAAAGGCAATAGACTTCTGTATATTGCTTTTGTATCCTGCAACCTTACTGTATTGATTTCTTGTTTCTAATAGTCTTTTTGTGGAGTCTTTGGGGTTTTTGATGTACAGGATCTTATCATCTGCAAAAAGTGAAACCTTTACTTCTTCTTTCCCAGTATGAATGCCTTTTATTTCTTTCTCTTGTCTGATTGCTCTGGCTAGAACTTCCAGCACTACGTTGAATAAGAGTGGAGAGAGTGGGCAGCTTTGTCCTATTCCTGATTTTAGAGGAAAAGTCTTCAGTTTTTTTGCCATTTTATATGATGTCAGCTGATGATTTGTCATAAATGGCCTTCATTATGTTGAGATATTATTCTTCTATACCAATTTTGTTGAGTGTTTTAAACATAAAATGATGTATTTTATCAAATGACTTTTTTGCGTCTATTGATAGGATCATATAGTTTTGTTCTTTGTTTTGTTGATATGGTGTATTACGTTAACTCTTTTACATATGTTGAACCATCCTTGTGATTCCAGGATGAATCCCATTTGATTATGATGAATTATTTTTTTAATGTGTTGTATGTGATTTGCTAGAAATTTGTTTAGAATTTTAGATTCTTTATTCATTAGAGATATTGGTCTGTAGTTTTCTTTTTTGTGTTGTCCTTGTCAGGTTTTGGTATGATGGTTATGTTGGCCTCATAAAATGTGTTGGAAGTATTGCTTCTTCTTCAATTTTCTGGAAGACTGAGTAGAATAGGAACCAAGTCTTTGAATGTTTGATAGAATTCACTAGTATAGCCATATGGTCCTGCACTTTTATATTTTGGGAGGTTTTTGATAGTTGTTTCTATTTCCTCCCTGCTTATGGGTCTGTTTAGGCGACCTACTTCTTTTGACTCAGTCTAGGAAGATTGTATTGTTCTAGGAATTTATCCATTTCTTCTATTTTGTTAAATTTGTTGGCATATCGTTTTTCATAGTATTCTACAATAACTCTTTGTATATCTATGATATCTGTAGTGATTTCTCCTCTTTCATTTTAAATTTTGTTTATATGAGTCCTTTTTCTTTTTTCCTTAGTTTTGCCGAATGTTTGTCAATTTTGTTGATCTTTTCAAAGAACAAGCTCCTTGTTTTATTGATATTTTTTCTATAGTTTTTTCTGTTCTCTATTTTATTTATTTCTGCTCTTGTTTTTATTATTTTCTTCCTTTTGCTGGTTTTGGGTTGTCTTTGTTCTTCTTTTTCTCGTTCCTTAAGATGTGATGTTAGGTTGTTTACTTGGGCTCTCTCTTGTTTGTTCATATAAGCCTGTAGTGATATGAACTTACCTCTTATTACTGCTTTTGCTGCATCCCAGAGATTCTGACATGTCGTATTGTCACTTTCGTTTGTCTGTATGTATCTTTTGATCTCTGCTTTTATTTCTTCTTTGACCCACTCATTTTTTAGAAGTATGTTTTTTAGAAGTATTTTTTAGAAGTAATTTCCACATTTCTGTGGGTTTGTTTACTTCTTTTTGCAGTTGAATTCTAGTTTTAAAGCTTTATGTTCAGAGAATATGCTTGGTATAATTTCAATCTTTCTGAATTTGTTGATAACAGTTTTGTGTCCCAACATATGGTCAGTTCTTGATAATGTTCCATGTACACTGGAGAAAAATGTATACTCTGTCATTTTCGGATGTAATGTCCTGTAGATGTCTATCATATCCAATTGTTCTAGTCTTTTGTTTAAGACCCATATTTCTTTATTGATTTTCTGTTTTGATGGACAATTTAGTCATCTGTGGTGTATTGAGGTCTCCAAGTATGATTGTATTCTTTTCCGTTTTTATTTTTAGATCAGTTTATAGATATCTTATATACTTTGGTGTTCCTTAGTTTGGTGCATATATATTAAGAAATGTTATGTCTTCTTGATTCAGTGTCCTCTTTATCACTATGAAATGACCATCTTGGTCTCTGATTACCTTTGCTGTCTTATAGTCAGCATTGTTAGATATGAATATTGCTACACCAGCATTTCTTTGGATGTTATTGCTTGGAAAATCATTTTCCATCCTTTCACTTTGAATTTGTTTTCATCCTTGTAGCTTGAATGTGTTTCTTGAAGGCAGTATACAGTTGGATTTTCTTTTTTGATCCACTCTGCTACTGTGCCTTTTATTGGTGAGGTCAATCAATTTACATTTAATGTGATTATTGACACTTGATGGTTATCTATTGCCATTTTATATATTGTTTTCTGATAGTTCTGCATCTTGTTTCATTCTTTTCTTTTGTTTTTCTGTCATTTGTTTTTGTTTGGTTGTATTCCATACTTCTTTCCTCTGTTTCTTTTTTATTAAGCCACGTGTTTCTGTGGTGAATTTTTCAGGGGTGGTTATCATTAGGTAATAAAAAGAATATATATAATATTCATTGTAGTACATTATCTCATAAGTGCTTCTGCACTCAATCCTCCTTTGCTACTGTTAATCTTCTCCCCTTTTCTGTTTTTGTTGTCACAGATTAATCTTGTTTATTATTCTGATCTTGTTGAAGCTTTTACTTGTAATTTTGTTTTGTTTTGTTCTTTGTATCTGGTCAGATAACCCCTTTAGTATTTCCTGCAGTGGGGGTTTTCTGGTAATAAATTCCCTCAGCTTCTCTATGTTTATAAAAGTTTTTATAATTCCTTCATATATGAAGAATAGCTTTGATGAATATAATATTCTTGGCTGGTAATTTCTCTCTTTAAGTACTTTAAAAGTTTGGGTCTACTCTATTCTGGCTTGTAGAGTTTCTGCTGAGAAATCTGATGATAATGTAATGTGCCTTCATTTATATGTTGTATTCTTCTTTTCTCTGGCTGCTTTTGGATTTCTTCTTTTGTCATTGGTTTGTGATCATTTCATTACAATGTGTCTTGAAGTAGGTCTGTTTGGGTTAAGGTAATTCAGTGTTCTGTTTGCTTCTTGAATTTCATGTTCTTATTCTTTCCACAGGCTTGGAAAATTCTCATCTATTTTTTTTTGGAATATGTTCTCCATTTCATTTTCTCTCCCTTCTCCTTCTGATATACCCATTATTCTTATGTTGCTCTTTCTGATGGATTCAGACAATTCCTGTAAGGCTTTCTCATTTTTTTAAATTTGTGGTCTTCTCTCTGTAGTGTCTCTAGTTGCCTGTCTTCTATGTCACTAATTCTCTCCTCTTTCTGGCCTGTTCTATTAGCTAAGCTTGTTACCTCATTTTTCAGCTCATGTGTTAAGTTTTTCATCTGTTTGGTTCCTTTTTATCATTTCAATTTCCGTGGTGATGTATTCTTTTTGTTCATTGAATTGTTTTTTGAGCTCTCTAACTTGCCTTTCCTTTCTTTCTTGTATTTCTCTGAGTATTTTTAGGACTTCAATTCTTAATTCTCTGTCATTTAATTCCAAGGTTTCCAAGCAATTGAAAATTTTTTCTAGAAATTTTTAATAGTCTATCTGAGCTACATCTCTGTCTTTTGTATCCATGATATTAGATTTCTTTTTCCTTAATGGCATTTTAGACTGGTAATGTTAATATCACTAACAGGAGATAATATAACAAAATAAAATAAAAATTGAAAAGATACAGTGAAAAATTAAAACTTTTATTATGATAAGTGGAACAAAAACTACACAGAACAGAAAGCCAGTACTGAGGGAAAATGACAAAGAGATAAAATAATGAAGTCAAAAACACACAAAATGCCACAAAGAAAAATATAAATCCAAAATAAAATGATTTGTTGATAAATAACGATTGAATGAGAGAGAGAAAAAAGAAAAAAATGTTAAGGCTTTTGAAATGTAACTCTCATAAAAAATAAGAATGAAAAATGTAACAACTATGGATAATGGAGTTCAAAAGAAAAAGGAAAGAATAAAATGGAAAGAACATAAAATGATCAAAGTAGAAAAATAAAGAAAAAGAAGAAAAAGAAGTTATAAAAAATGTAATTTTTTCCTGGTTTTGAGAGGTAACTTCTTTTTTTTTTCTTTTTGGCAGGTGGTGCTGTACTACAGGTTTAGCCCCTGTGGGGCTCTTTTTTTCTTTTTAAATTTTAATGGGGTGACATTAATAAATCAGGGTACATATGTTCAAAAAAAACATCTCCAGGTTATCTTATCATTCAATTATGTTGCATACCCATCACCCAAAGACAAATTGTCCTCTGTCACCTTCTATCTGGTTTTTTTTGTGCCCCACCCATCCACCCTCCCACCCACTTCTCCCTCCCCCCACCCCATAACCACCATACTCTTGTCCATGTCTCATAGTCTCACTTTTATGTCCACCTATGTATGAATCATGCTGTTCTCAGTTTTTTTTCTGTTTTACTTATTTCCCTCTGTATAATGTTATCAAGGTCCATCCATTTTGTTGTAAATGTTCCAAAGTCATAATTTCTTACGGCTGAGTAGTATTCCATAGTATATATGTACCATAGCTTTTTAATCCAGTCGTCCTCTGATGGACACTTGGGCTGTTTCCAGATCTTCGCTATTGTGAGCAATGCTGCCACGAACATGGGAACGCATTTCTTCTTTTCGAATAGTGCTATGGTGTTCTTAGGGTATATTCCTATAAGTGGGATAGCTGGGACAAAAGGCAGTTAGATTTTTAATTTTTTGAGGAATCTCCATACTGTTTTTTACAGTGGCTGCACCAGTCTGCATTCCCACCAGCAGAGCAGGAGGGTTCCCTTTTCTCCACATCCTCGCCAGCACTTGTTCTGTGTTGTTTTGCTGATGAGTGCCATTCTGACTGGTGTGAGGTGATATCTCATTGTGGTTTTAATTTGCATTTCTCTAAAGATTAGTGATGTTGAGCATTTTTTCATATGCCTATTGGCCATCTGTATGTCCACTTTGGAGAAATTTCTATTCATTTCTTTTGCCCATATTTTGATTGGATTGTTTGTCTTCCTGGTGTTGAGTTTTATAAGTTCTTTATAAATTTTGGTTATTAACCCCTTATCAGACTTGTTGTTGAGTATGTTCTCCCATTGTGTGGTTTGTCCTTTTATTCTGTTCTTATTGTCTTTAGCTTTGCAAAAACTTTTTAGTTTGATATAGTCCCATTTGTTTATCTTGCCTTTTATTTCATTTGCTCATAGAGATAAATTGGCAAATATATTGCTGCTACAGATGTCAGAGAGCTTGCTGCCTATGTTTTCTTCTAAGATGCTTATGGTTTCACAGCGTACATATAAGTCTTTTATCCATTTTGAGTTTATTTTTGTGAATGGTGTAAGTTGATGGTCTAGTTTCATTTTTTTACATAGATGTTCAATTTTCCCAACACCATTTGTTAAAGAGGATGTCTTTACTCCATTGTATGTTCTTTCCACCTTTGTCAAATATCAGTTGTCCCTAAAGGTGTGGGTTTATTTCTGGGTTCTCTGTTCTGTTCCATTGATCTATGTGTCTGTTCTTATGCCAGTACCAGGTTGTCTTGAGTACAATGGCCTTGTAGTAAACCTTTATATCCGTAAGAGTGATACCTCCTGCTTTATTTTTTCTTTTGATATTGCTGAGGCTATTCGTGTTCTTTTTGGTTCCATATAAAATTTTGGAATATGTGTTCTATATCTTTGAAGTATGTCATTGGTATTGCATTAAATGTATAAATTGCTTTGGTAGTATAGACATTTTAATGATTTTTATTCTTCCTAGCCATGAGCACGGTATATGCTTCCACTTGTTTGTATCTTCCTTGATTTTTTTTATCAATGTTTTATAATTCTCTGAGTACAAGTCCTTAACCTCCTTGGTTAAATTTACTCCTAGGTACTTTATTGTTTTGGTTGCAATAGTGAAGGGGATTGTTTCCTTAATTTCTTTTGCTGACAGTTCATTGTTGGTATATAAAAATGCCTCTAATTTCTGAGTATTAATTTTATATCCTGCTACCTTGCTGAATTTATTTATAAGGTCCAGTAGTTTTTTGACTGAGGCTTTAGGGTTTTCTATATACAATATTATAACATCTGCAAATAATGACAGTTTTACTTTTCCTTTTCCCATTTGGATGCCTTTTATTTCTTCTTCTTGTCTGATTGCTGTAGCTAGAATTTCCAGAACTATGTTGAATAAGAATGGTGAAAGGGGGCAACCCTGCCTGGTTCCTGATCTTAAGGGGATTGCTTTTAATTTTTGCCCATTAAGTATGATGTTTGCTGTGGGTTTGTCATAGATGGCCTTTAACAGGTTAAGAAATGTTCCCTGTATTCTCACTTTACTGAGAGTTTTGATCATGAATTGGTGCTGGATTTTATCAAATGCTATTTGTGCATCTACTGAAATTATCATGTTATATTTGTCCTTCCTTTTGTTTATGTAATGAATTACATTGATTGACTTGCGATTATTCAACCAGCCTTGCCTCCTCAGAATAAATCCCACTTGATCATGGTGTATGATTTTTTACATATATTGCTGGATCCGGTTGGCTAATATTTTGTTGAGAATTTTAGTGTCCAAATTCATTAGGGATATTGGCCTATAATTTTCTTTCTTTTTGTTGTCTTTACCTGGTTTCGGGATCAGAATTATGCTCGCCTCATAAGGAGTTTGGAAGTCTTCCTTCCTTTTGAATTTTTTGAAATAGCTTGAGGAGAATATGAGTTAGTTCTTCTTTGAATTATTGATAGAATTCACTTGTGAAGCCATCAGGCCCAGGACATTTCTTTTTGGGAGTTTTTTGATAACTGTTTCGATCTCATTTGTTGTAATTGGTCTGTTTAGGTGTTCTGATTCTTCCTGATTGATTTTTGGAAGATTATATGATTCAAAAAATTTGTCCATTTCACCAAGATTGTCTAATTTTTTGGCATAGAGTTCTTCATAGTATTTTCTTACAATACTTTGTATTTCTGTTGTGTCAGTTGTTATTTCTCCACTCTCATTTCTAATTTTATTTATTTGAGTCCTCCTTCTTTTTTTCTTGGTGAGGCTAGTTAAAGGTTCATCAATCTTGTTTACCTTTTCAAAGAACCAGCTCCTGGTTTCATTGATCCTCTGTATTGTTTCCTTAGCCTCTATATAATTTATTTCTGCTCTGATCTTTATTATTTCCTTCCTTCTATGGGTAATGCTCTTTATTTGCTATTGATTTTCTAGTTCTTTTAGATACAGGGTCAGGTTGCTTATATGAGCTTTTTCTAGCTTCTCATGGTAAGCCTGTAGTGCTATGAACTTCCCTCTCAGTACTGCTTTTGCTGTGTCCCTTAAATTTTGAGTTGATGTATGCTCATTATCATTAATTGCTAGAAAGTCTTTTATTTCTTCTTTGATCTCATTGTTAATCCATTCATTATTTAATATCATGCTATTTAGTTTCCAAGTGTTTGAGTATTTTTCCGTTTTTCTTTTGTGTTTAATTTCTAATTTCATGCCATTGTGATCAGAGAAAATGCTTGATATGATTTCAATCTTCCTAAATTTATTGAGACCATATTTGTGTCCTAACATGTGGTCTATTCTAGAAAATGTACCATAAGTGGTTGAGAAGAATGTATATTCTACTGCTTTAGGGTGAAAAGTTCTGAAGATATCTATTAAATTGAGTTGATCTAGTGTATCCTTTAAGTTTGCTGTTTCTTTATTAATTTTCTTTCTTGAGGATTTATTCAGTGATGTTAGTGGGGTACTGAAATCCCCTACTATTATAGTATTGCTGTTAATCACGCCTTTTATATCCATCAAAGTCTGCTTTATTTATTTCGGGGCTCTTAAGTTTGGTGCGTAGATATTTATAATGGTTATATCTTCCTGTTGAATTTTTCCCTTTATTATTATGTAGTGTCCTTCTTTATCTCTTACTATAGCCTTTGTTTTAAAGTGCATTTTGTCAGATGTAATTATTGCTACCCTGGCTTTTTTTTCATTTCCATTTGCATGAAATATTTTTTTCCACCCTATTACCTTCAGTCTATGTGCATCTTTTGTTTTAAGGTGTGTCTCTTGTAGACAGCATATGTATGGGTCCTGTTTCTTTATCCACGCAGCTACCCTATGTCTTTTGATTGGATCATTTAATCCATTTACATTTAAGATTATTACTGATATGTAGTTGTTTATTGCCACTTCATTCTTCAAATCTGTATTCTTTTGCTATATTTTTCTCCCTTTGAACTGTTCACAACAGGCCCCTTAGCATCTCTTGTAGAATATCTTTGGTTTTAATGAATTTCTTGAGGCTTTTTTTGTTTGGGAAGCTCTTTATTTTTCCTTCAATTTTAAACAGCCTTGCTGAATAGAGTAGTCTTGGCTGTAGGTTCTTTTTCTGCATTACTTTGAATATATCTTGCCATTCCCTTCTGGCCTCAAGTGTTTCTGTTGAGAAGTAGGATGTCATCCTTATGGGGGCTCCTTTGTAGGTGATAGCCTTTTTTCTCTAACAGCTTTTAAAATTTTCTCTTTATCACTTAGCTTTGGTATTTTAACTATGATGTATCTTGGTGTAGATTTCTTTGGGCTTTTCTTTAATGGAGTTCTCTGTGCTGCTTGAATGTGTGAAATGTTTTCTAGCATTACTTTAGGGAAGTTTTCTGCTATGATTTGATTGAACAAAGTTTCTATTTCTTGTTTTCTCTCCTCTTCTTCAGGAACCCCTATCATTCAGATGTTATTTCTTTTCATGTTGTCACAGAGCTCCCTTAGAGTTTCCTCACTTTTTTTGAGTCTCTTTTCTTTTTTCTGCTCTGCTTCTGTGCCTTTGTTTATTGTGTTCTCTAACTTTCTGATTCAGTCCTCAGTGTCATCCATCCTCCTTTTAATTCCTTCCGTTTTGGTCTTCAGTTCTGATACTGTGTTTGTCATTTCTGTCTGATTCTTTTTTATTATTTCAATTTCGTTTTTTATACTTGTTATCTCTTTATTTAGATGTTCGTAATGACTATTCATTGTTGCTCTAATTTCTTTGAACATCCTCACTACCATTATTTTAAATTCTGCATCTGGTAATTTGGTTAGATCTGGTTCATTCAGGTCCTTCTCTGGGGATTTCTCTTGATTCATTTGGGTTGCATTTCTCTTCCTGCCCATTTTGTCTGTGTATAAGAAAGGTGTGGCCACTGGAGTCTAATGGGTATTGCCTCTGTGTTCCTTGGTGTGGTCTGTCTGCAGGCCCGCCACCCCCTCTGCTGCTGCCTAGGGTGGTTGGGTATGGGTGTTGCCAGCGCCAGCCCGCTGAGGCTGTTGCTGTGATTTCCGCCACTCCTCCACGGAATGGGCTTTCTTCTGGGCCTGGTTTTACAAGCCTCAGACTGCCTGGGTCTTCGCCTCGTCCCCATAGGTTGGATTCACTCTGCACTCAAGCCACAAGCCTCAGCACCAAGGGTAGAGGTGAGTACCTTTGCTCAGCTGATGGCCCAGCCTGTTCCTAGGCTCCCACCCAGCCCCTGCAGCCAGAGCCTGCATTCCATGATTTCTCGGGTTGGATAGGGCTGCTAGTGTGCACTCAGCTTTGAGCCTTTGCCTGTCTGGAGCTTTATCCCTGTCCCCGAGGCCCAGGCCTGCCTGCTCAGGATCGCAAACCGCAAGTTTCTCATGCTGGGCAGGGCTGCTGACGTGCGCTTAGCCAGGATCGTCCACTCGTCCCAGGCTCCAGCTTCGCCCCGTAGTCAGAGCCTACTCACGCACGCAAGATGGCAAACCGCGGTTTCTCGGGCCGGGCGAGGCTGTGGCGTGCATTTATCTGTGAGCCTCTGCCTGTCCTTGGTCCTAGCCCCACCCCCGCAGTCAGGGCCCGCTTGGGCAGGGTTGCAGAGCTTATCTCTGCCCGTTCCTGGCCTCCCGGTTTTCCCTTGCAAGTGGGGCTACAGGTTGGCCCGCAGCTGCTGGACCGCTTTTGCGCGTACCCTGCACCCCTGCTGGGCTAGACCAAGCTCACACCGGCTGGGCCTCCATACCCGCCAACAGAAACGCGTTTCAGCGTCCCACCACCACCGTTCCTCCAGCCAGCCCTCAGCAGTGTGGGTAGGCGCACTGCAGCTCAGACCCTAACACTCCATTCTGTAGTCCTGGAAGCTCCCTCCGTCTAAGCAGCTCTGCTCTAAGTGTCGCGGGAGAGCTTGTTTGTCTGTTGTCCTGTCTCCCTTTGCTGGTAGTGCTAGTTCCAGGGGAAATATTCATTTTTGATTAGGGAAGTTACTCAGCCCAGGGGTTAGGGTGGCTGTCCCTCAGAGTGTTTCTCCCTGTGCCTTCCAGTCCACACTCTCTTCCCACTGCTCTCGTCCTCTCTTCTGTATCCGTTCCCCGGAGCCCCAGGGGAGTGGTTGTGAGAGAGGTTTTCTGCGCTCTCCCTTTAAGAAGAATCTCGGGTCTGAGAAAACTGTCTCTTTCTCACAAACAGTATCCTCACTTGTTCCACAGCTCAATATTGTCCAAATGCCTCTTCTAGGCTCTGGGGCTGCAGGCTGGGGCTTTGTTCCTGGGACCCAGGTCCCTCCCTCTCTGCCAAACTCTCCTCCCGCCACGCGGGTCTCTCCGGGGCTGCTGTTCTCTCCGGGAGCTGGTAAGCCCTCTTTGCATTTTTGCTTTTCCTACCAGTCTCAGTGTGGCTTCTTCAGTGTTCCTTGTTTGAAGAGTCCACTTAGTTTATTTCCAAGTTGGTTTATCCAGATGATGGTTCTTAAAATGAAGTTATAATCCACTTTGGTTCTGGGACTTGGATGTTGGTATGTCCACCTACTCCATCGCCATCTTGCTGTCTACCTCCTTTGAGGCTCTTCAGTAGATATTTGCTTTTGTGTCGCTATGGCAATGACGTAGGCTGGGCCTCAGTTCTATTTGTAGGCAGGGCTTTTTAGGGTTTGGAGTCTCCAACAATGGGAAACTCAGTTAGTTTTCTAGGTGCCTCTCCCCACATCTCCCTCCTGAGCTAGCTGCCTGGGGACTTATCTGTGAGGTTTGCCCCAGCCACTGCTTGCAGAGCAAGAGGCTCTAAGAGCAGTCAGGTCCTTTCTCCAGTACCACTCAAAGCACAGTTCTGGGTAAGGTTCTGCCAACCAGAGGCACCAACCAAAGCAGGTAGGGTTGGGAGCTGATTGCAGATCAGGCGCCTTTCTAAGGGCCCCCAGTCATGTCTAATATGGCTCAGTGCTCTACGGGTCTAATCTCCACAGGCTTCTCCCTTGTGCCTTGTTTGGTAGCCCACAGCAAGCCACGTGCACACCCAGCCCCCATGACTTCTGCAGTGCACATGGAGGTCTGTTCCTTCCCACTTAAGTGCACAGCACCTGTGATCTCAGTCAGTATTGGAAATGTAGGAATGCACTTTAAGACCTGTACTGGCTCGTGGAGGCACCTTCCAGGACAGGTCCAGGCCTAGGGATTCCGGGCCTTGTGCACTTCCCAGGCTGTTGGTAGGAAAGCCGGAATACACAAAAACGCTGGCTACCACCCATGCAGATGTCCACCAGTGATAATCTCAGGCTAAGTCTGCCAGTCCAAAAGTAGACGCTCCCACACCAGAGGCGCCAGGTGGAGCCACTTGCACACCGCCTGCGATCCGGACCCGGGAACGCACAAATTCCAAAACCGCTCCAGTGCCAGCCTCCGCGGGCAACTGGAACCACCAACCTCCACTGGAGCCTGCTATCCGTGGTAGCTCTGCATCTGCAATCTCAGGCTGAGCAGGTGCACTCTCTCCTCTGCTTGATCATCCACCCTATCCCAGCTTCTTCCCGTTGCCCCAAATCCTCCGTTTCTCTCAGTTTCAGATGAAAGCAGACCTTCCTCTGATCAATGAGGAAAGTGGAATAATCCATTCTTCGTCTTATTTCCTTCAGAGTGGATTATATATTCAGCCACCTTTTTGCCCAATGATACATACCTTTGTCTGGTGTGTGTGTATTTCAGGTGCTTCTGAGATATTTTTCTCTGTCTTTAGTTTTTGAATTTGTTGAAATTTCAGGGGGAGATATCGGGAGCACCCCTCATGGCACTATTTCTCTGACATCACTCAAAAGTACCATTTTAAAACACATGGTCCAATGTGTTTGCAAAGAGCTTTTTGCAACCTCTGTTACTAATAGCAACATTGCATTTAGGAAAGGATTTGAAATAAAGACTTGACTCATATTTTGCTTGAAATTGGCTAAGAATTTAGAAAAATTAAAAATGTTCTAAAGTTCAGAGCTCTACAGGGCTCATGGGGTCATTACTCTTCATTGAGTCACTGCCTACATGTTCGTATTTATACAGTTTCTAAATTTCTTTCCTTTCATTTGTTCAGTAATCAAAGTACTTACTGAATACCTACTATGTGCCGGCAATGTGAGGATTTTGGAGGATATAATAATAGCTAACACTTATTTAGCAATCTCCAGGTGCCAGGCATTGTCCTAAGTACTTTGCATATATTAGTTCATTTAGCCCTCATAGCAACTTTATGAGATGGGTTAGCTATCATTATTGCTACAGACCTGGAGTTACTCAAGGCCACACAACTGATCAGTGGTGAGCAAGGATCCTAACACAAGCTGCTGTCTCCAGAGTTAAATGATCTTACCCACTGTAGTGCATCTACTGCAACTGATGTCTCTCTGTCTCTCTCTGTGTCTTCTGTAACAATAAGTGAAATGTGAGCTGCTCATAGGGCTCACAGTTTAATAACACTTGATCTACTCTGCATATGTCAGAAAATTAAGTGACAGGAAAAACAAACAAACAATGTCTTTGCACCCCACATGCCAGGCCAGAATTGTATCTGATTTGATACAATTGATACCCACTTGAGTTGAAATGTCATCATTTTCACAGTGGTGACAGATATGGGATTTTTAGAGCCTTTCAAAATACATAACTGATATTGCCTCAGTTAGAGGTTAAAAGGATCGCCTCCTTGCTTCCTTTCTTCACCCCTGGGGAACATGCTTCCTCTAATTTCATACTGGCATCAACAAGGTTGTGAGGCATGATAAATAAAAACTTTACCCTATAGAACTTACACTCAAATGGTCATTAAAACTATTTTAAGAAAGTATCCCATCTTATGGGCCTTCAGTAAGTCTGGTACCCTTATCAACAGGCACACAGAATGTAGAGTATATCACATGTCCAGAATTGGTTACTCCTTCCAAGAACCTTGGCTTGATCTCTTCTTGCGATTTCAGCTTCAGATATTTAACATGAAATCACTATGGCAATGAGGGACTCCCATAGATGAAGTTTAAGTTTTAATAATTTATTATTATAACTTTTGAGAGTAGTTCTCTATACACACATTTCAACCAAAAAACATACACATTTCAACCACAGTGAGTCCAAGTTTGGCAAATGCATAAAAGTATCACTAAGTCCAACATAAATTGAAACTCTTAAGCACATTTTGCTTTCATTCCTTCCTTGTTTCTAATTTAATAAATGTTTCCCAGAATGGAGTTTGCAAATCAAATAAATATATATGTATGTATAAAATGTTTACTTATTCCCTTTTGAGTTCTGTGTCAATTGTGTACATTTCATAAATATAAACATAAGACGTATTTGCTAAGGAATTATATTTGTTGATGTGGCAGGCTCATGGCTTAACATATAAAAAATTCATACCTTGTCAATTATGAATTGCACTTCCCCCATTTGTATAGACTATGGAACTTGTCTGAGTACTAGCTAAAAATGTACGTGATGTGATTTCAGATGTGAGTACTGCTAAGACAAAACAAAACAACCTTCAACCTTTTCCTGCTTTAAGCGGTCCAACTACATCTGAAAACTGTAATCCTTTTAAATAATAATAAAATCCCCTCTGTCCTTTGTTTATTTATTCAGCTGTCATCTTACTACACCCAATTACTAACCCTATCAGTATTTCCCTTGATATACCTTTTAGTGAGATGAGTGTCATAACAGCGTGAACACTCTTTAATACGTATGACTTTTTTTTTCTTTTTTTCAAATTTAACCATCTTCCTTGCTAAGCAGAATTTATACACTGACCATCTCTGAAAGCTATCATCCTGGATGCCCTCTCCCTACTTCATTACCATTTGGTGGATAAACACATCATATGAATGATATTTACTTGATATAGTGATAAAAAAAAGCTTGCCGCCAAAGCCATGCCATGTTGGCAGGCCTTGTTTGGGCAGCACCTTCCAGCAGCATGCTCACTGCAGAGCTGCATGTACTAAATGGGGCCCAACTCAGATCACTGGTATTTTCCCTGAGAAAATCCTGTATTTGCTATTAATTAGCATCTGACCCTTTACTCTATCTTCCCAATTATCTCACCCATTATCTCCCATGCCACCAAAACATAGAATTCTCCAGAGAATGGATTATTTTTCCAAACACTATTGTCTCATTGCTCCCAAATAACTGTCTGTGACACCTTTACTCCTTCAATGGTTTATAGTCATTTAAACATCCGTCATCACAGCTGAGGTGTGATTGTGTCTAATAATGCTTTATTTTTGCAATGGGTAGACCATAGCTATGGCTGTATACAGAAAGTTCTGACTAACATTTCCGGAGCTTTTGGAGCCAGAGAAAATCAAGTAGTGTGCTACTTCTTGCTAGGACTGCTGGGCGAATAACCCTGCACAGCTGCCTGCTGTCCAAAGAAGCAAGTGTCAGCACTTCGGAGAGCATTTCCTTACTTTCACAGCCCTGCCTTTTATTCTTTCCTTCTGAGTTCATCTCCCATATTTAAAGTTTAATTTCAAATGTACCAGTTGACTGACATTAAATTCAACTTCCAAAAGGAGTCTACTTATTGACCAAGTTAAATAACTTCCTTCTGTATTTAACTATACAAATTAAAGGTTGAATGTCATACCTTTTTAGGGTATTAGCTGGGAAGAATGAAAACAATAAACAGGTGACATTGAGATATCTAGTAAACAAAATCATTCCAGTTATTTCTATCTCACCCAGTTCATTATTTACCATAACCTATGAATTTGCCCAAAATATAGCAAGTCTAATTCAGTTATAAGCAGTTACTTTTGTGGGTTAGCCTCATTGATGCCAAAGTTGTGTGATGAATTCCTGCTACTATATTACAATTCTGATCTCCATATCAAATTTGTTAAATTTTCTTTACTGTTAAAACCTATCATTGGTCCAGCAATATGAAGTAGAACCAGCAATATCTATTGAAATTTAGTATGTCTAACTTGGTTGTAAATTCAGTCACAAACAAACAAACAAACAAACCAAAAACCAGGTCTTTGCCAGCCCTTTCATTTATAGGCAGAATCATGTACTCAAGAATATCTTACCAACAATTAAGAATTATCATTAAAAAATACAAAAAGCTTGTCATAGGTCAGTTCTTTGTAACATTAACTAGATTAACTGCTGAAAGCATGCTTTGAGAATATTCTATACTAATGACCCAATGGAATATACACTTGACTATCAAAAATCACTGAGTTTGAAAAATTATGGGATTTTTTTACCTAACCCTGCATATACAACATAAACAGATTCATTATTGCTGAGCTATGTTACATCTCTAATTTCATTTTCACAAAACTTCCGCACAACTCCACAGAATCCAGATTAGTTCTCCCAGTAAATAACTATGACTACCATTATTAGTGTTCACAGGAATTCCCTATTTAAAAGCACAGCAGGGAAATTATTATACAGTAAGCCCAGCTCCAGAAAACACATACAAATACAAATATACACCCACAGGTAATAAAACACTGGAAAATTAATCAAGAAAATGCTTTATCTTCAGCTGTGGTTCAGCTATTCAGCCAACTTTAACCAATGTTATCATTCCATTATTTTTAAAATGTAAGAAAATATGAGCAATCAAATAAGGAAAAATGTATAATTATGAAATGAAAGTAAACTATAAAACAATGAAATACTGTGTGTCATTAATGTTAAATTCTGTATTACACAGAAAGCAGAAAAGATAAAGGGCTCAGATTGCAGACTGTAAAATATTTTACATTAACCTGCTCCTAGATCCTATAGGTTTCTTTTCTGGGTTTTTCAATTCTTTTTTTTTTACAAGGACAGAGAGAGAGTCAGAGAGAGCGATAGACAGGGACAGACAGACAGAAATGGAGAGAGATGAGAAGCATCAATCATTAGTTTTTCATTGCCATTACGACACCTTAGTTGTTCATTGATTGCTTTTTCATATGTGCCTTGACCACGGGCCTTCAGCAGACCGAGCAACCCCTTGCTTGAGCTAGCAACCTTGGTTCCAAGCTGACAAGCTTTTGCTCAAGCCAGATGGGCCTGCGCTCAAGCTGGCAACCTCAGGGTTTCGAACCTGGGTCCTCCGCATCCCAATCCGATGCTCTATCCACTGCGCCACTGCCTGGTCAGGCATCTGGGTTTTTCTATTTTTAATAACTAGGATTCCATTCTCATTCATTTACTACTAACCTGAAATTACCTGTGGGATCTGAAAATTGAATTGATTAAGTATAACCAACGTCTTTATAGAGAAGAGCCATTTCTAAAATCCCCACCCCACAGCTTTAATATTCTTGTGTTGTGGAATCCATTAATATTAGAGAGGGAAAGTGAAGAAATAGTAATGCAGGCTACCTATGTTGCAAACCATGAGCATCATGGGGTCAAATGAGTGGTTATTATGATACACTAGGCCATGATAATTTTAACTAGTCTAGACTCCTTTCAAAATCTACTAAACTACCTTATGAATGAGTCTTAGGAGCTGTACAAACATCATAACACAGATTGTACAAACTATTGGTTCAAAATACATATTTTTGGAGTCAGACAATATATTAAGCATGGGGGATAACATAATGAATATGACAATTATTGCCCCTTTTCTTATGAAACATATATGTGGCAAAGACAAATTTTGGACAAGTAATCAAACTGAATGAATTGATAAATGGCAGTATAACAGTCAATATTCAGGTTCTTTATAATTCAGTACATATTATAATTTTCTATATATGGATCCTGCATATTTTTGTTAGGGTTATTCCTAGAAATTTTCTGATGTGCATGTAGCTATTTTTCAGAGAATTTTTTAATATTCTCTCTTTTTTCATGGGATATTGATATTTTTCTTGTGTTTCATAGCCTTACTGATTTCTGTTTAAGAGGACGTCATGTGGCATTTTTAAGTTTTCTAAGAAATACTCTGCAATTACTAACCATTTTCACATTTTGCTTTCTAGAACTTAGTCCATTATTTCTAATTTGTGTCTTACGGATCTAGCCAGAAAGTCTAAAATAGTGTTAAATAAGACCATTAGGAATTCCATCCCCCTTGATTTTAATAAGAGTTATGATTTTATAATTAATATTGTGATATGATCTGTCATCTTATACTTTGTTATGGAAAGGAGGTGTCCTTCCTTCATTTATTTTCCTTAAGTTTGTTTATTGGGGATGTTCTTTTTTCAAGTTCTTAATTACTATTTCTCTCTCAGTTGGCTAGAGTATGAATTGCAATTTTTTTTCCAAGAAGGGTATTTGGTGCTATAATCTTTAAACTTTTTAATAGCTGAGAAATCTGCTGCCACCACACATAAACATCTAGGAGGGTATATAATCCTTCGGTTACACATTTTCTCCTTAACATGCAGTAGACAGTGAGAATGCAAAACTGCACAGCCACTTGGGGAAGTGATTTGGCAGTTTATTAAAAAGTTAAATATACAACTACTATATAATCCAGCCACCCCATTTTTATTTGTCTACATCAGAAAAATAGAAATTTAGATCTACACAAAATCCTGTATATGAAAGTTTACAGTAGGTTTACTCACAATAGCCCCAAATAGCCCCAAACTGTAAACAGCGCAGACGTCCTTAAGCCATTTCCTACTAAGGAACACCCCGCCTCCATAAGAAGGGACAGACTGTGGGGTCACACAACAATCTGGGTAAATGTCATTTTATTATTGTTTTTTAAAGTTTATTGATTGATTTCAGAGAGTGAGGAAGGGGAAGAGTTGGGGAGAGGGAGGGAAGGAGAGCATGTATGTGTGTGTGTGTGAGAGAGAGAGAGAAACATTGATCTGTGCTTGCATGTGCCATGACCAGGGATTAAATGGGCAATTTCTGTGTGTTAGGACAATGCTCTATCAACTGAGCTATCTGGCCAGGGCAACTTGGGTGAATTTTAAATGCATTTTCCTACATAAAAGATGACAGAATTAACTTGCTGTATGTTGTGTGATTCCATTTTATGTGTCACTCTTAGAAAACATCAGTGGCTGCCAATGGTTGGAATGGGAGGAAAGATTATTGATAAAGG
This sequence comes from Rhynchonycteris naso, assembly GCA_037038555.1. Classification (NCBI taxonomy): domain Eukaryota; kingdom Metazoa; phylum Chordata; class Mammalia; order Chiroptera; family Emballonuridae; genus Rhynchonycteris; species Rhynchonycteris naso. Next base: position 139,317,852 of record CM073000.1, read on the forward strand.
AGTAACTCTGATTTTGGGGGGATGGTGAAAGTGTTCTGTGGGGAACTATATTAGTGGGCACATGACTCCGTATTGTCAAAACACATAGAACTGTATAACACAAAGAGAGATAAATTTTATTATATGAAAACAAAATCTACTAGGATGTGGGAGGAAATTTGGAATGCAGACTGTGACAGGGAATCAAACTGTATTACAGATGAATTGCACAGCTACACTAAAGGGGTTGGGAGAAAGGAGCTAAACTAAGAAAGTCTGGAAAGCTATGTTTTGACTGAATATTTTAAGGCTAAAGACAAAAACAGCTATTCACTAGCACTGTTCTCTAGTTGGTAGTTTGTTTTTTATAAAGAAACGAAATAGGAAATTTAAAACTACTTTTTCAAATTAAAAATTATTTTTTAGATTTTAAAGATATTATTTATGTTATATACTAGGGTTGACTTAAATAAATTTAGAACATGGGAGTCATGTTTCTCTGTCAGAGAAAGAAGTTACAAAAAAGGGAGGAAGTCTGGAATGAGCTCTTTTCTGTTGGATTATATATATAAAACAATTAAATTTATGCATGAGCTAATATCCATACATGTATTTCTTAGTTCTATCCAGTGAAAGGGGCTAAGAAGTACCCCAGTAGCAATAGCCAGCACCTAAATCTTGGTTTCTAAATTCCATTCTAAAATAAAAGAAACAGGATTCCTTGCAGAAACAGATACTTTTAGGGCCGGAGCAGAAAACACAAGATGAGTTCAGAGCATCAGAAAATAAGGTTAAAAAAGAATAATAAAGGATGGGAGTGTATCAAAAGAGCATAAGAGCCAGCCTGGAAAAGTTGCCAGTTGCCAAAGTTGAAACAGCATGACAACCAACTGTATAACAATAGCATTGCATTATAACAAAATAATAAAATAAAAATCTATGAATTCATACTAATATAAATAAATAACAGAATAAACGGGGGAAGTGGCGACTTTTCCTTAAAAAACAATTCCAATTAATAAATATGAAGAAATGAGGGAAACAAATTGTTAAAACATCACAGTAATAATTTCTGCACAAGGGATGCTAAAATTAGTGGGTGAAAGGTAATGCAAAAATATTCACATAAGATCAAAGTACTCCCTTAAAATATTTAGTAATTATAAAGGAAAAATGGTAACAACAGTAGAGAATCCTAACAAACACTAGTTTAACTAAGTGACCAAACATGACATTGTTTAATTGCTGGTATGACGCACATAAGGGAACCTTGCTTTTATGTTTCCCCTCCCAATCATGCATAACTTTAATCCTATCAAAAAATCATCAGACTAATCCATATTGAGACGCAGTCTACAAAATAACTGGCCAGTAACTTTCAAAAGTGTTAAGGTCATGAAAGGCTAACATTCAGGAACCAGTACAGATTGGAGACTACGGAGACCTGACAAATAAATGCAGTGTCATTTCCCAAAATAACAAAAGGATGTTAGTAGAAAAACTGGTGAAATTTGAAAAAGTTCTGTAGTTTAGTCATATTGTCTGATAGTTAATTTCTTTATTTTGATGAAAGTTTGTTGGTTATGTAAGATGGTAAACATAAGAGGAACTTGGGTGAAGGGTATATGGGAAATGTATGTATTATTTTTGCTGCTTCTGTAAGACAAAATTTAAAAAGTTGGTGTCAAAACTTTGTAGATGTGCCATTATCTAATATTTCAGAGAAGTTTACGGCCAGCCTAATTTTTGTCCCCTTTTAGGTATCCTGCTTTATTTATTTATTTTTTCTGACTGGATGCTTTAAATCTATTTTCTTCTGTCTTGAAATTTAGTAGGTCTTATATATTGTTAATTTGATATTCTGTAGGGTAATTTTAAATCTTTTTTCTTTTATCAAGTCTTATCCACTTTCATTTTCATTTGGCCTCTTTTTGTGTTTTTTCTTATTTTTTGCCTTACAAATTGTAACCTTAGGCTTTCCACTGTGTGCTCACAGAAGCTATGCTTTAGAGTAGGAAGTGAGAATACCACAGTGTTCTAACATTTTTGTCTGATTTCTGTATTAAGAATGTTTCTGTGGGATTTTTTTTTGTTGTTATTTCCATTTTTCCTTAAAGTTCAGCATATTTTCACAAGCACCCTTTTGGGTTCATTAGATCATTCATCATCCAGCTAGGAGAGCTCTATCTGGGTTACTTCTATCATCCTGTGATTCAAAATACCACTGACAGCAGGTTTAAAGATTGATCCTAGAGTTGTAAGTTTCTATCAATTTTAGTGGTTTTACAGTTGTTGTATTGGGTGATGAGTTTTATTAGCGGCTGTGAGAACTATTTTAAATCAGAAGCTACCCACCCAATGTGTTGGCATTTGAAATACCAATTTTAGCTGTAGCTCCCAAAATATTTCTGTTGAGGAAGAATATTTGCATTGTAAGCATTATATCTAGAACTCCTATACTCCAGAATCAGAAAAATGAATATGAAGCAATAGTTTATATTTCATAAGAAAATTAAAGCAAGAGATTTGTTATTTCTCCACAGTAAGAATTATAAAGTTAGATAGTGGCCTGGAAATCAGTTGAAGCTGATTGCAAAATGAATATTAAAAAGCCCTTCTGATTGTTTCCATTCCCTTTATTCTTTACAAAAGCAAAAATTTTGTCCTCTGTAAATATTGTTTTAAGGATTATCAGGCTTCATTTTTTAAATTCACCCAAAGGCTATAATTTAAACCATAATATTGGCTTTACAAATGTAAACAATTACTGAACTCCTTTCCTTTAGCTAATAGGAATGCCAAAGAAATTACAGTCAATTAAATAATTGCTTTATTAATCTAATGCATTACTGCTGTAAGACACGCTGTGGCCCAGCCAGCCAGGAGGATAGCTAGGAGAGAACAAAACTACATTAATGTAAAGAGAACAGAAACCAGCATTTGTAAAAACACAATCCAATAATGAGTAGAAGAACAGTTAGTGAAATTTTGATGCATCAGTTTCATACTTTATGGTTTAACCATGGCTAAAGATGGGAAAATCCTAAGAAAATTTTAATTAGATTTAGATGGTACGTGTGTGGGACAAACTGTTTTCAGGTTGGGTTGAACTTGACTTCTGTTATCCCTCTGCCTTCTGGACACCAGCTGTAGTAAACTGCTTTGTCTCTGCTGCCTAAAGTCTAGTTGCATCTTTTTAATGGCTCTTCATTAGTGACTCACCACTAACAGAATGATGTTTAAGCTCCTGATTACAACGTCTAAATCCCTTTATAATTTGATCCCTGCTCACAGATGCAGCCTCATCTTCCACCATGTTTCTCCCATCCTCCCTTCGGTAAGACCTTCAGCTCTGCCTGCAGACTCTGCTGGCTAATGTTCACCCTCTACACGCCACAGAATAGCTAATCATCCCCTGTGCTTTACAGATCTTTCAGGATATAAGGTAAATTATCCCCTCCTTGGGCCCTGGCTGGTTGGGTCAGTGGATAGAATGTCAGCCTGGAGTATGGATGTCCCTTTCTTTATCTCTTCCCCTCTCGCAGCCACCTGAGGGTAGCTCAGTTGATTCAAGCATTGGCCCCAGACAGGGTTCGAGCAATAGCCCCAGGTGGAGGTTGCCTAGTAGATCCCTGTTGGGGTACATGCGGGAGTCTACTTCTCTATCTCTCTTACTCTCACTTAAAGATATAGAGAAAGAGAAATATATATATATATAAATATAAATATATAATATAAAATAATATTACATAATAGTATATAATATATAATATTTATATTTATATAACTATATTATATTTATATAACTATATTATATTTATATAAATATACATATATATCTATCTCCTCTTTGGCCAGCTGTTCTCTGTCCTCTATCTCTAGTCTCCTCCTCGGCTTCCCCCAGGGAAATTATCCTGTTTTTTCCTTTATGATACACAGAGGTATGTGATTTTACTTCTTACCTTGACAGGTTATTTGCAATTATGTTTTAAACTTCCATGTCCTTACCATGCTATCCTTCACCTCTTTTGAGGGCAGGAATGAATCTATTATCTTGATAATTTCAGAACCTAGTGAAGGACTTGGTAATACTGCTCAGCAAACATTTGGGGAATGAACGAGGTACAGATTTACAGGCAGGCAGCACAGTGGAATCTCTAGGAAGGTGGAGAACAGGTCTCAGCAGTTACAGCCTCTCTGCAGTTCACCTCCCTCCTGCCCTGCTCCAAGTTGTTATGGACCTGAGCACGGAAGAGCAAGGAAGAGAACTTTTTGTTTTTATTTTTATTGTTTCTGACCCAGGTTCAGACTACATCATAGTACAATCAGAGTTGGCTCTTCTGGAAAGCTGTTATGGATATTAGATGGAGGGATAGAAGGGGAAAAGACAGGAGCAAGGTCGGATTACCATGCATTGGATTCAATGTTATCCCTTCTATATATGTTACCTCATTTAATCCTAAAACAACTACAGCAGCAGATGTTTCATTGTAACATTAATGGGAAGCCATAGGAACTTGACCCTTATTTATATATATTAGCCTGTGGTAAAACTGGTTTTGGTATATGTTATTTTGCTTAAAGTCACAGAATCTATCAATGACATTAAGTGAGGACTTACTATATTCAGAGTAAATTTTATTATCCCATTTTTATAGTGAAGGAAACTGGGTTCTTTATGTAATTTGTACCAGGCCACACAGCCGACCAGTGGTCAAGCTGGAATTTGAGTTGGCACATTCAGAACTTGGAGCTCTTAGAATATGGGAATTAAAGAACTTCTAGTTTTACAAAACTGTAATGACCCATTCTGTGAGTATCTTAGACTTGACGCAAATTTATTTTTCAACTTTAAAGATTTAGAAATGGTTGTGCATTACATTTAATCATTCTTAGCTTCATTTAGCAGTAATTCATCTATTACACATTTATTGGACGTTTACTAAGGGCCAAGCACCAAGTTGAACACGCCATGCAAGTGTGCCTAGGACACAGTCCCTGTATTCAAGCACTTCTTTTGCCTTTTTTTAGAAGCATTCTCATTCTGGAAAGCCAACCTACTGGCCATCTCTCTTATGGTTCTCTACTTTTTCTTTTCCATTTAAACAAGTTAACCACTCACATATAATATGTGCCTCATACTCCTTATATTAGAATGTTTTATCTGATTTCTTTCTTTTTGTTTTTTTAATGCTTTCTGTTCTTAGTCTAAAAGGAAGGTCCAGGCAGTATTCTTTCCATAATCAATAAACTATATAATTATTATTATTTTTAAATTCCAAACCCTGATTCTCTCCCATTTGGCAACCATCAGCTTGTTCTTTAATATCTATAGGTCTGTTTCTGTTTTGTTTATTCATTTATTTTGTGTTTTTAAGATTCTACATATGGTGAGATCATATGGTATCGTCTTTGTCTGGCTTATTCCACTTAGCATAATACTCTCTATACCCATCCTTGTTGTAACAAATGGCAAGATTTCATTCTTTTTAATTGCAGAAAATATTCCATTGTACATACACCACTTTTTCTTTGTCCATTATCTATTGATGGACATCTAGTTTGCTTCTGAATTTTGGTTGTTACTAGTAATTGTGCAATGAGTGCATGGGTATACATATATCTTTTTGAACATATATGTTTCTTTCTTCTTCAGATAAATACTCAGAGTGGAATTGCTGGATCTTATGGTAGCTCTATTTTTTAATTTTTTTTTAATTTACTTTATTTTTATTTTATTCATTTTAGAGAGAAGACACAGAGTGAGAGAGAGAGAGAGAGAGAGAAAGAGAGAAAGGGGGGAGGAGCTGGAAGCATTAACTCCCATATGTGCCTTGACCGAACCAGTGCAGGGTTTTGAACTGGCGACCTCAGTGTTCCAGGTTGACGCTTTATCCACTGCGCCACCACAGGTCAGGCTATTTTTAATTTTTTGAGAAATTTCCATACTTATGTTTAACATAGTGGATGCACTAATTCATAAATCCTACAAAGTGCACAAGGGTTCGCTTTTCTCCACATTCTAGTCAACATTTACTATTTGTTGATTTATTGATTATAGCCATCTGACAGGTGTGATATCTCATGTAGTTTTAATTTGCACTTCCCTGATAACTAGTGATGTTGAGCATCTTTTCATAGGTTTGTTTTGTTGGCCATCTGTATGTACTCTTTGGAGAAATGTATGTTCAGGCCCTGGTGGGTTTGCTCGGTGGTAGAGCATCGGCCCAGCATACAGATGTCCCAGGTTTAATTCCCAGATAGAGCACATTGAAGAGGTGACCATCTGCTTCTCTACCTTTGCCCCCACCCTCCCTCTCTCTCTCTCTCTCTTCCCCTCCTGTAGCCATGACTCAGTGGTTGAAAATGAGTCGGCTCCAGGCACTGAGGATGGCTCTGTGGCCTCCACCTCAGGCACGAAAAATAGCTCAATTGTTGAGCAATGAAGCAATGGCCCAGATGGGCAGAGCACTGCTCCTAGGGGTCTTGCATGTGTGAGTGAGTCTGTCTCTCTGCCTCTCCTCCTCTTACTTAAAAAAAAAAAGAAAATGTATGTTCAGGCCTTCTGCCACATTTTTATTGGATTTTTGAAAAAATATTAAATTGGAGGAGTTCTTTATATTTTTTGGATATTAACCCTTTATATCAGGGGTCCCCAAACTTTTTACACAGGGGGCCAGTTCACTGTCCCTCAGACCATTAGAGGGCTGGACTATAAAAAGAACTATGAACAAATCCCTATGCACACTGCACACACCTTATTTTAAAGTAAAAAAACAAAATGGGAACAAATACACTATTTAAAATAAAGAACAAGTAAATTTAAATCAACAAACTGACCAGTATTTCAATGGGAACTATGGGTGCGGATGCATCCTGTGCTCCTCTCACTGACCACCAATGAAAGAGGTGCCCATTCCGGAAGTGCGGCAGGGGGCGGATAAATGGCCTCAGGGGGCCTCATGCGACCCGTGGGCTGTAGTTTGGGGACCCCTGCTTTATAGGATGTATTATTGTCAAATAATAGTCTTCCTTTCAATGGGTTGTATGTTTATTTTGTTGATGGTTTCCTTCACTGTGCAAAAACTTCCTATTTGTTTATTTTTTCTTTTGTTTCCCTTGTTTAAGGAGATATATTCAAAAAGATATGAGGAGAAATGTCAAAGAGTTAGTCCTATGTTTTCTTCTAGAAGTCTTCTGGTTTTAGGTCTAATATGTAAGTCTTTAATCCATTTTGAGTTTATTTTTTGCATGTACCTGTTCAGTTTTGCCAACATCACTTATTGAGACTGTCTTTACTGCACTGTATATCCTTGCCTTCTTTGTGATAGAGTAATTGAATGTAAAAGGAAGCATTAATTTCTGGGCTCCCTATTCTATTCCACTGATCTATATATTTTTTTAATACCACACTATTTTGATTATTGTAGCTTTGAAGTATTGTTTAATATCAGGGAGCATGATACCTTCCACTTTTTTTTTTAAATGAGAGAAGGAGAGATAGTGAGACAGACTCCCACATGCAACCTGACCAAGCTCTACAACCTGACTACTCCCATCAGTAGTCAATGCTCAAATCAACTGAGCTATCCTCAGTGCCTAAGGCCGACGCTTGGCCAAGCCACTGGCTATGAGGGGGAAGAAAGAGAGAAAGGGAGAAGGAGGTGAAGAGAAACAGATGGTCACTTCTCATGTGTGCCCTGACCGGGAATTAAACCCAGGTGTTGGGCAGATAAAATATATTATGCTCACTTTGTTAAAGATGGCGCTGCCCACATGGAAGTTCATTGATATTGATGTGTGCTCTGGAACAGGCTGTGGGCAGGCCGGGTCGTTATAGCCTAAGGCTTAGTTTAAGAGTAAGCTCTTCTCCACACCCTTGATTTATTGGATAATGTAGGGTGGTGCACTCTCCTGAGGAATCCCATTATGCCTCAGATGGGTGGCTTTGTATCAGAGACTTCCTTGTATGTATAATTGGATTAAAGGTTTGGATTTTCTAGGCTATAAGCTGGGGCAGTCCGGGAGCTTGCTCTCTCTCAGTTCCTGGGTTCCTGAGGTTAGTATTAGAGAGGAGAGCAGAGTAGGGCCACGTGAAGGCCAGGAGAAGCAGCCAAGATGGCAGAATGCTGAGGAAGAAGCCAGTTTGTTAAGAGTTTGTGCTGGAGGAGATGGGAAACAGTGGTGAATAAGTCTGGTGAGCTAGAAACCTTTGATTCTAGGAAACTCGGATAACTCAGTAGCTTTGTGAGCACTGAATGTGTGGGTTTTGGAGCCCAGTGTGTGTTTTTGCTTGCCTGCCGGGTGCAAGCTGGAATTAAAGCTGATGGCTCACCAGTTCTTGGCTCCTGTGTTTCATTACCGACTGTTCGAATCTAATGTGAACCTGCATGGGTCGGGCTGCTGTGATGGTGGCCTTGACTACTGGCTTTACACCAGGATGTCCTCATGCCAGGCTGACACTCGACCCACTGAGTCAACTAGCCAGGGCCCTCTTTGTTATCAAGATTTCTTTGGCTATTTTGGATTCCTTTGTGTGTGACTTTAAATAAATTTCAGAATTGTTTTAATTCTGACAAGAATGTCTTTGGCATTTTAATAGGGATTGCACTGAATCTGTATATTATTATAGGTAATATAAACATTTTAACAATATTAATCCTTCCATTACATGAACTGTCATGAAGACAATGGCTTCTCAAAGACCACATGTATACACCGAGGAACCTAGGGGAGACCACCTCACAATCCCCTATGCAGGTTTAATGAGATAGCCTTGACCTCCAGTCCTTATTGGTAATTATTCATACACACAAAATAGAAGCATGGACAAGAATGAGGAAGTCAGGAAGCAGAGAAGAGAATGAGAAGAAGAGAATGAGAAAGTCAGGAAGCAGAGAAGAGAAAGAGAAGAAGAGAATGAGGAAGTCAGGAAGGGGAACTTCTTTAGAGCAGATTAAAGAGCAAGCAAAGTAGCTCAAATGTCCCCACCCATTGATTAATCAGAATTGCTAATTCTATCCCTATTGCGAAGCATTCAGTGCAGTACTGTGTTCAGTACTTTTTTGTCAGTAAAGGCACTGGCCTTTGCCTCAGGGCACTGATGTTTCTCTTTTGTTTTCTTATTCACCTCTACAAAGAACGAAGTATATCATTCCATTTATTTGTATCTTGTTCTGTTTCTTTCTTTCATGTCTTATGGTTTTCAGAGAACAGGCCTTTCACCATTTTGTTTAAATTATTCTTAGGCATTTCATACTTTTTGAAGCAATTATAATTGGGATTGTTTTCTCATTATTTTCATATCACTTGTTATTGGTTGTTGGGCAAATGAGTTTGTAAAATTTGTATTATTTAAGTTTGCTCACTTTAATGTTGAAAAATGGTGCTGGGCAGTGCCAGTTCTGTGGTCTGTGAAATTGCAAATTACCTTCCTGCTTGGGAAGGGCCACTGTTTTGCTAATGTTTCCTAAAGCAGAGATTTTTGTGCCAGAAAGTTTTGAAAAAGAGAGCAGAAGGAGAGAGAGAAGAGGCAGAGGAAGCCCTGTTTTGCAGCGAGGGAGCAGAGAGAATGCAGAGTACTGAAGAAGAAGCCGTGATGGCAGAAAATGGAGAATGTATGCAGATAGGGAACCAGAGGTAAGGGGCTTTGCAAGCCCTGCTGAGACTGGTGGGTCCTTTAATTCTAGGAGAAACTGGAGAAGATTCTCCTGGTTGTGGAACCGGAGAATGCGTCAGTGGCTTTGGGAGCCCTGTGTGTTGCTTGTCGGCCTGTGTGAAACTTTAATAAAAGAATGGCACACCAATTTTTGGCTCCACTATTTCTTTACCATCTGTCCAAATCCAATGGGAACCTGCATGTGCATGGCCATGACATCAACGACTACTGGCCATACATTGGTCTATTGAAATGCAACAGCTTTCTATATACTGATTCTGTATCCTGCAACTTTACTAGAGTCCTTTATAGTTTCTAATAGTTTTTATTTGTGTGTGTGGACTCTTAGGGGTTTTCTATATATAGTATCATGTCATCTGCAAATAATAACAGTTGAATTTTTTCTTCCAATTTGGATAGCTTTTATTTCTTTGTCTTATCTGATTTCTGTGGCTAGGACTTCCAGTACTAATTTGAATAGAAATGATGATAGTGGGCATCCTTGTCTTGGTCCTGACCTTAAGAGGAAAGTTTGCCTGACCAGGTGGTGGTGGTGCAGTGGATAGAACATCGGACTGGGACGCAGAAGACCCAGGTTCAAATCCCCAGTGTCGCAGGCTTGAGTGAGGGCTCATCTGGCTTGAGCACAGGCTCACCAGCTTGAAGTCCAAAGTTGTTGGCTTGAATAAGGAGTTACTTGCTCTGTAGTAGCCCCCTGGTCAAGGTACATATGAGAAAGCAATCAATGAACAAATAAGGTGCTGCAACAAAAAATTGATGATTCTCATCTCTCTTCCTTCGTGCCTGTTGGTCCCTATCGGTCTCTTTCTTTGTCCCTGTCTCTCTTGCTAAAAAAAAAAGAGGCAAAGGCTTTTAGCATTTATGATATTATCTGATATTAGCCAGTGGTCGGCAAATACACTAGTCAACAGAGCCAAATATCAAAAGTACAACGATTGAAATTTCTTTTGAGAGTCAATTTTTTTTAACTTAAACTATATAGGTAGGTACATTCCTTATGGAGGTAGCTCCCACATGTGATATTTTGTGGAAGAGCTACACTCAAGGGGCCAAAAGCCGCACATGGCTTGCGAGCCGTAGTTTGCGGACCAAGAATATTAGCTATGGGTTGTCATATGTTGGGCAGATAAAATATAATATGCTCACTTTGTTAAAGATGGCGCTGCCCACATGGAAGCCCGTCACCCTGGTGATAGTATTTGCCCTTATGCTTGGGATGGCTGTGGGGAAAAAGCTGTGTAATCAGGCCGGGTCATTATAGCTTAAGACTTTGTTTTAAGAGTAAGCTTTTCCCTAGCCCTTGACTGATTGGATGATGTGGGGTGGTGCGCTCTCCTGAGGAATATCATTTTGCCTTGGATGGGTGGCTTTGTATTGGAGACTTCCTTGTTTGTGTAATTGGATTGGAGGTTTTGATTCTGCCCTATAAAGTGGGACAGAGCAGTAGCTTGCTCTCTCTTGGTTCCTGGGATTAGTATAGAGAGTAGAGCAGAGTAAGTCCACATGGAGGCCAGGATAAGCAGCCAAGATGGTAGAATGCTGAGGAAGAAGCCAGTTTGTGCAGTTTGTGTAGAGAGAAGGAGATGGGAAATAGAGGTGAATAAGTCTGGTGAGCTAGAAACCTTTGATTCTAGGAAACTCGGATAAGTCAGTAGCTTTGTGAGCACTGAATGAGTGGGCTTTGGAGCCCAGTGTGTGTTTTTGCTTGCCCGCCGGGTGCAAGCTACAATTAAAGCTGATGGCTCACCAGTTCTTGGCTCCGTTGTTTCATTACCAACTGTCCGAATCTAATGTGAACCTGCACGGGTCAGACTGCTGTGATGGTGTCCGCGACTACTGGCTTTAGATCATATATGACTTTAATTATTTTGTAATGTATATTCCTTATTTACCCATATGTGTGGACTGATTTCCTGGACTATGACCAGATGGGCACAGGCTCCTTTGTTCAATGGACTTATGGATTTTGGACAATGTGAAATACCCTGATGGGGGTGGGCGGCGGCTTTAATGGAGGCCCTCCTGCCCCAGGAAGCCTTTCAAACTGCAAGAAAGAAGGCTGAGGACATTTTGTGCTTTTAACAAAGTGCTCAAAGATTGGTGAAGTGTACCTTTGTAATTGTTGAAACTGTATGATTTGTCATGTATTTGTAATTTGTGTAATATGCCTAATTTCCTTGTATAGGGATGCCGGTGGTGTAGATTGTGGGTAGTAAAGTGAGCATAGGGGTGGATTGTTGGGCAGATAAAATACATTATGCTCACTTTGTTAAAGATGGCGCTGCCAACGTGCAAGTTTTAAGAGTAAGCTTTTCCCCACACCCTTGACTGATTGGATGATATAGGGTGGTGCACTCTCATGAGGAATCCTCCCAGTATGTCACAGATAAGTGACTTTGTATCAGAGACTTCCTAGTGTGTATATTGGATTAAAGGTTTCGAATCTACGCTATAAAGTGGGGCAGGCCAGGAGCTTGCTCTCTCTCAGTTCCTAAGAGAGAGCAGATTAAGGCTACATGGAGGAGAAGCAGCCAAGATGGCAAAGTGCTGAGGAAGAAGGCAGTTTGTGCAGTTTGTATAGAGAGAAGGAGATGGGAAACAGAAGTGAGTAAGTCTGGTGAGATAGAAACCTTTTGATTCTAGAAAACTCAGATAAGTTAGTAGCTTTGTGAGCACTGAATGAGTGGGTTTTGGAGCCCAGTGTGTGTTTTGCTTGCAAGCTAGAATTAAAGCTGATGGCTCACCAGTTTTTCGCTTCGTTGTTTCATTACCGACTGTCCGAATCTAATGTGAACCTGCATGGGCCAGGCGGCTGTAATGGTGGCCTTGCCTACTGGCTTTACAACCCACTTTAGAGTTTTTATCATAAAAGAATGTTAAATTTTGTCATGTATTTTTTGCATCTTTTGAGATTATCCTATTGTTTTTATTCTTTGTTAATATGATGTATCACATTAATTCACTTACAGATAGATGTTAACCATCCTTGCATTCCTGGGATGAACACCCCTTGGTTATGGTGTATAATTCTTTTAACATATTGTTGAATCTGGTTTGCTAAAATTATATTAGTAATTTTTGTACCCATGTTCATCAGGGATATCAGCCTGTCATTTTCTTTTTTTGTAATATCTTTATCTAGTTTTGATATCTGTAAGGATGAGACGGCACTTGAACACCAGGTGTACAGGCTTTATTAGAAGAGAAAGAGACCTGCCAGGCACACTTCTCCGGGAGAATGGCACCAGTACAGATTATGGGGGCGAATTTTATAGGGTAGGGAAGACCCTTGAGCAAGTGAGCATTGAGTCAGAAGTTCTGGTATGTGGGAGAGCCTGGAGTCAGAAATTCTGGTATGTGGCCATCTGCAGTTTTATGGTTTCAGCTTCCCGGGATGCTCCTCCTTGGGGCAGTTGACCGGCTTCCTAGAAATTTCTGCTTCAGCGGTGATAGTCCAGTAAGGGTGAGGTCAGACAGATAAGCTGAACAGCAAAAGGGCAGTTAGAAGTCATCTATCTATCAATATCAGGGTAATGCTGGCTTCATAAAATAAGTTTGAAAGAGTTCCACTCTCAAGTTTAGTGAATAATCTTATGACTGTTTCTTAGAATTCTTTATCAGGCAAGTTATTATTTCTATTTCTATAGGATTTTTGTTGTTGTTGTTGCTGTTTTTCAGAGAGGGAGAGAACAAGAGAGAGATAGAAACATCTGTTCCAGTCTGGGGATCAGACCAGCAACCTCTGTGCTTCAGGACAATGCTCCAAACAACTGTTGGGCAGATAAAATGTAATATGCTCACTTTGTTGAAGATGGCACTGCCCACATGGAAGCCCGTCACCCAGGTGATATTATTTGCTCTTATGCTTGGGATGGGTGTGGGGGAAAGGCTGTAATGTAAGTAGGCCAGGTCGTTATGACCTAAGGTTTGGTTTTAAGAGTAAGTTCTTCTCCATACCCTTGACAGATTGGATGATGTAGGGTGGTGCACTCTCCTGAGGAATCAATCCCATTATACAGAGACTTCCTTGTTTGTGTAATTGGATTAAAGGTTTTGATTCTACGGTATAAAGTGGGAGAGACCAGTAGCTTGATCTCTCTCTCTTGGTTCCTGAGTTCCTGAAGTTAGTATTAGAGAGGAGAGCAGATTAAGGCACGTGGAGGAGAGAAGCAGCCAAGATGGCGGAGTGCTGATGAAGAAGCCAGTTTGTTAAGAGTTTGTGCAGGAGGAGATGGGAAACAGTGGTGAATAAGTCTGGTGAGCTAGAAACATTTGATTCTGAGAAACTCTGATAAATCAGTAGCTTTGTGAACACTGAATGAGTGGTTTTGGAGCCCAGTGTGTGTTTTTGCTTGCCCGCCGGGTGCAAGCTAGAATTAAAGCTGATGGCTCACCAGTTCTTGGCTCCATTGTTTCATTACCGACTGTTCGAATCAAATACGAACCTGCATGGGTCAGGCGGCTGTGATCCTGACCGCGACTACTGGCTTTACAACAACCAAGCTATCCTGCCAGGGCCCCCCTCTCCAGGGATATTTTTATTTCTTCATTTAAGAGATATTCCTCTGTCTTCTCATAATGTCTCATTTTCATGTTTGGTTATATGAATTAGACAAAATGGCTGTCTATTCCAATCTTCGAAAAGTGACCTTATGTAGTAATGGGCTCTGTGTAAACTGTGTGCAGGGTAGCTTCAGCAGGCAGGTAGGAGCCCAGCAGGGCTTATCCAAGTGTGTGTGGTAATGCTCTATTGATCCCGCTTAATCCTTTTGTTTGAACTAAAGTTAACTCAGGCGAGGTGTCTCAGGAACACACTACAGTGACCATGCAGGCAAGTTAGAAGACCAGGAGAGAGCCCTCACCACCCTATGGAGATACAGAATGAAATAAACAATGGATCTCACCAGCCCCTACTATTTGAGAGAATTTCCACAGTCCCGAAGAGCTCCCATTAGTCTACAGTCCTCTGTCTACAGTTTCTCCTTGTTGTTTGTACCAGAAGTTGTCCTATGTAGAGAAAACTTCTGGGTAGGCTCTTTGTGCTCTTTTGTGTTGATTTTGGAAAGCCACTTAGAACAGAGCAGGTGCTGAAGGCAGCTGGGGTACTAGCCTTCGAGGGCAGGAGCAAGCAGTCTCTGTAGGGAATCCAGGTGGGTGTGATTCTTGCCCATAGCCAAAAGCACCTGAGTAGAGCTCACTTTCTTTATGAAAAAGGAGCGGAATGTAAACAATGGTACTTACTTGCTCTTCTAGTCCTAGAGAGTTACTGTACCTCCCAGAGGGCTGCTGGCTTCTCATCTTTTTCTATTCATTCTTTTATCTTGTTTGTTGTCAGAAGCTAGGCTTTCAGGAGTGTGGCTGTCTCACAAGAGTAATCACTACCTATATAAGTGGGTAATTTGATTATGCCCTTGGGAGGGTATGAGTTACTCTTTCCACTATGCTGCCTCAGTCTTGGACATCTCTTCAATTCTTTACATATGCCAATATATAAGAAACTTAAGAGGTATCAGACTTTAAATTCACAGGCTAGAGGAAATTTAATCTTTGGTCAACTATATAAACCATCATTTTTATTTAGGATTGTACCTTCTCTAGTTTGTCTATGAAGAATCCACAACTCAGATTTACGTGACTTCCCCAAATTAAAAACTGGCAACTGGGTAGATCACTTATCTACTGTGTAACAAACCACCCCAAAACTTCATGAATTAGAACAATACAATTTACTATGTCTCACAATTCTCTAGGAAGATTTTCTGGCCTCTGCATATGGGGACTCCATAATCCAGCACAAAGAAAGAGCTAATGTGTAAAAAAGAAGGGGTTATTGAGAATGAAGAGTTCTCTATTGTAAAGCCAGTAGCCAAGGGTACCATCAGAGCCACCTGGCCAGTGCAGGTTTGCATTAGATTCGGACAGTCGGTAATGAAACAATGGAGCCAAGAACTGGTGAGCCATCAGCTTTAATTCTAGCTTGCACCCAGTGGGCAAGCAAAAACACACACTGGGCTCCAAAACTCACTCACTCAGTGCTCATAAAGCTACTGACTTATCCGAGTTTCCTAGCATCAAAGTCTCCTAGCTCACCAGACTTATTCACCTCTGTTTCCCATCTCCTTTTCTCTGCACAAACTGGCTTCTCCTTCAGCACTCCGCCATCTTGGCTGCTTCTCTTCTCCATGTGGCCTTAATCTGCTCTCCTCTCTAATGCTAACCTCAGGAACCGAGAGAGAGCAAGCTCTCAGCCTTCCCACTTTATAGTGTAGAAATTCAAAACTTTAATCCAATCTACAAACAGGGAAGTCTCTGATACAAAGTCACTTATCTGAGGCATACTGGGAGGATTCCTCATGAGAGTGCACCACCCTACATCATCCAGTCAGTCAAGGATGTGGGGAAAACCTAACTCTTAAAACTTGCACGTGGGCAGCACCATCTTTAACAAAATGAACATAATATATTTTATCTGCCCAACATCTATTCACTAGAAATTGAAAAAAGCAAAGGTTGATACGGACAGAAGCTGCCAGAGAAACTTCTGCAAAAAAAGTGGTACCTGAAGGATGCTTTCAGTTTGGTTAGAGAAAAGATGATTGAGTAACGTCATGTTAAGCAAAGACATGAGGGTAGGAACATGTGTTCCAGAGGCAGAGTTTAAGGCCAGTGTCCATAGAGCAACAAATGAATCTAAAGTTAGGTAGTTTAGCTATCTGTGGAGGGATATAAAAGCTAAATGGGAGTACAGGGTGTCCTCGGGTTATGACACAGTTCTGTTCCTATGACAGTGACATAACCCAAATATTGGTGTAAGTTGAAACATTCCCTGGCCTAACTCACTTACCTATCCTAACACAGTTGTAAAATCATAATCTAGAAGCAAAAACAAAACTAAGCCACAGAAAAAGGAAAAGGACATAAATATAGTGTACTATACACTCTACTGCATATTCTTCTGCTGCATGCAAGCAGAACTAGTTTGCCCACATAGTCTGTAAGTACAACACTAACAGTGTAAGCCAAAACACTCACGTCTCAATTGTTTTAAAAGTTTTTATGGGAGTGAGTGTCCTAAACTCAAAATGTCACATGTTGAGACTGAGGACCCCCTGTAGTTTGGACTTGATGGGTCATGCAATAGGAGATCAGTGCAAGTTCTTGAACTGAGTAATGAAATCTTGAATTGGTGCAAGCTTAGTTTAACAATGAAATACAAAGGAGGATCAGAATTAGGAGAGACTGGACACAAGGAGGCTGTTGAAATAATTCATATAGACATGTAATAAGGGTACGACTGGGGGTGGGGAGGGTAGAGACTTATTGAATAGGAAGAAGAAAAGGTAAATATGAAAAATCTGGTTAGAGGGCATGAAGACAAGCAGTAGAGAAAACTGACTTTTTTTTGTCATTTCAGATTCAGATTGGCAGATCTCTTCATGGAGTTAGGTATGGACAGTGGAAAGAAGAGTCCACTGTGCACGGCAGGGAAGGAGAAAATTATGAAAAACAAAGAAAACTGAGAACAGGAAGTTGCTTTTTAAAAAGCAAATTATAGGACCTGTTGAGCAGATAAAATATATTATGCTCACTTTGTTAAAGATGGCGCTGCCCACATGGAAGTTCATTGATATTAATGTGTGTTCTGGAACAGGCTGTGGGCAGGCCAGGTCGTTATAGCCTAAGGCTTAGTTTAAGAGTAAGCTCTTCTCCACACCCTTGACTGATTGGATGATGTAGGATGGTGCACTCTCCTGAGGAATCAATCCCATTATACAGAGACTTCTTTGTTTGTATAATTGGATTAAAGGTTTTGATTCTACGGTATAAAGTGGGAGAGACCAGTAGCTTGATCTCTCTCTCTTGGTTCCTGAGTTCCTGAAGTTAGTATTAGAAGAAAGGAGAGCAGATTAAGGCCATATGGAGGCCAGGAGAAGCAGCCAAGATGGCAGAGCGCTAAGGAAGAAGCCAGTTTGTTAAGAGTTTGTGCTGGAGGAGATGGGAAACAGTGGTGAATAAGTCTGGTGAGCTAGAAAGCTTTGATGCTAGGAAACTCGGATAAGTCAGTAGCTTTGTGAGCACTGAATGTGTGGGTTTTGGAGCCCAGTGTGTGTTTTTGCTTGCCCACTGGGTGCAAGCTAGAATTAAAGCTGATGGCTCACCAGTTCTTGGCTCCATTGTTTCATTACCAACTGTTCGAATCCAATGCGAACCTGCATGGATCAGGTGGCTGTGATCCAGACCCCGACTATTGGCTTTACAGGACCCAACTCCCTCACATTCTACACTGATAATTTTGTCAGTAACATTAATGTTGAGAAATGATGACGACTCCCAGGTCACCAGAACATTCTCAATCATTAAAGAAAAGTCTAGCACAATATACACCCGGAAAATAAGACAATATTGTGGTAACACATTGCATAAAGACTTTTCACCAAGTGTTGAAACAAAAGTCTGATGAGTTACTCTGAGTTAACTTAAGGTTATTCTGGAAAAATAATTAATTAGAACATGTTATTCTAAAACATGCAGGAGGAAGAGTTTAAAACCCTGGAATTGAAAGAGATTTTGAGGCATTGATTTTAATTTGCATGTATTCAGACTTCTCTAACTGATGAAAGTTCACATCGAATTGTTAGAAATTTATTTCTTATAAGATACTGTTATCTCTTTAATTCATATCCACTAGTGAAAAACAAACAAACAAAACCTTGGAACAGACCAGGTAAGTGACTGCCTCTACAACCAGAATTGGAAAATGTTACTGTTGGGCAGATAAAATATATTATGCTCACTTTGTTAAAGATGGCGCTGCCCATGTGGAGGCCTGTCGCCCAGGTGATGATATTGGTTGCCCTACTTGCTTGGGAAGGGTGAGATTATATTAATGTGTGTGGGGGATAGGCTGTAAGCAGGACGGGTCCTTATAGCCTAAGGCTTAGTTTTAAGACTAAGTTTTTCCCCACACTCTTGACTGATTGGATGATGTGGGGTGGTGCACTCTCATGAGGAATCCTCCCAGTATGCCTCAGATAAGTGACTTTGTATCAGAGACTTCCTTGTTTGTAGATTGGATTAAAGGTTTGGATTTCTACACTATAAAGTGGGGAAGGCTGGGAGCTTGCTCTCTCTCGGTTCCTGAGCTTAGCATTAGAGAGGAGAGAAGATTAAAGCCACATGGAGGAGAGGAGAAGCAGCCAAGATGGCAGAGTGAAGAAGGAGAAGCCAGTTTGTGCAGAGAGAAGGAGATGGGAAACAGAGGTGAATAAGTCTGGTGAGCTAGAAGCCTTTGATGCTAGGAAACTCAGATAAGTCAGTAGCTTTATGAGCACTGAGTGAGTGGGTTTTGGAGCCCAGTGTGTGTTTTTACTTGCCCGCCGGGTGCAAGCTAGAATTAAAACTGATGGCTCACCAGTTCTTGGCTCCGTTGTTTCATTACCGACTGTCTGAATCTAATACAAACCTGCATGGGCCAGGCGGCTCTGATAGTGGCCCTGACCATTGGCTTTATAGTTACTGAAAGAAAAGGGGCAAGTTGAAGGAAGTCCTCTGTATCTGGATTGTGGAGATACAATCTAATTTATTGTATAAAATTACCAAATTCATTAAATTGTACATTTAAAATTTCAAAACACAGACCATCTCTCATGGTAGGTAAGAACCTGTCACATATTTGAAAACACATATCATGTCTTTTTGTATTAATCTTATGTATGTATATATTTGAATATTTAAGATACAAATACCTAATTCAGTATATGCTAGTTAATTTGCTCAGTAAAGACTAGCCAGGAGGATTTTTCCTTTAAAAAGAAAAAATACATAATAAATATACTAAAAAATGTTAATATAATAAATAAAATAATGTAATACCACAAAATATAAAACAAGCAGATAATTCAATAGTTATTTAGATAATATCTCTTAGATCCCAATCATTTATTTAAAATTATTATCTTCAATAGACCAACTCTGAAATACTCAGTTTTCTCTATTAAGATTAGTTCAGGAAATACAGTGTTCAAGACAAGAGACACTTACTTCATAAGAGAATGAATGAAAGCCAAATAGAAGTTGTAAATTTTGCATTTGCATAAGTATATTGGAAAGTTGTCATTTTGGTTATTATATTAACTTGTACTTAATATATGCTTTATCTCTATAACATTTGACTTTCTATACATAGTATTAGTAGTTTCATATCAGGTTGATTAAACTGAGCATTGAGGTGGGCAAGATTGTGAAAAAGGCATTTTAAAGAGGTACACAGAAAGACAGATATATAAGAATATACTTCTGAATTGCCCTAATAATCACAAAAGTATAGAATTGCATTTCCCTTTCCCATGCAGCATGATTTATAATCTCATTTAGGTATATGTTTTCAGTCAGTCACCATCACCTTTATTATCAGGTTTTTAGGTGGATTTCAGTCTAAAAAACAAAGAAGAAAAAAATCACAGAAAAACTCCTATATGATTACATGTTTTGGCACCAAAATCCAGTATCCACTGAATACGTTCTTAAAAGAGCAGTGTTTTCATAATAAGGGGGCTTTTAGCCAGTTTTGGGCCATTTTTTTCTTATCCTATAAAAATAAAAGATCTAAATAGTTAATAAGTTGATAGGTTTATATTTGCATATCTTTTGAGTAAACATTATTTGTAATCATGTAATTAAAAAAATAACTAGCAGAAAGCTTTAAAGATGAAAAATATAGTATAGATGAGAGATCTCAGGTGAATTATACCATTTGAGTTCATGGGACACTCCAGATGTAAATTTTTTTAAAAATGACTTTCATTGAAGTGTTATTTACATACAGTGAAATTCATGGATTTTAAGTGAACAGTTTAACAAATTTTGCTAATTCCATAGAATTGATTTAAAATGATTTAACCTCTACACTCAATATGCAAAAAAGTTTCCTCATCCTAAAAATTTTTCTCAAGATTCTTTGTTTTTAATAAAAGTTTCCCAGCTCTGGTTCTAGACAATTATTTGATCTACTTTATGTGATCATAGTTTTCTTTTTAATTCTTTCACTGAGCACCTTTTTGAGATCCATTCTTGTTTTTGAATTACTAATATTTTGTCCTTTCTATTGGTGAGTAGTATTTCATAGTAAGGATATACCACTAATTGTCTATCCACTCAACAGTTTATGGATATTTGTGTTGCATCCCTTTTTGGCTGTTTTAAATAATGCTGTTATGAACATTTACAAGCACATCTTTGTGCGGACATGTGTTTTTACTTCCCTTAGGTAAAGTACTGTCAGACTGCTTTCAAAGTGGCTGTACCATTTTTATTCCTACCAACAATGTATGGAACTTCCAGTTATTTCACATCGATATCAACACTTATTATTGTCAGTGGATTACTTTTAGCCATTCAAGTATCTTGCTCTGGCTGTAATTTATATTTCCCTATCAACTATTGATGTTGAATGTCTTTACCTTTGATTGGCTATTTGTCATCTTTTGTGGAGTGCTTATTTAAATCTTTCCTCCACTTTAAAAATGGAATTGTCTTTTTCTTATTGAGTTATAAGAGTTCTTAATGTATTCTGAATTTAAGCTATTTGTCAGAAATGTTATGTGAAAATGTCCTTTCAGTCTTGGCATGACTTTTTGTTTTCTAAGTATGTCTTTTGGAAAGATAAAAGTTTTTTATCTTGATGAGAGGCCATTTTAACTTTATTTCTTCTTTTATAGTTTGTGCCTCTATGTCCTAGTTAAGAAAGTTTTGCCTAACCTACTGGCACAAAATTTTTCTCTCCTATGTTTTCTTCATAAGTTTAGTAGTTCACATTCTCATATTTAAGCCTAAAATTCATTTTGAGTTAATCTTTGTGAAAGATATAAGGTAAAGATATATTTCCCTATACAACTATCTAATTCTAGTACCATTTGTTGATGACTCTTTTATTTCCTTCATTGAAATACTTTGGTATCTTTCTCAAACATAAATTGACCATGAACATTTAGATTAATTTCTGGACTCCCTATTATTTTTATATATAACTATTCTTACACCAGTTCTACGCTGTTTTGATTTGTATCTTTATAGTAAGTATTCAAATGAGGTTATTTAACACCTTCAATTTTGTCCTCCTTTTTCAAAATTGTCCTTTATTGTTTAGTATAAATTTTAAATCATGTCAGTTTGTTCAAAGAGTTATGTTTGGATTTTGATTGGCATTGCATAAAATTTATAGATCAATTGAAAAAGATTATCATAATAAAAATAATGAATCCTCATTCCTTGAAAATAGTTATCATTCCTTATTATTTTTTTTTCTTAAGTGAGAAGCAGGGAGGCAGAGAGATTCCTGCATGCACCCAGCAATCACAATATTTTATAGTTTTATGTGTTCAGGTCTTGCACTTCTGTTAAATTTATTCCTGAATTTTTTATACTATTTTAAATGTTGGTTTAATCAATTTTTATTGTCAGTTGTTTGTTATTAATATATAGATATGCCAGCTTTTATTTTGACTTTGTATCGTGTAATTTTCCTAAATTTATTCATTAGATTAATAGCTATTTTGTGGATTCCTTTGGGTGTTCTACTTGTATAATCATGTCACCTGCAAATAAAGATAGCTTTATTTCTCCCTTTCTCATTTTATTGCCTTTTATTTTCTCTGCTGGTCTTATCACACTGGATAGGGTCTTCAGTGATTGTTAAATAAAGGACACCTTTGTTTTGTTCCTGATCTATGAGTATGATGTCAGCTGTAGGTTTTTTTGTTTTGTTTTGTTTTATTTTTTTGTGACAGAGTCAGAGAGAGTCAGAGAGAGGGGCAGATAGGAACAGACAGACAGGAAGGGAGAGAGATGAGAAGCATCAATTCTTCGTGTGGCACCTTAGTTGTTCATTGGTTGCTTTCTTATATGTGCCTTGCCCATGGGGCTACAGCAGACTGAGTGACCCCTTGCTCAAGCCAGATGATCCCGCACTCAAGCAGGAGACCCCAGGGTCTTGAACCTGGGTCTTCCGCCTCCCAGTCCAACGCTCTGCCAGATGTCTTCAAACTTTTTATAAAAACAGCTCACTTTTGCAGTGCTGGTCTACCTGGTCCTTACTGCCCACTAGTGGGCGTTCAAGCTTTCATGGTGGGCCAATCGCGGTGCTGTTTGGTTGCTCCACTACTGCCCATCATGAAAGCTGGAACGCTTACTAGTGGGAGGTACGGACCAGGTTGACCAGCACTGCAAAAGTGGGCCATTTTTATAAAAAGTTTGAAGACGTCTACCTGAGTCTATCCACTGTATCACTGCCTGGTCAGGCAGCTGTAGGTATTTTATAAGGACACTTAATCAAGTTGAGGAAGTTCAGTTTTATTTGTACTTTGCAGAAAGTTTTTATCGTGAAATGGTTTTGTGAAATGTTTTTCTACATATATTGTAATTACCATATGGTTTTACTCCTATACTCTTTTGATATGGTAAACTACATTGATTGATTTTCAAGCACGTGTAAATAATTTGACCTAAACTATAAAATGAAGGATAGAATATAATATTATTAAAAATGGAAATTAAAAGCATGTGCCCTAATATTATGTATTATACCATTTTTTTTTTTCTAATCAGAAAAATTTCAAATGGTAGTTATCTGACCTGGAATAGGTAAAAAGGGGACCTACTCAAAGGCACGTATCTAATGTTTTCCTTTATTTTCTAATTTTAAAATGTTTTATGTTTATCTAAAGCACTCATTTGTTTTGACAACACATTAAAAAGTTGACAACTCAGTACTGCATTACATGTTTTAAAAGATTTCAAGTCATTTGCCTAAAATCAGTTTTTCCTATAGGAAAAGAGCCTGTTTCAGGTAACTTGTTTGTACCTGACTATGTAGGAAAATTGAATCCCCAGCTTAAAATTTTAGCAGTAATTCAATCTCCTTTAAAGTAAAAACAAAATATTTCTGTGATTAAATTTAACTATAGTGTTGGGCTACTGCCTGATGCTTTTGATTCTTTGAAAGTTTAATTTCATTTTAGAGAGAAAACATTTGGGTTATTAGAGGCAGACTAAGCACCCATCCCCACAAATACTGAACATAAAATGAAACAATTTATCATGCAAAAAATAGCCTCCATAAAAATACAGTTTCCTGAAAGGTAAATTATAAAAGTATGCATTTACTCAATCATTTTAAATACCATAATTATACAGGCTGCTCATCAAAAGACTTTTAAGACTCATTAAAATCATAAAACAATTCTAATTAAATCCATATTTAAATTAAGTTTCTATAACTAACCTACATGGTACTTTAAATCAAACAAAAAGTTATATAAAAGGTCCAATTAATTGTAAGTTTTTGTAAGAATTAAACCCTAATTACTCTATGATTAAACTTCCCCCAAATGTAATCATCAATGATTCTATTCAGAAGAATTAGCCTTCTGTCCCCCAGATGCCAGTGGAGGGCCACAGCCTGCCTTTGACACCAGCAAATCTATTCATATAAAATCAGCATGACTGTGGAAACTTTACCTTCACCCCCGCTGGGATCCAAGTGGTCGAACTAAACGAAACTGCATATTTCATACAGGTAAATGACTCCGTATCTGAAGAGGTCCCTATCTGATGAAATGGATTCATGTTCATCAGCAAATTTTTAAAAAATCCATTGTCAGAGCAGGCTTTGGAAACAATGGTCATTTCAGAGGTTCCCAAGCTGACAGGAAAAGATGCACAAGAAGAGAATAAGATTTGCAGTTTACATTGAAAGAGAACTAGGCCTTATAAGGGGGTAGCACTAAAGCATTTTCTTCTTACTCTGTGCAACTCTCCTTTCTTACTTAGCTACTTGAAATGTTTTTCATTTTTATTAGCCCAACTTCCCACGGGAAAGAAAATAAAAAAGCTCTATGACATCGCTGCCTCTTGTGTGTTCTCTGAAACTAATTAACCCAATGAAGTTATTAGGGCAGCATCATTTTTTCTGTGATATCACCCAAGGTGAAGGTCACTTTTATAATATTCTTGGCTACGTTCATGTAGAGAATACCCCACAAAATATAATTTATTGTAATTTCCCCAGTGCCCTGATAGCCAAGTGATTAGTTATTATGTACATAAAAGTCCAGACATATCACATATGATTTATAGCCTCTGTTTCTGATAATCTAATTTTCTTTTATGGTAAAGAGAAATTTACTATTTATGTTTTATAGATTGTTATTTTGAGAAAATGGCTATTTGAAGTATCTTCATATGGACACTTGCTGATTACACACCATCTGGAAGTTGAAGCATCCAAATGATTAGGCTACAAAGGCAGTTCTTTATCCAGTTGACAAGAACTTTTTCTCAGCTACCCTAGTATGTGTGGGTGGCAGGATGTGTGTCTAATGATAGGTTAGATTAGGCCATAAGCCCCTGCTGTAAGTACAAGAGATATAAGTACAAGTGGTGGTTCTGGACAGATG
This sequence comes from Rhynchonycteris naso, assembly GCA_037038555.1. Lineage (NCBI taxonomy): Eukaryota > Metazoa > Chordata > Mammalia > Chiroptera > Emballonuridae > Rhynchonycteris > Rhynchonycteris naso. The sequence goes on from CM073000.1 coordinate 139,342,962, forward strand.
GATCCGAGTTCAGGACTCTGCCACAGAAAAATCTCCTTCCCCTCAGGTACACTGTCCCTGACTTGAAAATCCCCCAACTCTGTCATAACAACCAATTTCTAGACTTTTTAGATGTGGAATTGGCTTACCTGCTTATCTCTGCTTTTAGAGAAGGGACCTTCTAGAACCATGATTCTTAAATTCCTAAAACAAAGTTCCCTACTCCCTTTCCTCTACTCATTACTATATTATCTCCACTTTTATTGTGATTAAATGATGTTACATGAGTACTTAGTTCAGATGGTTATATATGGTTTCTATTCTAAGAGAAAGCTTCCTTCCACCAGTTAATTTGAGGGATACATCTTAAGGATGAGGTTAGTAGAAACAGTCACCACAGAGAAGGGTAGGTCTTAGAGAGGACATCTGAGCAGACATAGGTGGGCGAGAGAAAGAATGATTTATTCATCCTACTCCTGACTGCGAAGAGGTAAGGTCATGAGAGAAGCTGCCAGGCCCCAGGAGAGGCTTCTCTTTGCCTATATTAAGTTATAAAATAGAATGGTACCTTTGATCCCTAGCAATCAGACTGCTTCATTGGTAGTCTGCAGAACTAATAATAATGGTTGTTAATTATCAAGTACTTTCTAAGAAATTGATATGTATTGACTCTTTCAATCTTCACAATTATGGAATAGTTAGTAGTATATCTACATTTGATACCCAAAGAACCGAAGCTCAGAGAGGTTAAGTTATTTGTCCAAAGTCACACAACTAGTAAATGATAGAGCTGTGATTTGAACCCAGACACTCTGGCTCTATTTACACTCTTAACCATTGTACATACTATTTTTCAATTCTGTATATTCTGTACTTATTTTATAAAAATTCTTGTATCAGACTTAAAATGTGCCAGACACTCATCTAAGAGTTTTATACATAGTCAGGTACCACAAAATGACATTTGAATCAACTGTGAACCACAAATACAAGAGTGGTCCAAAATATAATCGAGCTGAAAAATCACCTAATGACTTCATTGCCATCATAATGTCCTAGTGCAAAACATTGCTCATTTGTAGTGATGCTGCTATAAACAAACCTACTGCATTGCCAGCTGCATGAAGGTATGACACATACAAGACTTTTTTTTTCAAGATAACAGACTAAGTAAACTGTGCTCCCCTCCTCCCATAACCACATCAAAACTACAACTAAATCAGTGGTTCTTAACCTGGGTTCTATCGAACCCTATGGGTTCAATGAGTCGGTTTCAGGGGTTTGGAGCAGCCTCTGCCACGGAGGCCAGAATAAAATAATACCGTAATTTGTTGTGAGTTCATGCACTTTGTTGGTTTTGTTCTTGGAGCAAGGTGATGTTCATGCATGGCTCACTTTGTGCACTAGTAAAAAAAACATATACCTATGTCTTGAATTTGGGAAAAAAAATCATATTTTATTTGTCATTAAAGAAGGGTTCGGTGAATGCGCATATGAAACTGGTGGGTTCGGTACCTCAAAAAAGGTTAAGAACCATTGAACTAAATTATAGAACCATCATTGAGAACCACCTGAAGACTAGTTAAACAGACTATATCTAGGGATATAAAGAAGAAGGCCTTTTAAGACTGGTAGGAGGAGCGGAGATATAGAATGGTTAAGAATTGGGAGGATTATCTCAGCTGCAAAGATCCCTCCAGAGGAGCCAGGGGTTCCAACCCCACACAGGGCTCCCCAGCCTAGGCCACCAGTGTGGGAAGAGTAGTCCTCATAACATCCGGCTGTGAAAACTAGTGGAACTGCATTCGAGAAACAAAGGGCTGCAAGAGACCAAGACATGATGTTCTTAAAGGGCCCACATAAAGATTCACTCACTCAAAATTCCAATACATAGGCAGTTGCTTATAAAGCCCTAGGGACATTTAGTGAGAAATTAAATTGACTAACTTCAGGCCTGACCTGTGGTGGTGCAGTGGAAAAAGCACTGACCTGTAATGCTGAGGTCGACGGTTCAAACCTCTGGGCTTGCCCAGTCAAGGCACATACAGGAAGCAACTACTACGAGTAGATGCTTCCTGCTCTCCTCCTCCTCACTCTCTCTCTCTCTCTCTCTCTCTCTCTCTCTCCCCCTCTTTCTCCTCTCTCCAAAAATCAATAAATTAAAAAAATCTTAAATAATAAATAATAAACCAGGGGTGTCTAACTCCTTTAAAAAATTGACTAACTTCTCCTGACCTGTGGTGGCGCAGTGAATAAAGTGTCGACCTGGGAACACTGAGGTCGCCAGTTCAAAACCCTGCACTGGTCTGGTCAAGGCACATATGGGAGTTGATGCTTCTAGCTGCTCCTCTCTCTCTCTCTCTCTCTCTCTCTCTCTCTCTCTCTCACTCACTCTGTGTCTCCTCTCTAAAATGAATAAAATAAAAATTTAAAAAAATTGACTAACTTCACAGCAAAGATAGGGGCAACTCTCTCTGGGGATAGAAGCACTGATATGCACCATTGTTCATGCATTGACCTCTGCTTCCATCCAGCTTGCCCGGTGTGGGCAGGAGCCAAATGCATACTCTCCTTTGACCTGGCTAACATCTTTTGCCCCACCCTGGTGACTACCTGAGGACCAGTGTACCCAACTCTCTTGCCTGAAGCAACTCCTCCACATAAGCAGCCTTCCTTGGCTCATACTGTGACATTCTCAAAATCTCTCAAAGGTCCACAAATGCCAAGCTAGTGGCAACTATCCTCAGCATGAATTATAGCTCTTGCTAAGTGGCTTCAAGTCCAGCACAGATGGAAACTAGTCTCAACTTCTTTTTAACTCCTATGAGTTACAGGTTTACAGAAGCCTGGCATAAGAGATGGCCAGTCTTGGCCTAGACATGGCTTCAACTATAAGCCACAAGCCTGGGACAAGTGGGAGCCAGCCTTGGTCTGCAGAATAGTCTCTCCCAAGCACCTGCAAGCCTAGAACAAGCAGAAACCAACTGCATATTACTTTGTTGTGCCTACCAAATGGTTCTAAGCCCAGCACAAGCAGAGGCTTACCTTGGCTTGCACCAGAGCCCTTACTAAGAGGCTGTAGACACAAAACACCCATTTACTGGCTTCACACTACAACACAGTACCACCTAATAAGCTCCACAAATGACACACCCAAAGGACAGACTTGGACAAAGTGATTCCTGCTCTGTGGAGTCAGTTTCCATGCAACAGTTCATCTGCTGTAGTCAGGTCAGCATTCACAGCGAGGAGGGCCAAGGATAAATCCCATACATTAATGTGCCAACAGCATTCAATGCCCAACTACAACATGAGGGCATAAACAACCTATACAGAGGACACCCTTGGAACAACTAGCGCAGGTGACCAGATAGTGTGTGCTACTGAGCCTCACAGGATACCTTCTTCATAAGGCCACTCTGCCAAGTATGGGAGTCCTAGATCATGTACATAACACATTGAAACAAACACAGGGAGTTAGCCAAAATGAAGAGACAAACATATCCCATAAAAGAGTAAGACAAAACTCTAAAAAAGAAATAAAAGCACAAATGAAAATGGAGACAAGCCATCTATCAGATACAGATTTCAAAACACCAATTATAAGAATACTCAATTAACTTAATGGAAAAATAGATGAACTCAGTGAAAACTTCAACAAAGAGATAGGAAACATAAAAAGTTAGAAAACAAAAAGTAATCAGTCAGAAATGAAGAATGCAATAACTGAAAGAATAAACTAGAACGTATAAATAGCAGATTATATGAGGTAGAGGATCACGTCAGCTATCTGCAAGACAAGGTAGCACAAAACACCCAATCAGAACTGCAAAAAAAAAGTTTAAAAAATTAGGATAGTTAAAGGAATTTCTGGGGCAACATCAAGCAAACCAACATTTGCAACATACGAGTAATAGAAGAAGAAAAAAAGAGCAAGAAGTTGAAAACCCATTTGAAGAAATGAAAACATCCCTAACCTAGGCAAGGAAATAGATATGAAAGTTTAGTAAGCACAGAGAGTCCCCCCAAAACAAGATGAATCCAAAGAGGCCCACCTGAAGACACATCATAATTAAAGTCCCAGAGGTTAAAGACAAAGAAAAGTAGTTACGTACAAGGGAAGTCCTTCAAAGACGACCATTAATTTCTTAACAAAAACTTTTCATTCCAGAAGAAAATGGCACAAAATATTCAAAGTGATGAAAGGCAGAGATCTAAAATCAGGATTTCTCTATTTAGTAAGGCTAAGGCTATCATTTAGGCTATCATTTATCAATTGAAGGAGATAAAAAGAGTTTCCCAGGCAAGAAAAAGCTAAAGTTCATTATCACTGCACCGCTATTACAAAAAAATGTTAAGTAGAAAAGATAAAAACAATATGAATAAGAAAATGTAGAAAAGAAGAATTGTCACAAAGGGAAACACTTAGTAAAAGCAGTGGATCAACCAACTATAAAGTTAAAACAAAGGTTAAAAGACAAAAGTAGCCTGACCAGGTGGCGGTGCAGTAGATAGAGCGTTGGACTGGGATGCATAAGACCCAGGTTGGAGACCCCGAGCTCGCCAGCTTGAGGGTGGGCCCATCTGGCTTGAGCAAAAGCTCGACAGCTTGGATCCGAGGTCGCTGGCTCCAGCAAGGGGTGGCTTGGTCTGCTGAAGGCCCGCGGTCAAGGCACATGTGAGAAAGCAATCAATGAACAACTAAGGTGTCACAGTGATAACGAAAAAATAATGAGTGATGCTTCTGACCTCTCTCTGTTCCTGTATGTCTGTCCCTATCTATCCCTCTCTCTGACTCTCTCTCTGTCCCTGTAAAACAATAAAAAATAAAAAAAGACAAAAGTAGAAAAATCATGTGTAATTACAACAATAAATTAAGGAATACATACACACACACAAGAAAAGTAAAAAGTAATGACAAAAACAAATGTGGAGTGTGAATAAAAATTATCATGATATTAGAATGTGTTTGAACTTCAGTGACCATCAAGTTAAAATAGACTGGTATAAACATAGCTTAATATATATGAAGCACACAGTAACCGCAAACCATAAAATGCTATGAGATGCATGAGAAATACAGAGAAAGGAATCCAAGCATAACTCTAGAAATTTATCAATGTAAAATGAAGAGAGCAAGAGAATAAGAAAGGATGAGAAATTAATTAGACAACAATTAGTAAAATGACAATAACTGCGTGCCTATTAATAATTACTTTAAATGTAAATGGACTAAATGCTCCTATAAAAATATATGGGATGGCTATAGATATGCTGCTTATAAGAGAACCACTTCAGATCAAAAGACACAGACTGAGAGTAAAGGGATGGAAAATAATATTTAATGCAAATTGAAACAAAAAAACAACTTAGGAGTAGCAATACTTAGACAAAATGGACCTTAAAAGTTGTAACAAGAGAAAGAAAGTTTTTTTTTTCTTTTTTTTTTAACAGGGACAGAGAGAGAGTCAGAGAGAGGGATAGATAGGGACAGACAGACAGGAATGGAGAGGTGAGAAGCATCAATCACTAGTTTTTCGTTGCCGTTGCGACACCATAGTTGTTCATTGATTGCTTTCTCACATGTGCCTTGACCGCGGGCCTTCAGCAGACCGAGCAACCCCTTGCTGGAGCCAGCGACCTTGGGTCCAAGCTGGCGAGCTTTTGCTCAAGCCCGATGGGCCCCGTGCTCAGGCTAGTGACCTCGGTGTCTCAAACCTGGCTCTTCCACATCCCAGTCCAACCCTCTATCCACTGTGCCACTGCCTGGTCAGGCGAGAAAGAGAGTATTTTATAATACCTTTATTTATCATTCCAACATAAGGTTATAGGGTATAACCCTTGTAAACAACATATAAGTACCTAAATATATAAAGCAAATATTGACAAACATAGAAGGACAGATTGATAGTAATACTCCTGTGCCCCAGGACAATAATAACTGTGAGTTAAAGTATGATTTCACCTGAAGCACTGCTGTAAATGTTATTCCAGTTTTTGTTTGTGAACTTAGTAAAATTAACTAAATGGAACAATGCTACAGCTGACTTGACTAGCCCCAAATGGGGCTGAGAATGGTAACTCCTGACTAATAGGCCCTGTAGCTCTTGATTGCCCTGTGTCAGAGAGGCCTTTTGTTCTGAGCTGGTGGTCATGAATTAATGCACTTTAGGTGACATTGTAGTATTATTCCCAAGATTGTAGTTCTGCTCTTCTGTTTCCTTAAAACTGTATCCATATCTGTCCTCAGGTGAACAAAGGCCTAGTTTTAACAATGGCGTCCATGTTATACACAAAGAGAAACATATAAAGTGTTCTTTATTCTTAATGGAAGTACATAAACTTAGGGAAGTAAAGCATAACCTGTCATTTTTGTGATCAACACTTTGAATAGGGTGCACAAATGCTTCAGTTTACAGAAACAGTGAGATTTTCCTGAACCCTCCTAGTGATTAATTAGGAAGGCCATCTTACAGATTTTTCTCTCAGGTGCAGTAACCTTGTAAACCTTACCATTAAGAACTAATAAATAAATGCTTGGTTAAGCATAAACAGGGTGATAGGCAGTGAAAGAGTGATGATCTTGGTTTTTATGCAATATGCTCACTCTGTCATTTTAAGTTGGAAGACAAAATAATATACAAAATTAAAAATTGTGAAGCAGCTACAGTGAGCAATTTGCTATAATTTCATTTGAAAGTGTTTACTGTGAATGATTACCTTTGTGATTATGTGAATCATGATTATTTTTAATAAATAAAAATTCATGATGTTAAGAGATCATTTTGAATTCTGCAATTAAACATAAGAAATACAATCAGATGTTTAAATTTACTCTAAAAAAATCTTAACTAGATCACAAATCAAATGGAAGCAGGCCTAGTTAGAATATGCTTCAGTATCTGATTTGTGCAAATATTTAAGTTACAATCATATTAAATACAGTACCTCATGCTTTTCCATATATTTTATGCTAATAAACTTAGGTAACTGCTGATTCCTCCCATCATTCTATCTCTTTAAATAAATTTTAAGAAATAATATGTTGCCCTGGCCAGTTGGCTCAGCGGTAGAGTGTCAGCCTGGCATGTGTAAGTCCTGGGTTCAATTCCTGGCCAGGGCACACAGGAGAAGCACCCATGTGCTTCACCACCATTACCCCTCTCCTTTCTCTCTATGTCTCTCTTCCCCTCCCTCAGCCAAGGCTCCATTGGAGCAAAGTTGGCCCTGGTGCTGAGGTTCCGTGGCCTCAGCACCGGTGCTAGAATGACTTCAGTTGCAATGGAGCAATGCCCCAGCTGGGCGGAGCATCGCCCCCTAGTGGGCATGCTGGGTGGATCCTGGTCAGGTGCCTACGGGAGTCTGTTTCTCTGCCTCCCTGCTTCCCACTTCAGAAAAATACAAAAAAATAATAATAATAAAGAAAGAAACAATATGTCAAGCTGGGAGCTTTAACAATCATGAAATATAATCTTCAAAATTTTAGCTTCTATTAAGAAAATGGTAAAAAAATAAATAAATAAAGTTAACCCACTGCAACTATGCAATCAGAATCCCACAAACAATAATATATTCAGAAAAATAAAACAAAACAACAAAAACTGGCTAATTATAAACAAACCATTTGGATAACCAGTTAATCTGTAAAATTTAACTGATTCATCTTAAAAGGATTTTTAAAGTACTAAAAAATTATTTTTCGAAATCTAGGCCACAGTATTTGAGTCAAATCATTCACCTATGTTACTGAGGCAATGTGGGTTATGCAAATACAGTGGTACCTTGAGATACAAACAGACCAACATACAAATTTTTTAAGATACAAGCTGTGACTTGGTCCATATTTTTGTTTGAGATCCAAGCAAAATTCCAAGATACAAATCATGAATCGGGAAGCTGCCGCTAGTTGGCACGTTGGCGCACAGGTCTAGTATCAGTAGTTTGATATACGAGTTGACTGACTTACGAGCTCGATTACAGAACAAATTAAATTTGTAACTCAAGGTACCACTGTATGACAAATTTTTACTTCATTTATAATTGCCAATTTAGTCAAGGTTTTCTTTAAACCAAAATGGTGACTGGAGACATACACTAAAATATATTCTTCAGGTATAATTATGAGTTTGGGTAGACATTTTTCCTTTCAACCCCACAGTAATGTAGCTCCCCAAAACATTGCCTTATACTTTGAATAACTGCCAAATAAAATAATTAACAATTTACTTGGAGAAGTAAGCCATGCATTATGAGTGAACAGGGAATAAGAAAGCTTTCCAAAGATAGAACTTTTTGCAAATCCTTTTCTGTTACACAAAGTTAGGATCACAATCAAATGAATGTGAAAAACTAAAGACCACCAAGTTAAACTGTAAAATTTTCATGGAAAAATAACTTTCTTTGGCTTCCTTCATAATTTCTACAAAAATTAACATTGTGCTACTTTGATTAAATGGATTTTACCTTTTTTTATGAAGAAATAAAAAGGATGACTATACAGAAGACAACATTAGAAAGATGTTCCAGTCTTCTCAGTATTTAATTCATATGTACTTTTTTCTGAATATTTGAAACTGTTCATAAAATTATTTATATGCTTATGTGCCCAGAGGGTAGGTGATAATCACTCAAAACCCTACCATCTATAAATAACTTCAATATTTGGGGAATGTTTTCCCAGGCATCTCTGTCCATACAAAGACAAAGAAATGAATATATATATTTTAAATGGAATGACTCTATAAATGTTGACTTTGATAATAAGTAACAAATCAAAGAAAAAAATGAAAGAACATTGTTGGACTTCCAAAAAAACTTACTGTATTGAGTTGTTAAAATTCCTTAAAAATGTATTTAAATATAGAAACAAAGGACCCTGAAAGAACTGTAAGTAGCTGAGGTCAGTACTTCAAACAGCTGATTGTAAAAGATTTGCTAACACATCAATGTTTTCTCATTCCCCTTCCCTTTTTCTTCCATCCCTCACTACTTCATATATGTGTGTGTGCGCACATGTGTATATAATTATTTTTATACTCTCGGAACTTATAACATTTCACCATATAACAAGATTTTCATGATTGTTTAATCTTAGATATTTTTATGTAGTGTTTTATTTTGATTCATCTCTTGCTAATAATCATCATGGGTGTGTTAATTTCTAAATTCTTACCTGCTTGAGACTGTTGTCTTTATATTTAAAAAATAACTTGTCTTTGAATGAAATTTTTAGATCATGCCCTGTAAACCCTACAGCCTCACTGTTCTCTGATACTGTGTTGCTTTGAAAAAGTTTAAGACACACCTGATTTTTCCCATTTTACACAACTTACTCTCTCAGCTAGTATGCCCATATAATTTTGTCCTTAAAGACCAGAAACCATATAACCATATGTTTTAGTGTTTATTATTTGTATTCACTTTTTGTCAAATACAAAGGGGCCTTGCAATATAAATTAAATCTTTCCTCAGGTAAGTTTTTTTCTAAATTAATTTTTTGTTTCATTTGCTTGCTGTTATCTTTAAAAACAGTAATTTTGTGATTGTTGGATCTCCTTTGTCTTTCTCTATAATACTTTTTACATTGTTCTTTTTTCCTAAAATGGTTTTTATGTCTAAATTCTGACCTCCATGACTTTGTTTTCAGGAGTAATATTCTAATTGTTGCTGCTTTAATGGAGGTTGCTTTAATGGAGGTTTCATTTCTGTAATGATTTCTAGTTCCTCCTTCATTTCTTTCCTGAGTTTTCAAGCTAGATTTCAATCTTCCGTTATTGCATTGTATCGCTTTTCCGAACTCTCTTTTGGTTGTTATTTCAAGAGGTCATGCTGTCTGTAATTTCATTAAGACTCCTGAGAATCATTATTTATAATACTTTCTGTGTTTCTCTGTGCCATCCTTTTCCAGATGTATATTCTTCACCTGTCTGTTGATTATGGTCCCTTTTTTATTTTAGCTTTCCGTGTTTCGTGCATAGGTCAAAGCTGGTTTCTTTCTGCTGATAGAGCAGGCAGGAAACCTTCTGAAGGACAGACCGTCATTGGTTTGTTTGCTTGTGTTCAGTGGCCTCTTCAAAGAAGCCTCCCTGATATAGTTTTAGCCTTATTATCTTCTGTAAGAGTTCTTTTAATTTTTGTATCATGAATATCATGAAGTCAAGGCTAAGAACTCTTTGTTCAGTGCACATCAAGTTTCCTGAGACTCATACAAAGGGGCTGGCTGATTCTCATCTCCTTTCCTTTGTCTGTGCTTATCTCAAATATTCCGCAGGCCCCTCTATAGAGTCTCATCAACCATTTGTTGACTAACCTTTCACTCCTTCTGTCCCCAAGTGACATGTGATGTTTGTGAAAATAGTTTTAAAGGAAAGAAATGGAAGAATTAGCAGAGGATTAAACTGACTTTATTTTAGAAAATATCACATTGCTGTTTGTTTGGGGTTTTTTTGGTTGGAGAAGTAGAAGGCAAATTTCAAAATAGTATTTTTTTTAGTTATTATTTTTAAATGAGTTTATGTTTTTATTTCAGTGATTATTATGTTTCTTTTACTATCCAATTCAGAAATTGAATAGGCAATGTTCTTTTCTCGTAATTCGCTTTTCGTTATATCTAGGGGCTCCCCAGTTGCCCATGGCCAAGAACTCTAGTATAAATAAAAATGCAATATCATTCTCTGTTCTATTGTAATTATCAACAGAGTAGAAGCAAAACACACTGAGATGAGTTCTAAACTGCAGTAGAAACTTTATGAAATGAGTGGTCCCAGAAAGCACGTTTTACATCAGTCATAAAACAACCCAAGGTGCCAGAAAGAGGTAGGTTTACATATCATCTTTTTTTAAAAGCATACTTTCCCAGACCTTCAGAACTTTTCCAACAGCTTCAACTGGCTCTAGTCTGCCCTAATTATCTTTGGCACTAAAGGAAAGTGAGAGGTATCTCCTCAGATCCTGCTCCTCATCTAAACTGTCTGTAATTCCAGGCCGACGTAGATAAAGGGCTACTGTTATGACTAGAACAAGTTTGGCTTACCACTGGCTTGAATTATTTTCTCTTTTCAAGTATAATATTCTCAGGGATCCTGCAAACATTCTTTCCTTGTGTTTCTGTGCTGCCTAAATACACAGCAGGATCAAAGTAAAAAGGAGTTTTAAAAACAATTACAACATGAATTGATAAGACACTACTTTCAAGAATATCTTTCTTATACTTCTAGAGTATAGGGAAGCTCAAGGTAAAACACATCTTGGCTCACAATCAGACTGAACTTGTTCCTTAGCTTATGGAAATCCAAACCATAGCTTCTTTGTTTTCTGCTATATTATGGTCTCTGATATTAGTCTTAAATCAAATTAGGCATAAACAATTGTAGCCATCAACTGCTAGTTAATCATTGTATACAACTAAAATATTTAAGGTCATATAGATCCTGTTTTTTAAAATAAATATCTTAAATACAAAACAAGTGGTTTATGGTAGCATATCCTAAAGTAATTAACACAGTTTACATATCTGTGTTAGCCAAGGACTTAAAGTATTAACAAAATTCTTTCAGAGAAAATATCATTAATGCTAACTTAGAAAATCTAAAGCAGAATAACACTTTGTAACAAACTGTTCAGTAAAACCAACCAACAAACAACAAAACAGTGCCTGTATGTACTTTTGCACATTGAGACCCACTCCAAGATTCTTATGAGGATTCTGAGTACACAGTAAGAGAGAAGATTTACCTCTGTGAATGACTTAAAGGAAAAAAGCCTGGATTTGAATTAACTTATATCTATTATTCATCAGTTCAATTCTACAGACGTTTGCTGTACCACTGGTGTAAGGAAATTAGTTTGGTGGTGTTGGGCAAACAAGTTTGTACTGGGTTTGCTCACTTAAATTTTGCCTAATTGTTGCATTGTTGCAGGGCACCACCCCTTGTAGTCTGTGAAAGGCTGAGGTGCTGCCCTCAGGGTGGCAGACTGCAAATTGCAGACCTCCTGCCTCAGTGAAGAGGGGCGATTGTTTGCTGGAACGGAGGTTTTCTCCTCAAGCTGGGTTTTTGTCGGAGTGCAGAGAGACAGTCCAGAGGGAGAGAGAGAGAGCTGAGGGGCTTGGGTAAGGTGACCAGACATCCTGCTTCTGGCGGGACAGTCCCGATGTTTAACAATTTGTCCCGTGTCCTGCGGCATTTTAAAAAAGTCCCAATTAAAAAAAAAAAAAAAAAGTCCCAATTTTTGGAAAGAATGCATGAAAGCTACGGAACGGGAAAATGGGAAGGGACTATACGGTTTCCAGCGGACGGTTTTCAGCGGGAAGACCCCGCCATGACCTGGAAGCCCCCGCACTGCCGCAAAAGCCAGCTGCCCCATGCAGGGCTCTGAAACAAAGAACTTCGGGCAGGACGTACCTGCTGTGGAGGTGGCTGTCAAGTCCCCTAACTACTCATAGGCCCGTGTCCTGGACGCCAGCGTGTGGCTCTGGGCTCTGCGAGGCGCAAGCCACTTGGTCTCCAGCAGGCAGCGGGGCTGGACGTGGAGAGCGTGGCCGCTGCAAGGACGAATCCAGGTGGGGAGTGTGTGTGACCCCTCATGTGCAAGCACGCCAGCGGTGCTGCCCTGCCTGTTCCCTCCCGCTCATGCAGCTCCAGCATCGGTTTTGGTACCGTGTAACCCGATCCCTCTGACTTACTCAAAATTTCTCATATAGAATATTTCAGAAAATTATCTTTTTAATGAGGTATCATTATTAAAAATATATATTGGTAAGGAAAAGGTTAAATCTTGGGCATCAGAAAAAATCACAATAGAGAACAAATAGTGAGAAATATTTCATCCTTTTGAAACAAACCATGTTCCATACAATAATGCACTAAAAATTGTGGAACACGCGCTGTCTTTACCAGGAACTAATGCTGCCACTGAACGTGTTTTTTTTTTTATGGTGAATAAACTGTGGACATCAGAAAAATCACAATTAGATGTTGAAACTTTGAAAGCCATTTTATGTGTGAAATATAATTTAACAAATTCTTGTGAAAAATTTCATGACCTTTTAAACAATGACAGCAATCTAAAAAAAAACTCACTCAAATGAGAAATATGCCAAAGAATAAAATACTATACATAATTATTTAATGTATTATATTTGTAAATTGTACTTATGTTGAAATTAAAAAAAATATATTACAATACTATTTTTGCATTCTATGAAAATTTTTTTGCTCCATATAGACCAAATTTTTAATCAAGACTCCTCCAGCCCCCCTGTCAATAGTGTCCTGCTTTACCAATTTTAAAATCTGGTCACTTTAGGCTTGGGGAGCCCGGATTTGGGCCCAGCTTGATTGTCTGGGGAGTGCTGTTTTTTCTTTTGGGGGTCTTGTGAGTCCAGAGGGAGAAAGGGAAGCAGTTTTCCCTGTCTGTTTGCTGGCCCGCCATTACGAAGACTTTAATAAATGAATGGTCCACCATTTTCTGGCTCCATTGTTCCTTTACTGTCTGCCCGGATCCAATGGGAACTTGCATGACGACAGCTTCTGCCACTGGCCCTACAGGTGGTATGAGGTGCAAACAGACATATAAGACATGACCTCAAGGCATAAATAAGCTAGGAGCTGGGAGTTGTAGCATGTGTACAGGTAACTGCAATAGAAGAAAGAGGTGGTGATACTATGAAAGGTACAAACAAATGGCTAGGATAGCAAGGAGGTCAGAATAGTCACATCTAGCTAGGAGTAATGGAGAAGGAAGGGTCTGAATTGATTCTCAAAGGATGGCAAAGATGGGTATATGAAGGGCATAACATAATCAAAGGCATGAAAATGTTAGAGGGTCTATGAACAAAAGATGCTCAGGTTGTCCACAGGGGAAATGTGTTAACTGTGAAGAGAAGCAAGTGTTTGTACTTGCAAGTGCACTGGGGCTTATTCATATAATAAAAGTGGTTTTCCCCTGGCTCAGTTGGTTAGAGCATTGTCCCACCAAGGTTGCAGGTTTGATCCCTAGTCAGGACACATACAATAATCAACCAATAATGCATAAATACATAAAACAACAAATAAATGTTTCTCTCTTTCTCCTCCTTCCTCTTTCTCTAAAATCAATAAGTGAAATTAAAAATAAATCCAACAAAAAAGTGGTTTTCCGATATACTAAGAATCACCCTGCATATCCAGTTAAAATTCCAGTGCCCAGGCCCATCTCTGACATTTGTTTGCAGTAGGTCTGAGGTGGGTCTGTGCATGTGTTATTTTCAATGACCACTCTAGATCATTCTGATGTATATGTGGTCAGGTCACTATACTACACTTGAAAAACACCCATTTGGGTCTTAGAAAGCAATTCTTCAAGATTTAGACTCTACAGAACCTTTCTAATCGTTTTTTTTAATAGGATGCAGCAGGGACAGAAAGGGAGAGATATGTAAAGTATCAACTCATAGTTGTGGCTTCTTAGTTGTTCATTTATTGCTTTCTCATACGTGCTTTGATGGGGGGGGGCTCCAACCGAGTCAGTGACCCCTTGCTCAAACCAACAACCTTGGGCTTCAAGCCAGTGACCTTTGGGTTCAAGCGAGCATGGGGTCATGTCTATGATCCCACGCTCAAGCTGGTGAGCCCGTGCTCAAGATGGCGACCTTGGGGTTTTGAACCTGGGTCCTCAGTGTCTAGGGCTGATGCTCTATCCACTGTACCATCACCTGGTCAGGCCCTCTGCAAGCTTTTTTAAGGGGTGAAAATTTGATTAGTTTCAGAAAGTCCGGTTGTTTGGATTGTTTCTGGCACTAAATATTTTTCCTATTATGAAAACAGATAATGAGCTCATAAAAGAATATTGGTAAAATTTAATCTCTCTCTTTCTCTCTCTCTCTCTCTCTCTCACACACACACACACACACACACACTTCACATCTCTAGATGTAAGAAATCTCTCTTCTACCAAAAAGAGTGTTCAGAAAATAAGCTGTGCTAGCCCAAGAATTCCACAGAGTTTGAAGTGTCTATATTCAGAAGCAGCGTGAGACATCAAATACTCTGCACATCAGTAGGTCTGGGTAGAAAAGAAATTTAAATAAGAAATGAACTATGCTGTGGGGAGGTAAGAGGACTTATATGCAACCTGACCTGTCAGTATTAAGTTGAAAGAGGGTATACTCATGCTTACATAAATCTTCATGCTGCTTTTACTAATTAATATTTGTAAAAATCTTAGGAATTTTTTTCACAGGGGTAAAGCCTCTCTTTACCCCTTTATAATGCATTTTTCTACTAAGCTTTTTTTAATGGTAGGTAGAATCCTGCAGTAGGAATCACTTTCTTGATTTTTTTTTGACAGCATTGCCAGATTTTTATCCTTTTGGTGTTTTTTAATTTCAGACTCTGCATTTTGACAGCTCAACCCTGTTGATTAATGCCATGTAGGAACCCCTATATGGCCTGCCTGTTAGCGATCTAATTTTGTGCTGGAATGCCTGGGCTGGTATGTTGAACCGATTCACCACCCAGGTGGCTACATTTGGACTAAATGAGCTGTGAAGGGTTTCATCTCTGCCCATCACAGTCTTCCTTAGCGGAGTCCCTCAGTATGCAGCCACTGCTCCGACATGATTTGTCACAACCCATCAATAGAAAATAAATTATTGCCATTCTCACTTGTCAATGGGCTTGTCTTCACTTCAGCTGGCCTAATGATTGGAAGCTCAAAGGAAACATTTCCCATCTTTGTGGAGCATGATTATGACCGAATGCACTGCGCCCCTATGCATCTTGGCCAGTAAAAACACGTAGGGAGAGCAAACTAATTGGCTGTTTTGCGCCAGTGATTAGAACATTACACTGGAAGTCTGCAGAAACTGATATTAGGCAAGCAAGATTAGGTCGGTTGTGTCTTTTATTTGCTTAGTGCAACAAGATTAGCAACTGCTCCATTCAAGGTTAGTGCACTTGCTGCCACAGAAGAAAATCTTCATAACATAATAATGCTGCATACCTTTAAGCTGATAAGAATGTTCCAGCAGAAATCAAAAATCTCTTTGGGAAGAAAGCAAATGAGAAGATGTAACAGAGAACTCATCAAATAGCTTTAGAGTCATTCTTAGGTCTGGCACTTTTGAAAATTATATTCCTAGGAAACCCATCCTGCAAGCTATATTTGCAGACTGTAGAGATGGTAATTGTGTCAGTTCAAGAAACAAAGAATAAAAGGACCCAAGGAGCAACATGAAGTAGAAGGTGACACCTTTCAATGAACTAATGAAAAATGAGCTTGCTTTAAAAGAAACAGAAAGCTCTTCTTTTTTTCAAACTACAGAAAGAGTGAGAAGAGCAAAAGATACAATGGCAGGGCATCAAGTTAGACCTCATAATTAAATTCAGAGACTTGGTAGATTAAAGAGGAGACTGTATTAAAAAATTAGGTCTAGGGTGTGCATTTGAGTTTCCCTGTTAACAGCTTCGCCTGCAGTAGAATGACAAGAGGTTTTATTTAACAGAATAATAAACAAAGATGTAGTGTACAAGTAAAAGAATGCCTGACACTTTAATTATTTTAAATATGATAGTGATTTAGATTTTGGCCATGTCTCCAAAATTAAGCAATTTTTATTATTGCCCTATCTTGTCTAGCACCCAAGGATAAAAGAGGGAAAAATACTGTCAATAAAGATCAAAGCCTGAGTGCCTAACTTCCAATCTCTCCAGCCTTCTTAATGGAGTGTTTTTATATCTCATTGTCGAGTCTTTATCCAAAGATGGATGGCACAGCTGAATTTTCAAACAATGTCCAGTTTAGAAAAACTATTAGTATAGTTTCATGTCCATTTAATTGAGCTCAGGTCTCCTCTGCCGTAGAAAGTGACACCATGGTTTAAGAACAGTAAAATGCTTATGCTTGGTATCAGGGATTCAAATGCATAAGTTTCCCCCCATCTCACAGACATTTTGTTTTACCAAGTTCTTGGTAGTTTCTCCTTCTTTTACAAGCATTAGTTACCACTGTCTCCCAGTATTTGGAGACATGTTCTTGGGCTCCCAAATGACCTCTCTGTCTTCTGGATTAAACTCACATGTCACCACGGCGAACCCCCCCTCTTAGATGGCTAGTGGTCCTGGATGCAGAAAGTCCTGCTTGCTCAAGGCCTTACTTCTCTCCGCCTGTACTGTATTTCCAGATTCCCCATTAAAGTACACTGGGTGTTTTATTTATCTTTTTAGCTTAGTTTTGTTTAGGACTATTCAGGTAAGATCTCCTATTTTGCCTCTTTTGTTTGTTTATTTACAAACACTGTTCCCTACTGGATTTCATCTGCTGACATTTGATCCAAATGAAACTTCTTCATCTTTCCCAATTCCTGGATCATCATATCTCCTACAAAGCTAATCCTAATTATATTCTGAGATGTGATTTGGTCTTTTAAACACAGAGACACACATGTGTGCACACATATACAAATAAACATTGCTGTCTATAAGTCCAGTGGCCACCACCATGGCCATGTAGGTTCTTATTGGATTGGGGTGGATAGTAAAGGAACTGTGGAGCCTGAAAATGGTGGGACATCCTGTTTATTAGTCTTTTGATGGCAGATGAACAAACAGGCAGGAAAGACCACTTCCCTTTCTCCCAGGGATCCCAAGCCCCGACTTAGTCTCCAGTTCTGGTTCTCATTCTCCAGACTCCCCACAAGCCTCAGCAGGGCTCCCAAGCCCCTCAGCAACCTCTGCTATCCAGCCAAACTGTTGGGAAAAATACCCCTTCTCCAGCAAACAATGGCCCCCTCCCAAGCACTAAAGCAATCTGCAACTTGCAATCTACAGCCCTGAGGGCAAGCATCTGAAGCCTTCAATGGACTATATACACAGGGCACTGCCCCAGTACAAGAGAGCAAACCTAAAAAATATTTGTTTACCCAACACTCTCTTTTTAGAAATTATATCCCCCTTCTTGAATAAACACTGGGAACTTAGATGAGAGATAACCAGAAAAATAAATATAAATACATGGTCCTTACTCTACATTAACACATGGGTTGTATTTAACTGCTGTGATCTATGTTATCTATTCAATGATTGCTGTCAATACTATGAATATTCTAGTGTAACTTAAAGGTATACTTGTGATATTTTATACTAATTAAATAGCAAAGATTTATTTGTACTACACGAATTTGTCCCCCATAAACTTGTGGCTGAAAGAGTAAAATTTTAAACACAAAGTAGTCTTTTATTTCTCAAACTTTTCCCAATCAAATAAACTAAAAGATTGAAATCTTCAAACTGAAAAAATGAACATCTTTTATATTGATCTCTGTTGGGCAGATAAAATATATTATGCTCACTTTTTTTAGATGGTGCTGCTCACATGGAAGCCCACCACCCAGGTGATATTAGTTGCCCTTATGCTTGGGATGGCGTAATTATATTATTGGGTGGGGAACAGGCTGTAAGCAGGCTGGGTCATTATAGCCTAAGGCTTAGTTTTAAGAGTAAGCTTTTCCCCACACCCTTGACTGATTGGATAATGTAGGGTGGTGCACTCTCCTGAGGAATCCCATTATGCCTCAGATGGGTTACTTTGTATCACAGACTTCCTTGTTTGCAGATTTGATTAAAGGTTTGAATTTCTACACTATAAAGTGCGACTTTTGGGCAGATAAAATATAATATGCTCACTTTGTTAAAGATGGCGCTGCCCACATAGAAGCCCGTCACTCAGGTGACATTATTTGCCCTTATGCTTGGGATGAGTGTGGGGGAAAGGTTGTAATGTAAGCAGGCCCGGTCGTTATAGCCTACGCCTTAGTTTTAAGAGTAAGCTTTTCCCCACACCCTTGACTGATTGGATGATGTAGGGTAGTGCACTCTCATGAGGAATCCCATTGTGCCTCAGATAAATGACTTTGTATCAGAGACTTTCTTGTTTGTAGATTGGATTAAGGGTTTGGATTTCTACAGTATAAGTGGGGCAGGTCGGGAGCTTGCTCTCTCTCGGTTCCTGAGGTAAGGATTAGAAAGGAGAGCAGATTAAGGCCATGTAGAGGAGAGGAGGCAGCCAAGATGGCGGAATGCTGAAAAAGAAGTCAGTTTGTGTAGAGAGAAGGAGATGGGAAACAGAGGTGAATAAGTCTGGTGAGCTAGAAACTTTTGATTCTAGGAAACTCGGATAAGTCAGTAGCTTTGTGAGCACTGAATGAGTGGGTTTTGGAGCCCAGTGTGTGTTTTTGCTTGCCCGCTGGGTGCAAGCTAGAATTAAAGCTGATGGCTAACCAGTTCTTGGCTCCATTATTTCATTACCGACTGTCTGAATCTAATGAGAACCTGCATGGGCCAGGTGGCTGTGATGGTGGCTGCGAGTATTGGCCTTACAATCTCATATTCATATATTGTTCATAATTACAATTATAAAAATTATGCAATGTGAAGATTGGGAAATAGTGCCTTGCCAATCATCTGCATCCAGGATTTATAAGTTTACACTGAAGAGACAACTTTATTATGAAAAGCGAAGGGTATGAGATTTTTCCCAGCTTACACACTTTAATAAGATAGCCTGTTCAGATTCATAAATGCTGGTAAGGCCCTTACGAAAGAGGCAAAGACTTTCATTACTGACTCCAGGCACCATTAGCAATATAGCTTCATGCTCACACTGGTTACCCATGCCCCTCAAGTCCCACAGGGCAGTGCAGAGTGGCCCATGGAGATGCTGCACACACACTGGTATGTTCTTAGCATAGCTAAGAACCTCACATTTAGGAAAGCCAATCTTATCAGGGAGCTGACAGCAAATCTACCCAAACTTTGTCCTTGAGGGTCCTATTGTATTGATTATACTGGTAAAGAAACAAATCTTTCTGCTCTGAGGGTGGCACTACCTCTACCTTCCAAGGTTATTTGCTTTGCAAACACGTTTGAAATGCAAACATCCTGGAAAGATAGTTTGGGACGAAAGTACCACTAGACACATAGAAACACCATGGAGAACTTCCATCTCAACAATGTATTAAATAATATTAATTATATAGAGTACTTTTATGGTCCAGGTTGCTGTGTAAAGTATATTTTGGATATTATGTCATATAATCTTATTAATAGCTGTAAGGCAAATGACCATGGCCATGCAGGTTCACATTGGATTTGGGTAGATGGTAAAGGAACTGTGGAGCAGGAAGATGGTGGATGTAAAGCCAATAACCATGGCCACCATCACAGCCGCCTGACCAGTGCAGGTTCGCATTAGATTCGGATAGTTGATAATGAAACACCGCAGCCAAGAACTGGTGAGCCATCAGCTTTAATTCTAGCTTGCACCCGGCAGGCAAGCAAAAACACACACTGGGCTCCAAAACCCACTCATTCAGTGCTCACAAAGCTACCGACTTATCCAAGTTTCCTAGAATCAAAGGTTTCTAGCTCACCAGATTTATTCACCTCTGTTTCCCATCTCCTTCTCCCTACACAAACTCTGCACAAACTGGCTTCCTCCTCAGCATTCCGCCATCTTGGTTGCTTCTCCTGGCCTCCATGTGGCCTTAATGTTCTCCTCTCTAATACCTCAGGAACCAAGGGAGAGCAAGCTCCCGGTCTGTCCCACTTTATAGTGTAGAAATCCAAACCTTTAATCCAATCTACAAACAAGGAATCCTCTGATACAAAGTCACTTATCTGAGGCATAATGGGAGGATTCCTCATGAGAGTGCACCACCCTACATCATCCAATCAGTCAAGGGTGTGGGTAAAAGCTTACTCTTAAAACTAAGGCGTAGGCTTTAACGTCCGGCCTACCCACAGCCTGTCCCCCAAAACACATTAATATCAATGAACTTGCGTGTGGGCAGCGCCATCTTTAACGAAGTGAGCATAATATATTTTATCTGCCCAACAGTGGGCCATTTAGGCTATTAAAGTCTCACAAAGGTGGACTATGAGCAAGCAGGCAGGAAAAACCGCTTCTCTCTCTCTCTCTCTCTCCTCACAAGAACAAAGGGGGTGGAGGACTCCTTCCCTGGTAAACAATAGCAAACAATGGCCACTATCAAACAGGCAGGCAATCTGCAATCTGCTGCCTTGTGGACAAGCACTAGCAGCCTTCCATAGACTATACACATGTGGTGCTGCCCTGTGCTCATGCACCAGTCAGGTAAAGTACAAGGTGAGCAAGTCAGACACACTTGTAATACACTTGTTTGCCCAACAACAGCTTTATGAAGTAGGTACTATTATCTTCATTTCATAGATAAAGAACTTGAGGCACTCAAGGGTTGCCATGTTTGACTCCAGTGCCTGCTACTCTGTATGCTGTATAAATGAAAGTAATACTCTCATGTAAAAAATAAACTATTCAAAAGCAATTTTTGAAGCATGTATTTCAGAAAGAAAGCATAAAATGTAGCTCCTACTAGAGTATGGGAGCAAGTCTAGATTTGACTGGTTATAATCAATATTAATCCTGTCCACTTGTGTATTGCTTTGTAATTGACTATTGACTTTCACAGATATTTTTTCATTCATTCATTATTGATTATCTATTATAGGCAATGGACTATGCTTGTATCAAGTCAACAGACTTAATGTTATCACCTTCGTTGAGATTCAAGTCTAGTCATGAAGACAGATATTAAATAAACAATACATAATTACTTCTTCAATTACAATTGTGCACTCTTGGCCTGGGTAAGCTTATTCAGTCTCCATTTATATATTGATGACCCCCAGATCTGTAATGCTGATCTCTGTCTATGAGCATCATATATTTTTTTATCTGAAGTTTTGCTAGGCATCTCTTGTGTTTCTTCTCAAAAAAGGCTTTTTCTCAGGTGTTGCCTATCTCAGTGAATGACAGCACCATTTATCCTGTCGTCAAATGAGACATTGGGACATCATAATTTTCTTTTTTATTGCCTGATAAACCACCAAGTCCTATTTTATCTACTAAATACCTGAATTAATCTCCTCTGCTGCTAACTGAATCAAGGCCACCATTATCTGTGGCTAGAGTCACTGCTATAATGACTTGAAATTGGTGTTGCAACTCCTCTCTTGCCCATTTCCTCCTTTCAGCTAGAACTCCACAAAGCATGCTTGGTTAAGTCATTTCCTATCACACAAATGATTTTATTTATAGTCCTTGGGATAAATATTATTCTTTGCATCACACACAAAAGTCCTTTACAATGGAGACCCAGACTCATTTTTTACCCTCTTAAGCTTTCAACTCTGTATTCCAGCCACTGACAGCTTTGTTCACATATGTACGTAAAAATGCAACCTGCTTTCTCACATTGAATGATAAAGGAGCTGTTTTCTAGTTTGGAATATTATTTTGCTTCCCTGCCTTCACTTTTCTGCCCCTCCCTCAAGCTATGCCTGGCCAACTTCTATGCTTTTAATACTGAAATATCATTCTTGCTGTGCAGTCTTTGTTGTTACTCCTAATCAGGTTTCAGTTTCCTGCACTTTTTGATTATGGCACTTAGCATGCTGGACTATAGCTGTCTTTCTGTTTCCACACACTACTTTAAATTCCAGGAGGAACAGCTTGACCGGTGGTGCAATGGATTGAATGTCAGCCCTGGTTGGAAACCCTGAAGTCAATGGCTAGAGCACAGGCATGTTGGCTTGAGTGCGGGCTTGCCAGCTTGAATATGGGATCATCGACATGATCTCAGGTTGCTCACTAGAGCCCAAAGATTGCTGGCTAGCAGCACAAGGTCACTGGCCTGAAGCCCAAGGTTGCTAGATTGAGCACAGTATCACTGGCTTGAGCAAGGGGTCTCTGGCTCATCTTGAAACTGTCCCTCAACCCAGGCATATATGCCAAGCAATCAATAAAACAACTAAAGTGGAAAAGAAATATTCTAGGAGGAACAGAACTGTGTTTGTCTTGTTTATCACTCTATGCAAAGTACCTGGCACATATCCCACTTCCAGTACTTTTTAATGAATATAAGCATAAATAAGTGAAGGAGTAAACTGTATCTCCTACAGTTTTCCCTGCAACTAATGGGATGCATGGAAAAGAGGGGCTTTATAAAGGTGAGGCCTTTCCCTCCCATATTAAGTAATTACGGATTTTTCTGAGAAGAAATGGAAATTAATTCTTCAAAAGAAAAGAAAAACTCTTCAAAATAGACTCTTATTCATTGAGACAAACGTGTGATATAAGAGAAGTTTATTTTCATTTTATCGTTTTCTCACTTCACCATTCTTTGCTGATTAGCATCACTTTCCTCCTCCTCCAGCCTCTTCCCCTAATTAGATACCCAGTTTTCCTGCTGTGCTTAACTGCCCAAAGCCCTCCACTCTAGTGACTCAAGGGCTTAAACTAAGAAATTCCCCTGGTCTGGGACCATCTTTACTCTAGCCTTAATAAAATCTTATTTCTCTCACTGTCCTTTGAAAACATTAACACTGGCTAATGTCCTAATGGCTCCTAGTGGTCTAAGAAATTATTTCAGCATTCTAGGCATTAAAATGCCTAAATTCAATTGAAAAATAACAGTAAATACTTAAGCAACTGTGACAAGTTACTGAGTTTTAAGATACCCTTTAAATACTCTCTAGTTAAATTCTTTTCCCCAGCTTTATGTGAGGGCCTAACCTGAGTTTTCACAAAGAAAAATCATCACAGTATTTTGAATTATACACATGAAATACAATATTTGATCAAGAGGATGGTAATTTAAATAAAAGACTAAGGCGATCTTAACTCACTTCTCTTTTTCTATTGAGTAATTCATTAATGAAATACAACAAGAAAAAATTTCAGTGAGGAAAAGAGAAGTGAAGATTTTCATAAACACAACTTTACAAGTTGCAAAAAGTCTCAAGTGACAACTATTCAGGAAATCAGAAAGCATGATGAAATGACAGTGAAGGAAATGGAAAAGAAGGTTTCAAATGACAGCCAAGAAATAAGGGCTGAGTGGAAATCTGAATTTATAACCAAAGGAGAGCAGAAGCTAATGAAGGTAGTAAGAAAATGGACCTCGTGCTTGTGGAACAGAAATGTTCATCCAGCAGGCATATGGCATACAGGCTGGAAGACTCACCAGCGCAAGCAGCTTATCAAGGTAAAGGAAACACCATTGATTATATAATGAAGACCAGGAACTCCCAAGGTAGCATAGAACAATAAAGATAAGTATGAGGTGGTGAAATGTTTTTAAAAATTGATAAGCTGAAATAGTGACAAAGAATGTAGACATATGTCTGAAGCTAAATATAAGATTTAGATGGAAAAATTTAAGAATTAAAGTCCCTTCTATTTTTATTATTGGTAATATCATTTGCCTAAATAGTCTATTGTTTTCTGTATTTCTTCCCATTTTTCCCGATTAAGTTTCCTAAAAGCCATTTGATGTATCATTCTAGCTATTGCTTCATTGGTTCTTTTCTACCTTATCTCCCATTACTTACTGCCTTGACTTTTTCCTGCTCCATAAATTTCATGTGAAGGATGGGCCTCACTATTAACTGCTTTCTCCTGTGGTCACTAAATCTACCCAGCCCAATTTAACAAACACTTTTTAGTCCTAATCTGATCTGGTAGTTGAACTGATGAATATTTGTTCTTTCATAAAACTCTCTTGCTTTTTCTTCTCTCCTGGTTGTCCTCCTCCCTGTCTGATTAATCCCCAGAGCTCCTCTTCCACCTGGCCCTAGCTCCCTAGCCCCCCAGCCTCCTTCTCTCAACTCTACAAACCTTTCTTTGACCTTCTCATCACCTGTCAAACAAACATCTAGACATCCCTGAGGACTCTCACAACCCAACCTCCCTGATAAGCTCCAAATCCATACTTACAACTCCAGATGAACTTCTGGGACTTTAGATTCAATGTCCAGACTAGCACTCATCCCACTGCATCCTCCCAGCCTCTACTGAGCTCCTTTCTTGTGATTTTGGTGTAAGTAGAGAAGCCAAGTCTATTGTCCCATCTGAAAGAGTCCCTCCCAGGATGCTTTGTTTAGGCTGATCCAGCACCCCTGACACATCACCTTAACATTATTCTGTCACTTTGGAATTACAGATCAGCTGGTTCATTGACACTAAGTGTGTGGGTTCTAACTGTAGGAAAAAGAGAGCAAGGTAAAAATGTAGTAAAAGCAATCTTTAAGCAAGACAACTCTGGAAGTTAATTGAAAGAAATTAGCCTGAATCTGGAAGTTTATTCTGAGACTCGGGATGAAAAGGGTCATAGTAGCAGTGGGAATAGAGAAGGGGGAGCACTTGGGGAAGACCTGATGAGAGAAATGTTGGTGGGGCCAGTTCCATTTAGCTGGAGTAGAAGATAATGTTTAGTTGCTGCCATTTAGGCCTTTTACTTGGCTTGTAACACTGGTCAGAAGGAATAAAGCAATTCATTTGTGACAATAGAAGATAAAAGTCAGGTACTGGCCAATGGTAGAGGACTCTGGGAAAGGCCTGCCAGGTTCCCATACAAGCTAGAGGGCTCAGTCTGTCCAGAGCAGATTAGCATAAACACTGCTGGGTCTATTTGGGGTGGTGAGCTATTTTTCTCCACGTCCTCAGTTCCCCCTTCATAGAAAAGATTCACAGGAATTTTCCCTAGGAACTTCCCTAATCAGAAGTATTAGGCAGACAGATACCAAGGAAGGGTAAATAGCTTGCTGATTTTCTTTTACACATTTCTAATTCTTTACTATTGCCCTTTCTTTGGTGATAGTTTAGAACTGAAAGTAAGGAAATAAATTAGAATAAAATCTATATTCAAATTTCTATGAATCTCTGTTCATTAAATAATTTGAATCAAACCCTCATTTACGCATTTACCCTTTAATTATTGTGATTATCTTAAAAATTCTGCACCAACTGGAAATGAGTCCCATAAAACAAAAAATATTATGACATGTTAATGTTGACCCAGGCAAATATGAATATTTCAAAGGATTTTTCTCTATTTTACTGTATATACATATAGAAGTTAAATATGAGGGATTTTGTTTCAAACATTTCAGAGTTCAAATAGCTAGATAACTGAAGGTAATATTTCAAACTTAAATTATTGACATTTAAAAATTTTCTGTTTTATTTGGTGAGTATGGACAGCTTCAAATGACTTATGTGTCATTTTTATTCCTTAAAATTAAAATAGAGTAATCAAAGAACTTAGCAAGACAACAAAGAACTTCATCATGAATGTACATACTCAGTGGCATCTGACTTCACTTCTTTTGCACAGGTCGCTTCCATCACAGGTGCCAGAGCTGCACAAATGAGGAAGGAGTCATAAAGACCAAACTTCTTCAGGAGCCAGAGTCGCCACAAAATCAAGTAGTAAATGGAACCCTGTTGTCCCCTGTGCTATTTACGAAACCAGGGTCATGTAGGGCTGAATGAGTGGCCCACAGAACAGCATATTTAGTTATATATACCATAATGTAGATAAGCCTATGTTTTCAAATTACAGTCTTGGCTTAAATTTACTTTCATAAAACTTTTCAAAGATAGAGAATTATTAGACTAAGGCAGAACAGACAGAACTAGAGTCTAGAAAGAACTCTTCTGCTCTTGATATATTCAGGTATCAGTGTCTGTTTGTTGTAAAGGAACAAAATTCAATTATGAAGATTTAAGATGTCAGTATTGAGAACACATAAGAACATACGTGGGACTGGATGCACATGGCACTTAGGTTTGGTATGAATTGTAAGCAGAGTCACTTAGAGCAGTAGATTTTCTCACTGAAACAAGAAGGTGGAAATCTACAAACATCTCATTGTTGGATTATTTTATAACTCTTGGGTATATTACCCAATAATATATACTCATGGGTCTCATTGAGTCAAGGTAATGACATTTAGAGAATACTCAATATATGCAGTGTTTAGTTAGATCATCACACAGTGTAATAATAATATAACATTTAACATAAATATGTATGTATTCTGGGAATGGAACACCATTAGTAACTCTAAGCCTTTAGGTGGAGGGTGTGAGTGTACAATGAAAGTCATATATCTATGGCTATCTCAGTACCATATCAAACACCAAACAAACATACAAAAAAACAAAAAGATTGGAGCAGTAATGACACTAAAAATTACTCGAATGCCCTGCAATCCTGAACTATTGTTAGTTCCCCAAACTCAAGTGCTATTTCACATCTTTGGCTTTCTTTCAGACCCCCCCACCCCCTATTGTGCTTTAAATACCTTTACTTCTGTGTTTTACATAACTCCTACTCATCCACCTAAAGTGAGTTCTGAGCATCTCGCTTTTGGAAAGCCTTATCTGACTCCACAGGCTGGGTTAGGGCTCTTCTTCACCCAGCAGCATTCCACACATATCTGTTGAAACTGTAATACTTGAAAGTATTTGCCTACTGTAAGTAATCTGAGGGCAGAGAACGTGTGTACCTTTTCATCTTTTATTGCCTTGTTTTGGCACAGTGCTTGTTACGTGTGGGCATTCAAAGAATGGCTGTGGAACTAAACCAAATAGCAAAATCAAACATTCCAGAAGAGGTCTGAGGAAACAGGAGATGCCAACATACCATGGAGTTGATCTTGTGCAATGATAAAATTGGAGTGACTTGTTCAGAATTTACTATATGTATGTATCTTCACTTCTAGGCTCATATTTATGTTCCTTCCTTCCCACTGCATGCTTCTTCCCAACATCACCTGTTCAAGGGCCAGCGTGTTTTATGGCCTCCGTTAAATTCCTGTTCTCAATGAGTTTATTTCTATTTTCTTACTGGATATTAGTCCTGTGACTTTAACTCATAGACATTTTTGTTGTTGTTCTTATGACATTCACTTTATTCAACTTTGGATT
Source organism: Rhynchonycteris naso (assembly GCA_037038555.1). Classification (NCBI taxonomy): domain Eukaryota; kingdom Metazoa; phylum Chordata; class Mammalia; order Chiroptera; family Emballonuridae; genus Rhynchonycteris; species Rhynchonycteris naso. Next base: position 139,370,730 of record CM073000.1, read on the forward strand.
CTTATTATTTATGTAGTATTTATCTCCTATCCATTTTTTTGCTTTTGTACTAGTGATTAAGTTTTTTACAAACTAAGTACTGATAGTTCTTTAACTGAATGCCACTAACCTAAGGCAAAAACTATTTTTAATAAGGATGGCATCAGAAATAAGTAAAAAATATTACCTTGTTATGACCATGAGTCATGAAGGAAACAATTGTTTTCTTTTCTTTTTGTACTTTTTCTTTCTTGTTTCTTTTATTTACAGGGACAGAGAGAGGGATAGATAGGGACAAACAGACAGGAATGCAAAGAGATGAGAAGCATCAATCATCGGTTTTTCGTTGTGACACCTTAGTTGTTCATTGATTGCTTTCTCATACGTGCCTTGACTGTGGGCCTTCAGCAGACTGAGCCACCCCTTGCTTGAGCCAGCGACCTTAGGTCCAAGCTGTCGAGCTTTTGCTCAAGCCAGATGGGCCTGCGCTCAAGCTGGCGAGCTCGGGGTCTCGAACCTGGGTCTTCCGTGTCCCGGTCCGATACTCTATCCACTGCGTGACTGCCTTGTCAGGCTTGTATTTTTTCTGAAGTGAGAAGTGGGGAGGCAGAGAGACAGACTCCCACATGTGTCCAACCAGGATCCACCTGGCCAGCCCACCAGGGGACAATGCTTGGCTCATCTGGGGTATTGCTTCATTGCAACTGGAGCCATTCTAGTGCCTGAGGCAGAAGCCATGGAGCCATCCTCAGTGCCCAGGCCAACTTTGCTCCAATGGAGCTTTGGCTGTGGGAGGGGAAAAGAGAGGTAGAGAAAAAGGAGATGGGGAAGGATAAAGAAGCAGATGGGCACTTCTCCTGTGTTGCCTTGGCTGGTAATCAAACCTGGACTTCCACACACTAGGCTGGCTCTACCACTGAGGCAATCAGCCAGGGCCTACAATTGTTTTCTTTTAAAACATTATGGCTGACACGCTTTGCTGATCTCAGCCTGCCTGCACCCAGGTATTTTTAAAATAAACTTTCTTTATGGAACACAAAAAGAAAAAAACAAACATTACAAGCTATATGAGAAGTTACAAAATAAAAATTCATAGTATTTGAATATAGTAAATGTATTTCAGAGACAGCTAACTAAACCAAATCTTTTGGATCTCTCTCTCTCTCTTTTTTTTTTATCAAGTGAGAGGCAGGGAGGCAGAGACTCCCGCATGTACCCCGACCAGAATCCACCCGGCAGCCCCATCTGTGGCTGATGCTCTGCTTATTTGGGGCCACTGCTCCATTGCTCAGCAACTGAGCTATTTGAGTACCTGAGGTGAGGCCATGGAGCCATCCTTAGCGCCTAAGGCCAGCTTGCTCATTCCAGCCATGGCTGTCGGAGGGGACGAAAGAGAAACAGAGAGAGAGAATGAGAAGGTGGGTAGGTAAGGAGAAGCAGATGGTTGCTTTTCCTGTGTGCCCTGACTAGGAATCAAACCCAGGATTTCCAGATGCCCAGCCAATGGCCAGGGTCAATCTTGTAAATCTTGACTCAGATTCTATTAATTAAAAAACATATATTTGTATTTTCACATGAATGTTCATAGTGCCTTTATTTTTAATAGTCTAAAACTGGAAACAAACCCAACATCCACCTACAGGTGAATAGATAAACAATAAGTAAGCAAAGAAATAAAAATAAACTTATTGATACATATAACAATATGAATGAATATGAAAATAATTGTGCTGAGTGAAAGAAACTGGACAAAAAGTATATATTGTATGATCCCATTTATATAAAACTATAGAAAATGCAAACTAATCTATAATGACTAAAAGCTGCTCTGTGATTGCTTGGAAATGGGAAAGGGATTGCGGAGAGACATCACCAAGGGGCATGTGGAGACTTTGGGGGATAATGGCAATACTCACTATCTTGATTCTAGAGATGGTTTAAAGAGTGTGACATAGCCCGACCAGGCGGTGGCGCAGTGGATAGAGCATGGGACTGCAATGGAGAGGACACAGGTTCGAGACCCCAAGGTCGCCAGCTTGAGTGCGGGCCCATCTGGTTTGAGCAAAAGCTCGCCAGCTTGAATCCAAGGTCGCTAGTTCGAGCAAGGGGTTACTCGGTCTGTTGAAGGCCCGTGGTCAAGGCACATATGAGAAAGCAATCAAAGAACAACTAAGGTGTCAAAATGAAAAACTGATCATTGATGCTTCTCATCTCTCTCCGTTCCTGTCTGTCCCTATCTGTCCCTCTGACTCTCTCTGTCCCTATAAAAAAAAAAAATTGACATATTTTGTGAAAATTTATTAACTCGTATACTTCAAATAGTATAGTTTATTGTCATTTACATCTCAATAATGCTGTTTTTAAAATACCTCTAAAAAAGAATTTTTGATTAATAATTTGCTCTGTTTCTTTTATACGTTTTTCTGTACACAGTGAAGAAATGTAAAAAGGTTAAACTGTAATAAATTGGAACCCAACCTGCAAAATCACAATGAAATGTGTCAAGGGACCATTTGTGACCAGTGATTGAAATGACATTATACAGGGGGTCCTTGGGTTATGACACAGTTCCGTTCCTACAACAGTGACATAACTTGAATTTTGGTTTAAGTTGAAACATACCCTAGCCTAACACAGTTGTAAAATCATAATCTAGAATATAAAAACACAAGCCACAGAAAAAGGAACAGGACATAAATATACTATACTGTACTGTATACCCTACTGTGTATTCTTCTGCCATGAACAACCAAATTAGTTCACCCACATAGTCCATAAATACGACCCTAACAGCGTGAGCCAAAACACTCACATCTCAATTGTTTTAAGTTTTATGGGAGTGAGCATCATAAACTCAAAACGCGGTATGTTGAGATTGTCATAACTGTTATAACCTGAGGACCCCTTGTATATTTCTTTGCAAAGATACACTCTCACATAATTAGCTCTTGACAATCATAAAAGCATGCCTCAATGCAATAAGGCATAATTTATTTTTCTATGACGTTCATAAAAATAAGTTATGCTTTATTTAACCATACGTAAACCAGATATTCTTCATTTCTAACAGTGTGTTTGAATTGCTAAAAATCAAATGTATTAAAAATACATTTTGACCGAATAACACCATACCTTTATGTTTTTGCTGCTGCTTTTAACTTTATAAAGTTAATTTCACTTTTCATTTTCACCACGTTACAATCCTGATGGGTGGGTGGTATTAATAAAGAAGAAAAGAGGCACAGGGAGACATTAATGTCAGAGTGAGTCAGGGACTAGCTGGTCATCTGTGGTGCCATATCTGGGGCACGTGTCTCTGCAGGCCCACATGTGGGCACCTCTTAGTTCACAAATGTACTTCCAATGGACTCTACCCCTTTGTGAGCTCTCACTGTGGCACTGCTGATGGTCTGTGCCGAAACTTACTGCAAGTGGAATATATTTCCTCATTGGTTTGTCACATGTCCTGTCCCTACTAGCTCTTCTCAGAAGACAGGAGCCACACGGGCAACTCTGTGATGTCACTCATTTGATAAACATTTTCTAAGCAAAATGAATATGTTAAACTTTACATACAACTCTGTCAGTCTTTCTGTGTAGATGTCCTATCTAAGATTTTCTTCTTGTCTGGAAAATGTTATGAAAAGAACATGTGAAACTATATTTTCCTTTTGAGGAAGCAGGAAAGATGTCTTCTTTAATTGTTACACTAAGGATTCTCTAACCAATAACATATGCTTGCTAATTGTCTTGCAGAAATATAAATGTTTTCTAAAGGGAGAAATTTAAAATGCTTTAGTTGAAGCTTGATTCAAAGAAAAGGCCTCTTTTGGATTCGTCTCAACATCTATCAAGTGATAGTGTTTTTCCAAGTTTTTACTCTATTTTTTGTATTCTTAGCTTATGTCCAACCTATAATTATTTTCTGCTAATTAAAATGATTCATGGTTAATTATTTAAAGTGACTATCTTCAAAATCAAACCCATTTCCTGTCATGACATTTAAAACACAAATAAAATGAGAATACAAATTTGTCAGAAGTGACTAGTTTTTAAATTTTCTTCCAATAGCATTAAAATGTTTCTCCATCATCAAAGGCCTCATGGTTCCCTACTTCAGTTATGTGTGCTAGAGAAGGCCAGCTGAATCATGAACTGATGACTGTCAATGTTTTTGATAATTACTAAAGATTAGTTATATTAACGATAGAGGAGTAAGTAATTTTCTATCTCCTTAAACAAGGGTTGCAAAACAGTAAGACCTAACAATGGACAAGGACGAAGTAAACATGTTAGCTTGGGACCCTGCTTATCCAAAGATATACTTTGAAGATGTATGCCTCTCTGTAGACTCTCATTTGGGTCCTGTTGGTGACTGACTCCCTTTCCTGGGGCTACACCAACCCCATTCCATCCCTCAAGAGGCAGCTCCTTCCACCTGTGATTTCCTTCCTATCTCTAGGCCAGAATCACACTTTGCCTGCATTCTGCAACTTTAGTCCACTCTGATCTTACTCTCCATTTTTCCTACTCTGATTATTGTATGAGATACAACTGTATTTCTGAGATGGTGAGGTTCTACTTTGCCTAAATTTTCCTTAGTCAGTATCCTTAATATACATGTGCTTTATACATAGTCAGTATTTCTTTTTTTTTTTTTTCCCAGAAAGAGAGTCAGAGAGAGGGATAGATAGGGACAGACAGACGGGAACAGAGAGAGATGACAAGTATCAATCATTAGGTTTTTTTGTTGTTGCTGTTGCGACACCTTAGTTGTTCACTGATTGCTTTCTCACATATGCCTTGACCGCGGGCCTTCAGCAGACCGAGCCACCCCTTGCTGGAGCAAGTGGCCTTGGGTCCAAGCTGGCGAGCTTTTGTTCAAGCCAGATGGGCCCGCACTCAAGCTGGCGACCTTGGGGTCTCGAACCTGGGTCTTCCGCATCCCAGTTCGACGCTCTGTCCACTGTGCAACCGCCTGGTCAGGCCATAGTCAGTATTTCTTACATGTATTTATTGAGTTCCTTCCGTGTGTAAAACCCTAACATTGTTGAATCTCAGAAATCTGAATATACCAATTGTGTGTAATATAAACAGTTCTATTACATTCAAACAAGGAGAATAATGTTATGGATGCATAAATATAAGTGTAAGAAAAAAAGATCTTTAGAAATGGCAGCTGCTTCTGAGATTCAGAAGAGAAAATGATAAAACTGGGAAATGCTAAAATCTTGCTAGAATAAGTTTACACGGGTAGTATAGTGATGTGTCCTTAGATTCTTGTCACCATAAATGCAAAACTCCCTGTTTTCAGAAATAATTCCATAGCTTTCATATTTGGGAGACAGTGTGAAAGATTTCATACTGTTTATTAGGGGAACTGTTTCTTTTAAAAGCTAATAAAATAATTTTTAAAAATCATTTGTCTCCTGATTAGGCAGTGGCACAGTGGATAAAGCGTTGAACTGGGATGCGGAGAACCCAGGTTCGAGACCTTGAGGTCACCAGCTTGAGCGCGGGCCCATCTGGCTTGAGCAAAAGCTCGCCAGCTTGGACCCAAGGTCGCTGGCTCCAGCAAGGGTCTGCTGAAGGCCCGTGGTCAAGGCACATGTGAGAAAGCAATCAATGAACAACCAAGGTGTCAAAACGAAAAACTGATGATTGATGTTCTCATCTCTCTCCGTTCCTGTCTCTCTGTCCCTATCTATCCCTCTCTCTGACTCTCTCTGTCCCTGTAAAATAAATAAATAAATAAACTAATTAATTAAAAAGAAAATTATTTGTATTACTTTGCATCCTGTAGTTCACTTTGTATGCAAGAAAGGAGAATTTCAGCTGATGGTAATAATAGAGTGTTTTTCAATATATCTGGAAAATTGCTTTGCTATATAACTCTTTGAAAATGCTTGCAGATTTTTTCGTTTATATATAAAAATATTGCCTTACCTGTGATGGCGCAGTGGATAAAGCATCGACCTGGAATGCTGAGGTTGCTGGTCTAAAACCCTGGGCTTACCTGGTCAAGGCACATATGGGAGTTGATGCTTCCTGCTCCTCCCCCTCTCCTCTTTCTCTCTCTCTTTCTCTCTACTCTCTCTCTCTCTAAAAATGAATAAATAAAATCTAAAGAAAAAAGGGACAAAGAAAAAAAAGGCTTTCTTATATATAAAAATATTAATAATTTAATTATTACCTATCTGGATGATGTTCAAAGATCTTAAAGATTTTTATCATGGCATTATTTAAAGAACTAGAGACTGGGTAAATGTTTAATTAGAGATTATTCATATATGTGGGACATCCATTCCATAAAATATTTTGTAACCAATCGACATAATGTAGAACATTAACTTTTAGATAGGCTCTGAAAACACTCATATATCTAGTTAAAAATGGAAAGAATTACAGCTAACATGCTGGAAACTGTATCTGGAAAACTATCTTCACTACACCCTAGCCTGCTTCTCAAAGTTTTAGCACATCTTCTGCATTTTGTACAAGGGAACACATGAGCTGCTTCAGGGAAAGAAAAGAGAACTATCATGAAAAGAAAATTTAATGATGTAACAATAAAGAGTAACTAAAGACAAGAAAATGAACTGTGCCACCAAGTAATGGCCGCTACTTAAACTTGCAGAGATTGACTTGAGAAAGGGCAATAAGGTCAAAGAAACTTAGCACGAGGAGAAATATTCGAGATTATGAACTGAATTTTAAAGGCAGAGACTTGTCTAACTAGATTACGTTGTGGCTGTGCTTCACATACACCTTTCTGAGGCCATATTTTCTTTCTCAGGTTTAATTCCAGTTGTTGGCCATGAAGTTTGTTTTCTTTTCTTCTTTTGTCACTTTAAGAAAATTAAGGCCAGCTGATGTATTTTTACTCTCCACACTTGAATCTAAAGCAGAACAATTCCCATCAAGGGTTCTTATGGAACTTCATTTTAGTAATGTTTTAATAAAGTCTTATTTGTATTGACTTCTGGGGTGTCATGGCATTCCCTAACTGATAAACTGGCTGGGCTTACTTTTTTATGGAAAGATTTTAATTTAATAAGATAGATTCAACTATTGTTTTTCAGGTTTTATATGCGTGCCTCGAAGCCTTTTAATAACTTGCAATAACAAACAAAATGAATGTGAATTTTAGGGTAGACACTCTTGTAATTGATATTTTTACCAACTCAGGGTGTGTTTGTTTATTTTGCCAAAAAATAAAGTGCATTCTTTTCATCCCTGGGGAATAAAGAGTAATGGAACTGCAATTTAATAAAAAGTTGTGAGAGATTCCATAGTTGCAATGAAAAAATTCATACAGATGTATTTCTTGCTTTAGACCCAATTCTTGCATAACTCACAGAAAATAAAAGATTTTTTTTCCCCTGTCTTAATAAATTCATTTGCCTTTCTGTGTAAAGCAGTTAGGGATCAAGGTGTGATGGAATACTTTTAAATATGTTAACAGGTAATAGGAAAGATTTATACAAACTAAAATTCTATAGAAGATAATCCAATTATTTTATATATAAATTAATGAATAATTCTATTATTTTAAGTTTCAAAATGTATATTTTTAATACTGAAAAATGAGAGTTTGGATACAGAAGTGATTTTGATGACAGAATTCTACTTAAGGCTACAGTAAAGGCCAGAACAAGGAATATAAGAATAGAGTATCTACAAATTCACATTATGATTTTTCTCTTTCATAGCATTTAAGAACAGCTTTGAAAAGACCCAATGTCATATTTTCGCTATATTTAAGTAGCATGTACTATAACTCATATTGACATGGTTCCCTGAGAAATATTGGAACTCTGACATGGCTATGATGCATTATTGAACAATGTTTTTGGATGATAAACCATAATAGAAATTTGAGATTGAAATGGTTTTTCAAGGGAGTATGTCACACCTTCGGAAACACAAGACAGGTATTTAAGTTTGTCTCTCTTTTCTTGATCTTGAGTTTCTTCAAGTGTTTGTGCATTAGTCAATTTGACACCTCAAGGATCCCTAATTTTTATGAAAATGTCATCATGCTGGCAACATTTCTTATTGAATTTATTGGGGTGACATTGGTTCACAAAATCATACAGGTTTCAAGTGTACAACTCAACAAAAACTATCTGCACACTGCCTCGTGTACCCTAAAATATTCTCTACTTAGCCAACACTGAATTTAACTTTTCATGATAGCTCTAGAGCTAATGAAAGATGAAGTGGGTGACGGGAGGAGAGGTCATAGCGGAGGGGGATGCTGAATCAAAGGAACATGAACGTCTCAGTAACTCACTGCAGCCATGTTGCTTTGTCTCAGTGCTGCAGACCCAAGAGTAATAGCTTCTAATTTTTAAGCTGTACTAAAAACTTGGAGAAATAAAATAACCGAGACTCAGTTCTTTGTTTGTTTGTTTTATCTGGATTTAAGGGCAATATCTCTCTCTAGATTAATATAATGATAAAATTCCAAGTTAAAGTATACATAAGTATTCAAGGTTTCAAATCCATAGGTGCACTTGCAGAAACCAAAGAACACTGAAAAGTCTTGCAGGAGTTAAGCTGCACATGTATTTCTGAGATGATGGACACACTAAAGACAAAAATGTTATACCACCAAAGAGGCTGTACGAAACACTGCCTGGTATACATGTCATCTACCTAATCAAAGGTAGATGGTCTCAAACATCGCAAACCTTAAGGACACTCCTCTTGAATATAAAATCTCAGATGCATTTGACTCATTACCAGCTGTTGCCACACTCATTAACATTTTCTTTCTTTTCTCCTTTTTTTTTTTTTTTTGGGACAGAGACAGACAGAAAGAGAGACAGATAGGGACAGACAAACAGGAAAAGAGAGAGATGAGAAGCCTCAATTCTTTGTTGTGGCACCTTAGTTGTTCATTGACTGCTTTCTTATATGTGCCTTGACCAGGGGGCTAAAACAGAGTAAGTGACCTCTTCTCAAGCCAGCGACCATGGGCTCAAGCTGGTGAGCCTTGCTCAAACCAGATGAGCTTGCGCTCAAGCTGGCAACCTCAGGGTTTCAAACTTGGGTCCTCCGTATTCCAGTCCGAGGCCTCATTCACTCTGCCACTACCTGGTAAGGCTTATTAACATTTTCTTCTTGCAAATCTATTTTTATGTATTTCTAAATTTAGGTTTAAATAGTCAGATAACTGCATCAGACTTACAAATAATAGCTAATTTAGTTACTAATATAATCAGTCGTGGGAAAGGATAGTTTAAGGGTTTTATTCTCTGATCACATTTATGTTAACTTTAATTGCAACAAAAAGTTTTAGATAGGTTTAGAAACTTTTCCTGCCTATTTAAAGTACTAAAATAAATTTCCTGAGTCATTCATTTCTCTCTTGTGCTTGTATACAAATGTTGCATGATAAATATTCCAAGAAGAGTCTGATATCAGTATCGGTTACTTCTAGAGTTTCTATTTATTCTAGTTTTCAAGATTGAATATTTTGGCATTCTCTTAGATTGACTTTCTAGCCACATATTTATGCTCATCAAGTTCTATCTCTATTTCCTTTTAATTTTTTGATTATTGCTAATTTCAATCTTCGCACGAGTTTTCTAAACTCATTTCCCATGATACTGCAACAAGCCAAGTAAGTCTATACCAGTATCAAATATTTTTTGACTTGGGCAAGGTCGTTGGGTGGTATGGATGGTTTCTGTTTAGCGATAGGATTTGATTTGAGACCTGAATGATGAGAAAGTATCAGCTGTTTGAAGAGTAGGGGGAGAAGGGTGTCCAGGAAAGAGGGCAGCAAGAGAAAGGCAGTACTGGGGATGCAAAGGAGAAGGCTAGCACTGCTGATGTGGGAAGTGTGAAGAGACACAGTCAGGTGGGAGGGAAGCCACATCGCACAGAGCCTCACAGGAGTTTGCAGTTTCCAAGTGGGCTGGAAAGTCAGGGAGGGGTTTTTAAGCAAGAAGAGTGACAGGACCTGATTTACTTTTTGAATGGTCACTCTTGTCACTGAAGGATGGATGACGTAGAAGATAGGGAGCCCCTGAACACTCTGAGACATTCTCATCTTCTTCCCTGAACCCCCAGCACTTTCTCTCACTGACTTGGCTTTTAAGTGTAGGTAATCTTGTACTATTCCACTTCAGTGTATGGCACACAATTTGAGCAAACACTCTGATAGACTCCATATCTTGGCTGTATCTTAAGGCTTCTTTGTGCTCTCTACAGTACTTAGCAAAATGCTTTGCACATAACAGGTACACAACAGATAGCAATTGTTAAGAAGCACTATTATTTAAACTATCCATCCTAGCGAAACAGAATAAACTTGAGACCTCCAGAGATGAAAGTCCCAGGTTAAGAGGTGGCCCTGTAGGTTAGCTCATCCTAGTGATGGTGGGCAGTCCAAAGACTGGCACTTTGAGTTTTGCATATTCACTAAACCTGATTCCATGTTTGCGTCTAATAAAGTTCATTAACATGGCTACAACATACTAAGAGACATCAATGCTACATTTAAGATTAGTGCATTATCTCAAAAGAAAAAAAAGAATAGTAAAAACAAATTGCATTCTAGTTCATGATAGGTAAACTGTAGTATTTAGGGAGAAGTATACTGATGGCTGCTATTATCTTTAAAATGCATCAAAGACAATAACGTGGACTGATGGATAGGTAGAAAGATGGTTAGATGTGTACAAAGGCAAATATAGTAACATAGAAGAATCAAAGTAATGGGTATCTGGGTATTTGTTGTAAAATTACTTAAACATTTCTGTATGTTTGAAATCTAATAATAAAATATGGTTAAAAATAGTTGAAAATGAGAGATGAAAAAGTAAAAAACCATATGATTTCACTCATATGTGGACTATAAAACTGAAAACAACAAATGATCAAACAAAACAAACCAACAAATATAAAACAGACACATCAATAGTATGGTGGTTACCAGAGGTGTGTGCAGAGCTAGGAAAGGGCAAAGTGGGTCAAATATATGGTGACAGAAGATTTGACTCTGGGTGGTAAATACACAGTGAAATATAGAGATGATGTATTATAGAATTGTACACTTGAAACCTGTATAATTTTATTAGCCAATGTCACCCCAATAAATGTAATTAAAAATTTTTTAAATGATAACTGGAAAAATCATATTGATAAAATGATTAAGTTTATAGTCATTGTACTTTCAGTTTTTATGTATCTGAGCTTTCTGGAAATCTTCTAATCCTTATATTAATACAGACTTGTTCTATTAATTAATGACTTTGAAAACTCAGCCTGACCTGTGGTGGCACAGTAGATAAAGTGTTGACTTGGAACACCAAGGTCACCAGTTCGAAAACCTGGGCTTGCCAGGTTAAGGCACATACGGGAGATGATGCTTCCTGCTCCTCCCCAACTTCTCTCTCTCTCTTTCCTTCTTTCTTTCTCTTGCTCTCTCCTCTCTAAAATTAATTAATTAATTAATTAATTAATTAAGAAAAGAAAATTGCCCCAAGGAGTAGTAGAATCAATTCAACTTCCTATTGGCTTCATAAGTTAAGAGTTTGGGTTATATTTACCTATATTTTCTAAATATTGGTTATGTTTCTGATATTTTCTTATGTATAAAATGCAGAAAATATTAAAACATTAAATCATTATCAAAATTTACTGTTTTGAAAGCTTAATGATAATTGATCAAAATAATTATATATTACTTATAGGGCAGTGTATTATTACCTGAGCAATCATAAGTGATTGCAATAAAGCAAAACCAACACAATATAGCAACAGTCTCTCCTCAAGCTCCCTTTCTCTCTGTCTCCCTTTCCCTGTCGCCTCTCCCCTTCTCTGCTCCCCACAACCCCATTGCCTTTTTCCCCATCTTTCTTTAACTATTGCAGGGTAACTGCAAAGCTTAGGTAAGCATGGCATTTAAATGGGAGGGGAAATACATTAGTGCAAGATTGAAATGCTATAATAGGTTTCTTTTTTTTTGTAGTATGAAATCTCTAAGAACCTGAAGCATTACCATGCTATATACTGTATGACATAAGACAAACCATTTTTCTCAATTTACACAATTTTTGGTCTCCATGTTTATCATTTAAGTTCTAGACAGTTTATTTTAATGTATTGCTTTGTGAATGATTTAAATGAAAAAGAATTGTTCTTTAGTTTTTATTTTAAAACAACAGAATGCACATTCTCACATTAACATTTTTTTCCTCTAGGAGAAATGAACAGAACGTCAATCTAAAGTATAGTTTTAACTTTTAGATTGTATTGCTGACAATTTATATCATGGGAAGAGACTTGGAGTGTCAGCACAAATGTATTCTTGCTTCAATTGGGCCAACCTGTGGAAAATGTTTGAAACCAGTGGAAACTTTAAGTTTGTAAAAGGTCTGCTTAGGTGTCAATAAATGTGAGCAATGGGCTCAGAGTTGTGTGTGAATGAATAGGTTGCATGCATTTTAAGGCAGTCTTAACAGGAACACATTGAGATATCTGGCATTCTTAAAATCAAGCGTATGTCATATCAACAGTCCTAGCATGAAGTATTCTGCTACTGTTTCTGCACTCTAACTAGCCCTATGCAAAGGCACATCACTGAACCAAAACATAAGGAGGTGACTATTCTGTTATGCTGAGCCATGCTGCAATATCAATCTGCTACTGTCTTACTCACCTTTTTTCTGTACATTTGCCAATGGGAATTTCTGTTCTATAAATTATACTGTAGCAAAGGAAGAAGTAAATACGGAGGTAGGTTCCATTTCTCAAGACATATCAATATGAACCAGTGCCGCTGTCTCTTTCCGGAGACGCTGAGCCAATACAGCTGAAGCACCTATGCCTTAAGGAAGCAGTAACTCTTTAAATCGCCCTTTATGTTTACAATTACCCATTTACTTTATTTTGTCAAAAATAAAGGTCATTTAAAGCATCTTGAAGCTTGACTTAAATTTCAGCAGTAGCATGCTAGTTGTACACTCTAACTACGTTCCATTTAAAACATTTAATAGATGTAAAAGCTCACAAGTGATAATATAAAGGATAATTTACGCTTGCAATGCGTTTTTGTCCAATTAATAGATTGCCTGTGTGTTGCATATTTTGCATGAAAAAAGAGCAGAATATTAAACTGCCATTCATAATGAAAATGCACTTTGCAAATTAAAAGTGCCGAAACAGAAATTTTTCACCCTGTTTAGGAAATAAACAGTCCTTAACCAATTAAACTGCATTGTAATAATTCTATGATTTATTGCAAGTTGTTTAACTTTCAAAACTCGGCTAACCCATATTAAGGTCACAATCCATCATGTCTTGCTTGGAAAGCCAGCAAATAATGGCTGTTGTATTAGCTGCTTTTGATGATAGTATGAAAGAAGTATTAGCACTTGTCAACAAAACTGCTTACAACATAACATTAGCATGCATGGGCTGCTGTACCTATTTATTATTCTGGCAGCTTCACACATATTGTTACAAGCTTATAAAACATTTTGTCGGGTGGAAACTGAATGTACACTGTTTGGTTTTCTGATAGACTGGCAGCATAAATGTCTGGGCTGACTTAGTTTAGTTTAAGTGTAAATAGAGACACAAATTCTTCAACCTGTTCTCTTATTGATACTGAAAAGTGCTGAATTATTCAGCATCCAACTCTTCTGTTTGTGTCTATCACAGTTATCAATTACCCATCAGTCTTCTTGTCAAAACAGAATGGATTAATCTGGCTGAAAATAAGACAAATAAATGGATACTATAACAGGGGTGCAGGGTTGCCAGACTGTCAAAGGGAAATCCAGGCAGTGACATTTGCCGTCAAAAATGGGATCTCTGGCTTAAGTGAGCAAATGATTCCTTTTTGCGAGCCAAGAATGCACTTAGCTCACCGTAAGTAAATTAATCTGCCTTTGCTGACTGCTAATGCATTAGCACTGAGGTAATATACGGTTGATGAAATTCCTTCATGTTTAAATAATTTCAGTCATCATATTGTTTCTCACAGGAAATGCAGATACATTCAGATACTTTATCTTGGTAAACAGAGGTTCGCCTGGTAAATAAATGAATCCATTTAACAATGAAGTTATTGCTGATAGGTTTGTACCACTTCATAGCTCTCAGCTGATGTGATACCAAGTAACTCTTTGCACAGATGGCTGGTGGAACCCATCCAACATCTGCAAAGTCCATCCCTGTTTTCTGTCCCAAACATTTTATTTGGAAATCTTGTTTGGCAAACTTCCTGAGACGCTGCCTGGCTGTTCAAAGTACATATTTCTAATCTATCTCATTTGCCCCTTCTATAAAAAAAGAGCCAGCAAAGTGCTTTCTTATTTGGCACAAAAATTACATCCACAGACTGAAGCAAGTTTTAGATTCACAGCCAAAAAATTAAAAGAATTTTATCTAAGATGCTTCCCTACTGTGCTGTTTTACACAGCCATCATTAACATCTGAAGCCTTCACATCATGACAGGATCAAAGCTCCCAATCTGTATCTACTGGTGGCTTAACTTTGCCAAAAGTTCCCTCTTATTCTTATTTTCCTAGACTTTTGTCCCAACCATTTTAGGACATGGTTCTTATTTACACTGTGCTATGGTAATTATTTAAGAGCTACCTTTTAGAACCTGGCTCTGTCCACTTGGTGATGAATGAACAGATTACTTTTTAATGAATCATCACCTTTTCTTTTTCCAGTAGTTCATGTAAAGGATTTTAAGCATTTAAAAACAAAAACCTCCCTATATTTGGGAGTTTAAAAGAGGTCACACTAATAATTAGATTCCAGGTACAACTTCTACAATTCTCCTAAAGACTTAGACTGGAAGTTTCAGTCTGACATTCCCAGAACATTACCTCAAATTTCTTCTCAATGTAAATCAGTTTCCCAGAACTTCAGCCTTAAAAGGAAATGATCTAATTGACCTGGTCACACAACGCCTCTTTGCTAAATCTCATTCGCTTGGTATATAATCCCAAGACTATGGAGTGCAGCTATTCAAAATGTGCAAACACAACCTTCTCTTGAAATGAAGCAGTATTTTTGTTACCAGTCAATTTGTTTTACTTTGTCTCTCTGATCTTCCTTTTAATATAAATAACTCATTTATTTAGAAAGGTAGCATTATATAAAATTAGGAATAACCTAAAAGTGTTCTTGAAGTTTTAAATATTTTTCTAAAATGAATTCTTTACAATACTGGCAACTAAGGTAATTGACAGTTCTGTATGACGACCTTATTTCCAAATTTCAGCTGCCACTTTCCATTCTTTGAATAACATTTCAAAATATATGCCTGTCATTTCAGATCCAACTTGTCCAGTCTAAAACATTCTCTTTCCCTGGTTCCTTTTTACCTAAATCCCAATCAGTTACTAAGTCCTGTAAGTCTGCCTTTTCAGTGTCTCTTCTGTTATTCTCTTTTCAGTTACAACAGTCAGGATGCTTTTGCAGCCCCTGCCAATTCATTCATGCTTTCTTGCATGGTCCAACTCATTCACTCAACAATTTTCTGAGTGTGTAACATGAGTGGTCTCTGTGCCTCTAGTCTGAGACCCCTCCAGACTGGTCCTCTGCCATCCTATGTATCCCTTACATATCAATTCAAATACAACCCCCTTTGTATATTTTTCTTATTCCCTCACTCAGATGTAATTTCATACTTCAAGTCTC
Organism: Rhynchonycteris naso; assembly: GCA_037038555.1. Lineage (NCBI taxonomy): Eukaryota > Metazoa > Chordata > Mammalia > Chiroptera > Emballonuridae > Rhynchonycteris > Rhynchonycteris naso. Next base: position 139,386,388 of record CM073000.1, read on the forward strand.
TTTAGCATCTATTTCCCTTATCACACCACGGTAGAAACCCTATTAGAGATGTGTCTATGAGCAAGTTATATAGCTGACTGAAGCTTCAGTTTCTCCTTAAAAATTGAGACAATTATTACTGCATAGGGTATGAGGTTAAATGAGATAAGGCACATAAAACACATTGAACAATATCTGTGAATAATCAACTCCTTACTTGTTATATTAGTGTATGCAGTAGGCACTTATAAATGTGTATTGTAACTTTTGTATGCTGAGAAACAACTGTTTGGCAGGCCAGGGCATCAAATTCTGGGCTAAGCAATCTGCAGCCACATTGTCTGTCTTGGTAGCCTGGATACTACCATTTCCTAACTCTGTTTTTTTTTTTGTTTGTTTGTTTGCTTTGTAGAGAATGGTGAGTATAGTATCTAGAGAGAAAGTAGGGGGGATGGGGAGCAGGAAGAATCAACTTGTAGTCGTTGCTTCTCATACGTGTCTTGGCCAGACGAGCCCAGGTTTCAAACTGGCAACCTCAGCATTCCAGGGCGACACTTTGTCCACTGTGTCACCACAGTTTAGGCCAGTGGTTCTCAAACTTTTTGAAGTCGGGGTGCATTTAAAATTCTACCAATAATTGTAGGCGCACTATATACAAATTTCTGAGAAATATGTTATTTAATAATTAAGTCAAATATTAAAGAAAATAATGTATAGTCCAAGTGTGCTTTTATGGTAATTAAACAATATAAATAAGACAAAATTAAATTTATTCTGACATTAAAAACCATTTTTCTGTTATATTTTTTGAATTATGCTTTTTAGAATTCATAAAATAGAGGGGTTATAAAATTAAAAAATGACAAAAAAATATTTTTATATATATATAGATACATTCTTAGTACAATTTAGTAAATTTGGCAGGTCCTGGCATGAATGTGTTAAGTTTTTTCATTCTTGTGTTTATGAGAAACATAGCCTGATATGTCCTAGCGATTTCTTCAGTGTTTGGTCATATACTGTGTGTCCGTAAAGTCATGGTGCACTTTTGACTGGTCAAAAGTCAAAAGTGCACCATGTCTTTACGGACACACTGTATTTGAAAGGCAAACTCTCATTTCCTCATCAATACATTGAAGAATTCCTCTCTCTTTTTATTCTTAATTGTGTTGAATGCAGAAAACCCCCACCATACATATCATCTTAACTTTACACCAAACAAAGGATAGAAGAAACTTAACTCCAGTCTTTCCGGGGAACATGGAGGGTAGTGTAAACAATCCAGCACCTCAGCTTAACAGCCTTTTGCAACCTAATCAAGCAAGTGAGGTGGGGGGTTGAGCAGCCTGTCAGCTTACAGCCAGCCAGTTCCCCACACACACCTCTCTCCCACAAAAATCTAAACTCCAAAAACCCTGTTGGTGTTTTGGTCCCCAACAGGCACATATTTCTCTGGAATACCATAGGGCGCACCTGGAAATCTTCTAGGGCGCACCAATGCACCCTGGCGCACACTTTGAGAATCACTAGGTTAGTCCTAACTCCATTTTTTAAAAAATATGGAAAGTCAAGCAGTTAAGAGTTTCTATACCTGATAGATAGTTAAGATTAGCTGAAAATAAAATGCCTAGCAGATCCCTGGGACCCTAGCAAGACCTCCATAAATGTAGATTGTTAATACACTAGGAAGTTCAAGAAAAGCTCCTTGATCTATTTCTGGGTGGTTAAAAAAAAAAAAAAAAGACCATCAAAGTGAATGCATAATTCCCTGAATTATCACAGCCTTTTAAAAGTGCTTCCTGAATAACACATCACACAATCCCAGTCTACCTTGTATCTTCCAGACTGAATAAAACTGTCAACTAATGCTTCCTGTTGTATCACCCCCAAATAGAGAGGGTGGTCCACATTCTTCATTGAGAGGGACATCTACCCTCTTCCCAATTTTCACAGGGCTTCTAGTCATCTCCTCCTCCCTCCCCAAAATGTTTTACTTCATTTCATTCCTAAAATATATCATTTATCTTTTTACTCCTGCTACTGTCCTGTGTCCATAAGCTCAAGTGAGGTGTTTTTTGTTTTTGTTTTTTTAAGAGGCCCCACTCTCTTTCTGGGCCTTCCCTTTCCTGCCCCACACATGTACTATTTAAATTTCTAAAGCATTTAGAGGTTTTACTACAATTTAAGTATTAATTACAAATTGTCTTGTAGCATTTGCTATGTGTATGTTTGTTTCTCCAGTATCTTTTCTGTTTCTCAGCTCTTTCCTTTTCAGACTAATCCTCTGGAATATCTTGCTGGTCTGTCCTGACAACAATGCCACTCAGTCTCCAACTGTCCTTGCTATTGCCCAAGTGTATTTACATACCAGGAAGAATTTTCATTCCTTCTAACTGTATTTCTTAGAATTAATGACAGCTTTATTCTATAGGCAGCCTTACCTGATTGAAGCAGCGCTATGTTGGGTGGAACGAGTTTTGAGGTTTGAATCTTGGCTTTGTCACTTACTAACCATATGACCTTGGGCAAGTCACTTTTCTGAGCCTCCGTTTTGTTCAATATAAAAATACTAATACCCAGCTAGCAGAACTGGTATGAGGAATCCAAGAGATATTTAACATAAAGGGCCTGACAAATAATAGAGAGTAAACTTTATTTACTTTCACAATATTCATTGTAGGGGTGAAGTACCTAAAGAAAACCTTACTTAAAATGGAGTCATGAAGCCCTGAAGACATACTATCTCACACATGTACCATATTCCTTGCAGCCTGCATAACCAGCAGGAAGGACATTAATAACATGGGACGTTCATCAGCCTTTTTATTTTTAATAATGCTTTAAAACATTTTTTAAAATATTTTTTTCATTTTTAGAGAGAGAGAGAGAAGGGGGAGGAGAAGCAGGAAGCATCAACTCCCATATGTGCCTTGACCAGGCAAGCCTGGGGTTTTGAACCAGTGACCTCAGTGTTCCAGGTCGACGCTTTATCCACTGCACCACCACAGGTTAGGCACCAGGAAGATCCCTCTTTGCCCCAGCAACAATACAGTAACCGCTGCTTGCAGCCAATGAGAACTCTTGTTCTTATCTAATGACCTTTTGTAAATTTAACTAAGTAGTTTGTCATGAAACCCATTTAAGTCAAAACATACTAGTTGTTCAGAGATGATTAACACTAGAAATTACCTTTTAAAGAAAACACTGGTTTCTTTTCTGCCTTGTATTTAAGAAAATTGAAGGCCAAAGACTAAAAAGGCCCTTGGTTAAGGATAAAATGCAGAGGCATAAAACTACCATGCACATGGCTGATCTTCCAATTTTGAACTCTAGAAATGTATACCAAGATAGTGAGTCAGTGTTTTACAAGACAGCTAATGAAAATTTCCTCTAGAGCAATCATAATTATGTTAAAATGAGTCACATCTGAAATCAGCTCCAAATTATTTTTCTGTTTCTTTTTTTAATTTATTTTTATTCTTTTATTTTAGTGAAAGGAGGGGAGGCAGAGAAAGACTCCCCCATGCACCCCGACCAGGATCCACCCGGCAAGCCTACTAGAGGGTGATGCTCTACCCATCTGGAGCCCTTGTTTTGTTGCAACCGGAGCCATTTTTTAATGCCTGTGCAGGAGGCCATGGAGCTATCCTCAGTGCCAGGGCCAATTTGCTCTAATCGAGCCATGGCTGAAGGAGAAGAGGAGGAGAGAGAGAGAGAGAGAAAGAGAGAAGCGAGAGGGAGAAGGTTGGAGAAACAGATGGACACTTCTCCTGTGTGCCCTGACTAGGAATTGAACCCGGGACTTACATACATCAGGCCTATGCTCTGCCACTGAGCCAACTGGACAGGGTACCAACAAATTTTTAAGAAATCCCTCGGCAAACACTTGCTTCAGTTGGGTATATCCAGACTTTGGTTAAGAAATGAGTGCTCTAAAACTGAAGGTTGCTTTAAGCAGTTTCTGAATAGAGAAATAACAATAAAATATAGAATTCCTAAATTTAAAAGGGAAGCCAATTTGGACCCTCCCCCTTTCTTTTTGTTTCTTTTTTTTTTTTGAGAGCACTTTGAATGGTTCAACGTAGGCAGTTTATTGACATGTTCGTTTCTGACTACAAATACTTTCATCTTCCCAGGCGGACAATCTAACCTCCTGAGGCAGAGTTAGCATGCAGGGGTTAAACTACTTCTGTGGACAGGATAAAGAGACAGAGGAAATTCAAAAATTTATATGATTGAAATGAAAGTCTACCACATACAGTGGTGAAGATAAATTCTACCCTTATGGATTCATCTTTGAGGATAAAAGAGGTCTTAAGAAACTACAATTCTTACCGTTGATTTTTGGAAGATGTAGAGTCAGGGATTATTTTACTGCTTCCCCTTTAAACTCTTATTAGAAAGCTGTTGAGAAATTCTGACTCAGCAACTTCCCAAGTTAACTAGTCTTTTAAAAAGGTTTAAATATGACCTCAACTCTGTACAACACAGATTCATAGTCAGTCTTCTCTTTGGAAAGCCAAACTTTACAGAAACCTAGTGAATAATGTCATAATAATGATATTTTGTTCAACAATGAGATCTTATATAAAACAATGAGATTATATATAAAAACAGATCCTGGGAACAATTTTTAGGAGTGTTTTATTGTTTTGATGGGACAACAATATATGAGGTTATCATAATAAAAGTGCGCTACATTTTCTTCTCCTGGCAGGAGGAAATGCAGCAAAATCTTTTCTTAAGTGGCAAAGTAGACAAGGGCTTCTCTCTTGTGTAGAAAGTGGCTAGTCCTTAGAAGTACAATTCCCAGAGCATGTGGTAGTTTCTACCACATGTTGTGAGAAAGGTTTATCTTTGGTCACAGAGTACTGGCACTGCCAAGTTTACCACAGCAAACCACGTCTCTTCCTCCACTCCTTCACTCTGGCTGCCTAATTTAATACACCTGAACTTGGTTTGAGGTGGAAGGTTGGAACAGGTGGGATGCATATATTAAGTAAGCAAATAAAACTACACAGGACTTCTCTTAAAGATGAAAACTGTTCCGTTCTTATTACTTTGTTTATTATTACAGTAATTGTTCCTTTTGTTCATAAACTATTCCAGTCAAACTTTGCCATTATAATGATCGCTCCACTATAACACATATGTATAGCAGATGTTAGTTATCTCATTTAATCCTCGTACCTGTTCTGTGAGTGAGGTATTAATGTTTTTATATTTGAGCAAAGCTGAGGTGCAGTCAGGTTGTGTAACTTGCGCAAGGCCATACCAAGTTAGCATGTAGCCAAACCAAGATTCAAACACCAAACTCTATGACACCACAGTTCGTGCTCCATCCATACGTCATTCTGCCTCAACTGGCTAAGGCTGGCTGTAGAATAAAGAAATCACTTATTCTAAGAAGTATCAGAAATGCAGTTGGAAAAGGAAGATGGAAGGAATTTGGTCATTTTCTTGTTTATATTTCCACTTCTCTCCTAAATCTCTTTCATTTTTCTCACTTCAATTACGCCATCTTTATTTCCCCATTGAATAAATATGAAGACTGGTCCTTGAGGTACAATATGGTGGCAAATGTGTACAGTCTGCTACTTAGCCCAATGTGGGGGAAGCTCCTGATCAGTCCATGATTCAGAAAATACCTTTCATTCACCTACCATAGCCACTGACATTCCCAACATTAGAGTCACTTCTTTGGACTAAGTCTACTTTGCCTCCAGAAGTTGTCTTTGAACATTGCAGTTTCTCACAGCATTTACAACTTTTCTCCTAATTTACTTGCCTAATATAGTCCATCACACAACACACAATCTTTGGTTGGTAATAACAGCATGGAAGGTTTACACAAACCCTTTGTAGCCAGAACATAGAACATTTCCTTGGGAATGGAAAACTGAAAGGAGGAGAACATGGGGAGAGGCATGGTACTCTGGGGAAAGTCATCTTGAATTTATTTAGGGTTGCATGATTCTAGGAGAAAACAAGATGTGTAGACTTTTAAATAGGTTTAATTTCAGTTTAGATTTCAGGAAGCCTTCCCTCCCCAAGACAAGATACAAGTCCCTGCTCTAAACATTTATAAATGCTTGTACTTCCCTTATCATAGCACATCTTACAATATTTTGCTATCATCATCCATATGATTACATCACTAGACCATAAGTTCCTTGACAGCATTCATTCATTCATACGAGGAATATTACTAGTGCCAGTGTAAAGCTCAGGAGGAAAATTATATACATTACAATGTCTAAATGATTGGATTTTTTTTTCACTTTTAAAATTTGGAGATCCTGGCCCTGACCAGGTGGCTTGTGTCAGCCTGGCATGCCAGAGGTCATGGGTTTTACTCCCAATCCAGCCATGGATGAGAAACAATCTATAAGTACACAACTGAATAAAACAACTAAGTGAAACAATAAGTTGAAACCTCTCTCTCTCTCATAAAAGGAAAAAAAAAAAATGAAGGTCCTGTGTCACTTGAGCATAGGAAAATAATCCCCAACACAAGCTTCTACCACAGGGTTCTGGGATTGAGTAGATAATATGTAGTAATATAGTCACCTGTCAGCAGAAGGGTGGGGACAGTTACTGGGAAAATAAAAAGAGGAATAATGAATATATTTAAGAAATGTTTTTGAGGTAAGACTAAAGCCTCCTATGAATTTTTCAGTTTTGTTAGGTTATTAAAGAAGTACTTTATAATCCCACTACTGACTCAAATAGGTGTTGTTAGGTTAAAAATGTTCAAAATGTGGTTCAAAGTATAGGAGATTTGGGAAAACAAAGAAAGCAGTAAAAAGCAGAAATGAAATCTGCAAGTGAAAGAACCATAAACTAATGAATTTGAATGTATTGCTAAAATGCATAAGAATAAATACCAGGGAAGAAGCAACGTGACAATATTAATTTAGAAGCAATAACCAAAAAAAAAGTTAAGAAGCAAACAACAAAAGCACCTCATACAGAGGATTTTTTTGAGAATTTGTTAAATTGAATTATAAAATCACCTTGTTGTGCTAATCAGAGAAATTCTGACATGACATAAACCCCTGCTGGCCAGATTGTGTCTGTGTCACAGGATCCCCTAATGTCATTGTACTTAAGAGTACTCATTGGGTAAATCATCTAACCATCAACAAATGTAAATAAATTTGCTCAGGGGAAAGGTCATCAGTAAATAACAACATGTGGACCAAACAAAACTCTGTAACCTGTTGCAGCTCTGAACTATGGCATAGACTAAGGCCCCTCACACAGTAATTTTTGGAAATTTACCACTTGCTATAATGAAGAATGTCGTAGAAAGTGGGTGTCAAGCCATAAACTGCATCCTGGGGGCGGGGGAGTTGCTGACTGGCAGAAAGGCCTTGCTGGAATGTGGATTCATCTCTAAGGAGGCCCATGGGTGCGGCCCTGACAGCCCTGCTCAGCGTGGTGTGCTAATGAACAGCCTGTGCTACTTGTTTTTCCCTCTTTTAAATAAATCCTTCAGGGGTTACAAAAATGCTTGTCAAATTTCTATTTCACTTCCGTTAATAAGCCTACAGTTTTAATCTGCTATGAACTATTGAAATTGCCATTTTCTAGGTCCAGAGTATGGTCGAATATTGGCAATTCAATATGACTCAACCTAATTGTTAAATGGTCATGCAGATTTGGTACTGCAATTTAATTATGGGAGGAAAGCAAGAATTAAAACATGAACACTAAACACCTTATTTTTTTCCACAGAAGGCTTATTGGGTTAAACGAGAAGGCAAATTTCTTTTAGCTGCAATTAGTATTTGTAGAATAGCTAATCATACAGTGCTATGAAGTGTACATAGTACACAGAAGAGACCAATATTACCCTTGAGGAGTTTATCACTCATATGTAAAGCTTTGGTTAAATATAGAACTAAATAGTGTTTCTACTTTCTAAACAACAGACAAAAATGTCTACATCGTAAAGTGCAACAAATCCTTTTAAAAACTATATTAATGCCCAGAAATATCACTTACTGACCTTATTTTTTCTGCTCACCTGACCCACTGCAACACACATGTATGGGTGCGTGCACACAAATACACACCACTCTAACCATATTAGATATCATTCCAGGACTGGCTGCAATTTACAGGAACATAAGAACTCCACGCTGGTGACAGGATTGCATTAAACTGGAGCTCTTCTAAGCATGGAACTCTGTGTAACCACCCAGGTTGCAGGCCCAGGAAGCCAATCTTGCTACTTTCTGCTTCTCCTGTATGCCAGTTTCATTCTCACACCAGGGCTGTGGCACTTGTTATTCTCTTTGCTTTGAATGATCTTCTCACGTCTAAGGTCTCAGTAAAAATGCTTCCTCCTTAGCGAGGACCTTCTCGACACAGTCCTGTCTAAAAAGACTGCTTTCTGATCACTCTTTGAATACTACTTTCCTTCTGTTCCAATAGTTTGCTCTGTTATTACCTTGCTAATTTATTTATTGACTTACTTATTATTTTGTTTTTTTACTACTATAAACTTCACAACAGAAGTGACTTTATCTCATTCACTTCCACTTGTTTGCATGGCTCCTCAAATATTCTTCATATGGAGTAAATGTCCACTAAATATGCTTTGATGAATAAATGAACACACTAGATTAATGGTTATACTAGAATATAATTATTAAGACACTCTTAACACTTTGTTCGAAAATCTAATGCAGCTATCATTTTTTCACAAAGCTAATAATGCTCACTTTAGAGTAAATTTTAAAATAATCAAAATAATTACGAAAGATCACATAAACTAGGACTTGATCATTTGCAGAAATTGTTATCATGAAAATAACTTTGGTTGAATTATCCTGAAGCTCACATTCCATTACAAAGCCCTCTGTAAAATACTTATTTAATTATGTCTTTTGAATTGAAGAGTCAAAGATAATGACCCCCTAAGTCTCTGGAATTTGCTTTTCATAGCTCAATTGATTCTGGCCAGAGAGTTGCTACTGCATGCAAATCACCTTTTTCGTTGGTTTCATAGTTTCCAGCTACAACCAGAAATTAACAAAACAATTTACAAGCAGTGACTGTTGAAGACATTTCTAAGTATCCAATGAGATACATACACAATGCAAGCTAAATAGGAGAGCATTTGCAATTTAAAATATAATTTTCCATAATGAAAATGTAAAGCAGTCATTCTGTTTTATTCAGCATGGCAGGTTAGGAATCCCCGTGAAGCTACATTGAAGCAAAGAGTAGATTAATAATTTAATTTGGTTCAGAACTATGCAAGGGGGGCACCACAACCTTTTATTCTGTAACCAACTGCTGACCCTAATATGGATGAACCAATTAAACATTTCTATTTAATTGTTGAGCGACCCATCTGAAACTCACTAGGAATTTTTATTTTACACAACACTCAACAGTCTAAAAGAATCCTAGTTATGCCCCTGGTGGAGGTGGTTGATTTGATAGAAACACACAAAGGAGTTCGGCAAACAGGGGGGAGTGGGGGTAACTGCAAGATCATTTTAGACTGTGTTCTGTAAAAGAACATCTTAATATAATGAACCTTTTTTCAATCTCCCTTGGCGGAGCATCAGCCCTCTCAAATAACCCCACACAAAGCAAATACCATTTGTCTGAAGTTACATTTGCTCCTTGTTATCACAACTTATGCCACTTAATTCATTATTCAACGAATTCACTTTCTTGTTTATTAGACGCAAGGTAGCCGCTTATCCCTAAAGGCCATGTATGCAAAAGACTGCTTGTAATCCTGTCACTTCAAACCTCTCTAGGCTTTTACATTGCTTCAGGAATTAGAAGAAAAAAAGCAAACAGTTTAGATTTATTCCTGATGATATTAAATCTATACATGATAAAAAAGAAACAAGAAAGCAATGCTAACCTGAAATTTGTTCATTTGGAGAGTGGCTTTAGATGCTATATTTACATGTACAAGTTAGTACATTCACTTGCTTCCCATAATAAATACCTGAAATTATTCTTCCTACATTAAAGAGGAATAAATTAAATGTACCTGTTTTTAATTTTTTTTTTGTATAGCTTGCCTACAAAAGAAAAGGTAATATATCTTATCAACTTCATTTAAAACATGCAGGCCAGTTCAACAACTCACATGCTGAAAACAGGCATTAAGCATATTTTAAAATCTGATATGTGTGTGTAAAGAATTTGGGGCACCACTATTTAAGTGTATTTAATGTTGAATTAAAAATGCATTAATATGTTTTTAATTGTTTTCAATATGGGTATTTCAAGATTCTTTTTGGTTGTCAATAACAAGATGTGATAAATATATTCTGAATAATATAAGACAATATAACTATTTGAACTCTTCACATGATATAATATAATGGTCAGAGATATTTCAATTTGATTTAGTAATCTTAAGCTATTAAAATCATTTAAATGTAAATGAATTACTGAATTAAACAACATTCACTGCACTCTTAGCACAATTAATATTGTATAAAATTATCTGCATAATTATACGCAGTATGTTTACATAAATCATCCAGGCAAAAGCTACAAATCAGAGGCTGAGTGTAAAATATTTTAAGCTGTGTGCTGTATGTAGTCTTCTAAATATGGAACTCTAAGTGGCTGTTTCAGTATTGGTGCTTTCTGTAACTGTGACAGTTCTAAATTCCATGCTTTATTTATTTAAATGCTAAATAACTATACTTATTTCTTAAATTATCATAAATATACACATATATATATAATATATCTAGACAGTGTGTTTTAAACTTGTGTGCATTATTCACAAACTAAAAGGCACTTATTTTCTTCAATTAATTGACATTATGAGCTAACTATTTGAGATTCAGCATTAGCTCAGCAACAAAAGCCACAAAGAACATTTGAATGCAGTATAGCATACACACATATGCCTAGGACAAAAGACTTGGTTTCGCTAGAAAAATAGAAACCATTTACAGGGAACCTCATTTTGCGAACAGAGTTGTGACTAATAAAATAAAGTATCCAGAAGGACCTGCAACTATTCTAAGGCAGGAAATACACTTGGAAACTCACATATCTAGTAACTCTGGATATTATTGTGATTATTGCCATTCTTCCAAAGCATCCCTCATATTAATATAGTGACGAACAAATTGATTCACCTGAATAATTAACCTTTACTACATGTAGCATAATTGCCTCAGGTACAGACTAATGTTTTCTATTCAGTTTAAGATATAAACCTACCAGAGAAATCATACTCACTAAATATACTACAAAAATCAATTATTTTCTGCCACTGAGGAATTAGTATCAGTGATGAAATTGTGCAGTATTTTTAAGAGCTTATATTCATCTGCCTGTGCCGTTAAACAAAACAGCAAAATAGAGCAAAATGAAATTAACAAAGTGCTAATAAAATACAACTTTGTTGTTGATATCTTAGATATATAACTTTATTCATTATTGTACAACTCTTGGTTTTTACATGTGGGAGATTTAAAAAGTCACCCAGTGATTTTTATAGTACAGCCGTATGCTAGATAAAGATATTTAAGCTGTCAGTATAAACTGCTTCTGTTTTCATTTTGCATTTAATTTCAATGCCAGACTCAAGGCATAAATTTTTCATCACCTGCAATGCTATGAATAAAAGATTAAAAAAAGAACCAAGAAGAAATTCTAACACATGCGGTGCATGCATCACATTGTGCAGACACAGTATTCATAACTAGATGTTTAATTTCCATCCTTTTTATTTTACGTCAGAATCATTATTATTTGAGTTAATACATCATGGAGCTAATTTCCAGTATTTAGCTTTAAGAATTTAAATTTATCTAGTTTGAGCCCAATAGGCCATTCATTCCACTTGAAACCTGAAGTATATACCCTAAGATTTACATGCTACTTTGTTGGTACTGCAGGATTCTACTACTCTCGTATTTCTAGAAAGGGAATATTTCAACATCACATATTTTTTAATTCCACAAAATAGCACGTATATTAACCTTGCCTGAAAGTTCAAAGAACTAAGAATTACAGAAATGGTCCCACCTAATCTCAGCTCCTCATTAAGACTTTCTTCATGTTCTCAGCCGAAAGATATAATCAATCCCAAGAGGAGAAGTTATGAGCTCAGGATTGAGGCATTTTTTATTTAGTACTTAAGACTGTTTTCTGTAACACACTGCAACTTCATTGTTAGTTTATTAGTCGCCAAAGGACACAGAGACCAGAACAATTTCTAATTCTTGTCAATAGTCGTATTGGACAGATGAACAAGAGCTCTTCCTAATCTCATCAAGAGAAACTTGGGTTTATTAGTGGTGTCATTCTCAAACTTTACTTTCTTAGAGCGCTCAAGAGCCTGTTGATGACTCCAGGCCTGTTAGGGACAGAAAGAATCCCTTGGATGTTAGTGATTTCTAATAATGTCTAGCTTATTGCCTTTGGCTCTAATTGCTCAATTTTTTTTTATAGTTATTGAAATTAAATCTAGGGAAAGCTTTGGGAAAAAATAGTGTTCAAATATATTATTATCAATGTGGTATACAATTAGCTCTGTTGGTTAGCTGGTAGTACTAATGAGACCTAGGTCATTGGTTCAGCTCCGGAGGGGGGCAGTTATATTTACATTGTTCTATGGTCACAGACAAATACCTCATCTTATTTAGCTTGCCTTAAGTGCTATCGGTCACCAACATAACCCAATGAGTATGAATAGATCAGTGTAAATTCATCCCTCCAACTAGGCTCTAGAGCAGGGGTCCCCAAACTTTTACACAGGGGGTCAGTTCACTGACCCTCAGACCGTTGGAGGGCTGCCACACACAGTACACCATACACTGACCACCAATGAAAAGAGGTGCCCCTTCCAGAAGTGCAGCAGGGGCCGGATAAATGGCCTCAGGTGGCCGCAATTTGGCCCGTGGGCTGTGGTTTGGGGATCTCTGCTCTAGAAGGCATCAGTATCTTTTTGCATCCACCACACAAAATTAGTATTTTCATATAAAACCCGTTTTGTTTTGTTTTTTTATATTGTTTATTACTGCAAAGCAAATACTTTATATCTTCAAAACATTAGTGGACCTTAATTAGCTAGACTTCATAACATTTCTATGATGTTGGCAAGTTTAATTAAGCTTACTGTACAGATGACAAAGCTCAAAACTGAGAGGTTAAGTCACTTGTCTGAGGTCACAGTAAATGTCAGGGGCATTGGAATCCCTGTCTGCTGTATCTCATTCCATCATGGTTCCCATGAGACAGTTAGGCCTCTAAGGAAACAGCCTGAAGTCTCAGTTATATGTCACTGTATTATCACATTTGTTCATTATGCTAGAAGACACAAGCTTAGTGAAAAGGCATGGTGAGTCAAGGAGTACAGATGTATCTCCCTTTAAGCAACATAATGTATGTAAATTTGGATTTGTTAATATATAAATTAGAGGGTATCATATCTCACATAGTCTATGCTGCCTCATGTTATAAATCACTTTTGTTTTCATGCCCCAACTTCCCAACAAGACAGTAAGCACAGGGACCAATCCATGTCTTAAATTTCTTTCAATCCATATTAATAGGTATTAATAAATATTTACTCATTACAATGACATTTGATTAAAGGGGACTAGAAGAATATAAGACTTCATACTCTATGGAAATGGCAAAATAGAGGACGAAATAAGCTTCATGATGGTGGGCAAAAGTGAATTTTTCACTATTGAGCTTCTGTAATTATAGCTAATGTAGTTTGATATATTATATGCAGAAGCTTTATAAGAATAGCTAACATATATTCTGGATACCAAGTATTAAGGGGATGTACAGAGATTACACACTTAAGAAAAATTCTTGCAAAGAGTAGTATGCTTAAATAGCAGAGTAGAAGAGGCAACTTGATCAGCTATGGAAGATGGACACCTCACTGTGCAACCCAATAGCATTCTGTCCATGGGGAAGTGGTAATGTGAGAAAATTAGTTTCTCAATATTATAGAGGAGAAAAACACAAGAGTGTAGAGGAGAAGTAAACATTATTTTTTATTTTATAAAAGTATTTTTATAAGATATTTTTGAGTTATACTTTTCTCATGCCTGAGTTGATCTTTAGCATAAAATTAATTTACCAAAACATTTCAGAAATATGGAAATTTTGTGAAACTATGCCTGTAAAGATTCTCTTACCCCTGAGTAACTTATTTGGATTTGATTCTCTTAATAATATTAAGGTCAAATCAAGAGCTACTGGAATTGTTTTATAAAATGAGGAGCTATTTTGGAAATAGGTTTAACATCTGTATGTTCCAGGAAACAAACTGTAGGCTCAGCAGCAAATTCATGGTATAATGTGTGTATTCCCCAGACATGGGACACTCTAAGTTTTTCATTTCAATACAGTGTTCCTTTCCTCTTCATGTTTCTCAACTATTAAATCTCTGGGTATTGGGATTCCAAAAAGCACAGCCTTCTGAAATGTACAGACATGTCTCATCACTAAATTCTATAGTGGTTAGGGATAACCACACTATTTTTCTCTTATATATAAATATTCTGCACCAATCATTAGAAAGTACAAATTCGCTAATCACTTTTGTTAAAAATTAGAAAAAATTAAAATCATTTAATGAGTATTCTCAGGTGAAATACAACACTCACTTTCATGTACAGTATGGTCAATACAGTTCAATTTTCATCTAGTAATTTTTAAATATCAATAAATTAGTGCTTTATACCATTTTAACTTTGATGAAAATTTGTCTCTTTAATGCATGAGAAAATGTACTAGGCACTAGTGTTTCAGGGATAGTCTCTTCCCACCAGATTAGTGCTTATTAATATAGGTGGTTTTCAGGGTCCATAAACTTCCTGAAAATATATGAAAATTTTGGAGGTATATGCATATGTTGCATGTTTCTAAGTTGAGAGCTTTTCTTAGAACTTCAAAGGAGTTCCTGTTTCAAAAAAATGGTATGAATCACTACCCTAGATCTTTAGCTTGTGTTTTTGCTTCTCAGAAGATAATATTCATCTTTGTAATAATTAAAGATATCTTGATATATACATATATAGTTTAATATAATTGCTTTATGAATTAGTGGGATATTCAAATTAATGAAAAATGTATTTTGTTTCTATCAAGGAAAAAGAAAGAAAATGGACATCCATGACAACTAAAACCATTACGCTAATTACAATATTTCTATACTGAGCATTGGGAGATATAAACAGTGCAGTTAAAGAAATGTCTTTCCACCTGACCAGGCGGTGGCACAGTGGATAGAGCATTGAACTGGGATGCGGAAGACCCAGGTTCGAGATCCTGAGGTCACCAGTTTGAGCGCGGGCTCATCTGGTTTGAGCAAAGCTCACCAGCTTGGACTCAAAGTCACTGGCTCGAGCAAGGGGTTAACTCGGTCTGCTGAAGGCCCGCAGTCAAGGCACATATGAGAAAGCAATCAATGAACAACTATGGTGTCGCAACGTCAACAAAAAACTGATGATTGATGCTTCTCATCTCTCTCCGTTCCTGTTTGTCTGTCCCTATCTATCCCTCTCTCTGACTCTCTGTCTCTGTAAAAAATAAAATAAAATAAATGTCTTTCTAAGAGACACCTGAGATAGTGTCTTTCTTAAAGACATTAGGTGTAGTTCTTCCTAGGAAGTAGATTGTTAGACTAGAAATCCTGGGATCCTTTACAGGTTTATGATCTCTTTGCTATGTGCTTCTGGGAGATGTAAATTAACTATTTTTGTTCATTGTCAATCAAACACATCACACCAGACACATGCTATGCTTAACTAACCTGTTTTGTCTAAAAAAGGAAACCTATTTTTAACCCAAATACCCCAATCACACACACAAACACAGACAGACACAGAGGGTGAAATGATAGAAAACTGGGTTATGTTTAGATTTGTGCAGTCAGTTAACTGAGTTATCAAAAGCAAGTTAATCTTGCCCAAACCATTGAAAGGTTTTTTATTCTTTCCTCCCAAATGCCTTAAAAACAAAAGAATTGGATCTGAAATAAATCAAATGTTTCTCAGCATTTAAGCTGAGTGGGGAAAAAAAATACAGATTCTTAGTCCATATCCCAGTTCTAAGCAAACAGAATATCCCTGGGAATCTATAGTGCAACAAATGATCCAGGTGATTCTTATGAACCCGCAAATTCAAGAAACCAGGAAGGATGTGATATTCCTAGGACTTGAAGATTTTTGGATTTTGGCTAGTTTGTATGTGGTTCCTACCTTCTGAAGATCTTCAATATATTATATAACTCCCTAAAATCAATTTCACCTGGAGGCTGGTAGCATACATTTCCCATCAGGAAACTAATTATTGGTGAGTATGCAACACACATTCAAAGAGTTAATCCAAAATTCCATTGTCAAGAAATGTAAAGAAATGGGAACATGTGTACGATATTAAACAAAGCAGCTTTCTATGTCATCCTTTACAAATCAGTACTGATTTCAAAACGCATTGATAAGGACAGGGTCAGCATATTTTTTCAGTCATACTCTTGGTGAAACAGTCGTTTAATATGCTTTTCTGAAAAATTGGTTCTATTTCATTCTTACAAAAAAGAACACAAAAAACCTTTCAATTCAAAAAAAGGAATGGCATGGTATTGGTAGAAAACAGTAAAAGGTTTCTGAGCGTTTTTTAAATTAATTAATTAATTAATTAATTAATTAATTTATTTATTTTTGATTAACAAAATTAAAAGCTGTTGGGCAGATAAAATATATTATGCTCACTTTGTTAAAGATGGCGCTGCCCATGAGGAAGCCCGTCGCTCAGGTGATTGCTCGGATGGGCGTGATAATGTTAATATGTGTTGGGGGAGGGCTTTAGTGCCAAAAGGTTTTAAAAGTAAGAGAGATCACATTGTTCCGGGGAAGAGTGATTGTGTTCTAGGAGGAGGGCAGAGAGAAGGAAGGAGAGCAGAGTAAGGCCACGTGGAGGAGAGGAGAAGCAGCCAAGATGGTGGAGTGCTGAGGAAGAAGCCAGTTTTGTAGAGTTTGTGCAGGGAGAAGGAGATGGGGAACAGAGGTGAATAAGTCTGGTGAGCTAGAAACCTTTGATTCTAGGAAACTCTGATAAGTCAGTAGCTTTGTGAACACTGAATGAGTGGGTTTTGGAGCCCAGTGTGTGTTTTTACTTGCCTACCGTGTGCAAGCTAGAATTAAAGCTGATGGCTCACCAGTTTTTGGCTCCATTGTTTCATTACCGTCTGTCCGAATCTAATGTGAACCTGCAAAGGCCAGACAGCTGGGATGGTGGCCGTGGCTACTGGCTTTACAAAAGCCAAGACATCTTCTGTTTCTAATCATTTTTCTATAAATTTGGACTTTTTTTTCCCTTCAATCTGAAAGTGTGTGGTGAAAACTTATGTTTAATTCTATGGAGAGATTTGTTCATATAATAACAACACATTACATTAGATCACTTGGAGAACAGGTCTATGACCAAAAAACCATTGTTAACAGCAGATATTTCACCTTGAATTCTGTTTTATCCCAATTAACATTACAGTATATTTAAGAAAATGCACACTTACATATAAATAAATAAAAGCAAAGAAAATGACACACATACCGACAAATACCAATGTTTCTTAATCAACTGTATTAATCTTTCAGGTTTAGATCACTGAAAAGTGACCATAACTAAGCTTCAAAATGATATCAGGGGTATTCCATGATGGCGATAGGGTAGGTGGACATTCCAACTGCCACCTTCCAAGACCAAGTTGGATTACAACTTAATTTAAGAACAATCTTAAAAAATCAACTTTGGACTAAATGAGGAGAAGTCTATATAACCAACGACCACAGAAGAAGCCACATCAAGTGTAAGATTCTAGTTCTAGCTACAGCCCATGGTGCCTGTACAGTAACTATGCCAGACGACATGACCCAGAAGTGAGAGTGTAAGTACTGTTGCCCTCACTATTATACTATAACCTGCTGCCTTATCTATAGCTGATTCAGCAAAGGGAGAAAGTGCATGCATGGACCCACTTGCACTGTATAAAAACTGACCTTAAACAATTAAGTGCCTCTGTGGCTTTGGCTCCATGTGCCTTCTTTGCCCTCAATATCACACCTCCGAAGGGACCCCTGGAACTCAACATTGAGACTGGTAGGAAGGGTGGAGATGCAGAAAGGGTTGCCCAGCTCCCAGGAGTGAATGGCGGAGAGTCTGAAGGGACACTCACTGTGCGGAGGTTTACCCTGAGAGGGGAGGGTTCTAAGCCCCAGGCTCAGCACCCCAGCCTAGATCCCCAGGGTCTAGAAGAGATGCCCACACAACATTTGATGATGAGTCGATGTTTCTGTCTGAGAGAAAAAGATGAACTCTCAGAGATACAGGCTGCGTCTTAAAGAGCCAGTGCAGAAAATCTTGTTCACAGGCACTTACTCGGGGCTCTGGCAGAGAAAGGGTTGAGAGGACTAGAGTTGTGTGAGGAGCGAGTAAAGTTGGTAGCCCAGGGAGAGACACCATGGGGAAGAGCCACCAGAACTCCTGTGTTGAGTCATTTTCCAATAGTGCAGTTGCCATCTTTCTTGGGTGGAGCAGTCCCCTTTGTGTAGTATCAGCCTGGGGAAAAGCAACTGCCTTGTCCTCAGGAATACCTCTTGCCCCACTGTTGGTTAAATAAGATTGTAAATATGATGTATATGTTTGCTCATTTTGGGTGTGGGAGACAGACTGTAAACTGGCAAAGTCATTATAGCCTAAGGCTTAGTTTTAAGACTAAGCCTATCCCACCCTTTTAATCCTAAAATCTTCTTAACACTAAGCTTTTCCCCACACCCTGGGCTGTTTAATGATGTGGGGTGGTGCACTAATATGAGGAATCCCATTTTTGCCTCAGATAAGTGACTTTGTATCAGAGACTTACTTGTTTGTATATTGGTTTACAGGTTTTCATTTCTACACTATAAAGTGGGGCAGACCAGGAGCTCACTCACTCGGTTCCTGAAATTATCATTGTAAGGAGAGACAGCCAAGATGGCGGAGTGCTGAAGGAGAAGCCAGTTTGTGTAGAGTTTGAGCAGAGAGGAGATGGGGAACAGAGGTGAATAAGGCTGGTGAGCTAGAAACCTTTGATTCTAGAAAACTTGGATAAGTCAGTGGTTTGGGACTGGAAAGGGAAGTGTTTTCCTACTGTGTTTATTTTTTGCCTGCTGGGTGCAAACTAGAATTAAAGGTAATAGCTCACCAGTTCTTGGCTCCATTCGTTTCATTACCATCTGTCTGAATCCAATGCGAACCTGCATGGGCCCGGCAGCTGTGATTGTGGCCGTGGCTACTGGCTTTACACCCACCCTATGTAGATTGGGCCATGCTGAGAAGTCAGCCAGGAAACAGAGGGCATGTCAGTGACTCAGTTTTCTGGCATTGAGGCTGGAGCCTTTCCCTACACGCTCCTCAATCTATGACTGGTGCTTCTGCCTCATGTTTGACTCAGTAGAAACTGTCCTGACTGTAGGCAGACCATGTCTCTGGGTCTCAGAGGCCACATGCACAACAATCCTATAGGCCACAACTTACTGAGGTCTGTGACAAACATCTGAACAAACTGACACCTGGGGCCAAGCCATACCCACTAATGTTCCTAATCCCTGAATTGCCCAGGCTCTAGATTCCACTAAAGGTTTTTTCAGTGGCTAAGCCCAACAAGCAGCCAATAGACAGAGGCTACAGGAGGCAGGGCTCAGGGAACCTTGCTCTTTTGTGGACCTACCCCCAGGCCCAGTGTGGGTAAAAGCCAGCCTAGGTGCACCTGGGCCCAACAAAGGTAGCCACAAACTTTGGATTGCTTGTAGCTCCAAAAAGGTTGTTGAGGGCCAGTCATGTGCAGTGTCTTCCAATGGTCTGCACTGGGTTCCCTCCAAGGAGGCCCAGGGTTGGCAAATCTCTGAAGAAGACTGGTTTAGGAGCTAACAACCCTTGCTGGTGATGTGTCCTAAGGGAAAGCTCATTGGACACTGGGCCCAATGGAGGTGAGTTCCACTTTCTATGGTCAGCACCAGCACAGCATCTCATGCACTTTGAACAGGGTAGTGCCTCACAGTCAGTTGACCCGGGTGCTGGGTATCCTGCCCCGCTGGGCTAGGTTCCACAGGGGGAAAAGAGAGAGGCTTGGAGCATGGACATTCAAAGTGTGGGTCCCTATGAACCTATTGTAGGGTTCAGTCAAGGGGCTTAGCCACTATCTAGGGGGGCAGAGTCAGGCCTAGGGGAGGACTCTCAGTCTTCCTCCCTGAGAACGAGGTCTCACCAGCTGGAAGAACTTCTCCAGAGGGGGCTATTGGCCCAACCCAATATGAACCTGCTGTTCACCTTGCTTGAGAGAAATAGAATTGGACTATCCAGCGTATCTGAGGGATCAGCCTCTGGAGTAGGGGGCACTTTCCCCATATTGAGCTACTGAACAAGAGACCACTGAAGTAGGGGTCTCACTAATGTTGTAGTCCCAACTTCAGCTGCCCTAACCCATTAAGCTTGCAAAGTGTAGAGGGGTTGGCGGGTTGAGGCCAGTCTGAGACCATCCCACAGAAGACTGTGGGAAGACCATGCAGCTGCAAGAGGAGGTAAAGCAGTGGAAAAGTGGAGGCAAATCTTACAGAGATTGGGGCTTTTATAATGCTATGGTAACCTTTAAATAGGAGGAAACTGATCTTTATACACAGGTTGGCTGCTCCGACACTACCCAGGCACAGAAAACACAGACCCAAACAGCAAACAGAGCAGCTGCTTGAGACATGTAGTCCTTAACAGGTTACAAACAATAGCAGATGCCAACCTAAAAAGACCCAGAGCCAACTCAACCAGTATGGATGTAAGATATCACCAATGCTAGACTCAGCTAGCAACATAAGCAGCATGCCTAAAGGAGGAGTCCTACAGGCACCAGACACTTTGGAGAATAAATATGCCCAACAGGACAGATACTGCACAGTGTCTAATACACATAAACAAGGTTGACCCTTAGAACCAGCCAGCCAGAAGAGATAACTGCACCCATGAAAGGACAAGCTGCATTCAATACTCACATAGAACAGGAGGGTAAATAGAACCCTCAGGAAGCATTTCTAGAGCAGGGAACTCAGGTGACTTAGATGTCAGTACCACTGAGCCCATCTTCCTCATAAAGACACCACAACAAATTTCAAAGTCATACAGTGCTACCTAATACACAGAAAAAACTGACAAAGAAATATAAACCAAATGAATTAACAAGAGAAATCCCCTGAAAAAGAACTAAATGAAATGAAAGTAACCAAACTACCAGATGCAGAGTTTAAAATAATGATTTTTAGGATGCTCAAGGATCTTAGAGCAACAATGGATGATCACAATGAGAATTTAAACAAAGAAATATCAAGCATCAAAAAGGACACTGAAATTATAAAAATAACCAGTCAGAAATTACAAATACAATATCAGAAATGAAGACTGCACTAGAAAGAATCAATAACAGGCTGGATGAAGCAGAGGATAGAATTGGCGATATAGAGGACAAGATAAACAGAAGCACTAAAGAAGAGCAGCAAAAACAAAAGAGGCTCAAAAAAACTTAGGAAACTCAAAGAGACCTGTGTGACAACATAAAGAGAAACAACATCTGCATTATAGGTGTTCTTGAAAGAGAACAAACAAGGGATAGAGAACCTGTTTGAAGAAAACATAGCTGAAAATTTCTCTAAATTGATGAAGGGAAAAGTCACACAAATTCAAGAAGCAGAGTCCCATTAGAGATGAAGCCGAGGGGGCTACACAAAGACACATCATAATTAACCCTTGGAATAGTACGAACATTAATGTACGTCCTCGTGCCTCCTGGCCATCCAAAGTATGATCAGTTTATTTTAAAAATGTGTAAGGAAACATTAAAAATAGTCTTCTTGTTTCCATAAATTAGTTATCACACAAAAATAATTTTAAGCTAATAAAACTGGAACTGGAACTAATTCGATTTTTTGAAAAAAAAAAATACATCCTGGAGGTCAGCGAGCATGAAGAAAACTCACTACTCAAAGGGTTAAAATGCCTAATTTGAAGACAAAGAAAAAATACTGAAAGCTGCAAGAGAAAAGTAGTTAATTAACTACAAGAAAGCCCCATAAGGATGACATCTGAATTTTCAACAGAAACAATTCATGTTAGGGATTGGCAAGAAATATTCAGTGATACAAAACAAGAACTTACAACCAAGACTACTATAGCCAGTAAGGCTATCATTTAAAATTGAAGGAGAAATAAAAAGATGCCCAGACAAAATAAAGACTCAAGAAATTAATTACAACCAAACCAGTACTGCAAAAAATGGTAAGGGGCTTGCTAAAAAAAGAGCAAAAGAAAAAAGTAATTGAAAAAAAGAGAATTGTAGGATTAAAGAATAAGATGGCAATAAATAAGTACATATCAATAATAATCTTAAATGTAAGTGGATAAAATGCTCCAATCAAAAGACATAGAGTAATTGCAGGAATAAGAAAACAGGAACTATATATAAGCTGCCTATAAGAGACCCACCTCAGAACAAAGATGCATATAGACTGAATGTGAAAGGTTGAAAAAAAGTATTTCATGCAAATGGAAATGAAAATAAAAAGCTGGGGTAGCAATACTTATATCTGACAAAATAGCCTTTAAAACAAAAGCTATAGTAAGGGATAAAGAAGGTCACTACATAATGATAAAGGGAGAAATCCAACAGGAGGATATAACCAGTGTAAATATTTATGTGCCTAATATAGCAGCACCTAAATATTTTGTTGGACATAAAGGGTGAGATTGACAGCAATATTGTAATAGTAGGGGATTTTAATGCCCCACTAACATCAATGGATGGATCCTCCAGACAATTCAGAAAGAAACAATGGCCTTAAATGACATACTAGATCAACTGGATTTAATAGTTATCTGCAGAACCTTTCACCCCAAACAGCAGAATTTGTTGGACATAAAGGGTGAGATTGACAGCAATATTGTAATAGTAG
The DNA here is from genome assembly GCA_037038555.1 of Rhynchonycteris naso. Taxonomy (NCBI): domain Eukaryota; kingdom Metazoa; phylum Chordata; class Mammalia; order Chiroptera; family Emballonuridae; genus Rhynchonycteris; species Rhynchonycteris naso. Next base: position 139,409,370 of record CM073000.1, read on the forward strand.
GGGATTTTAATGCCCCACTAACATCAATGGATGGATCCTCCAGACAATTCAGAAAGAAACAATGGCCTTAAATGACATACTATTTCAACTGGATTTAATAGTTATCTGCAGAACCTTTCACCCCAAACAGCAGAATATACATTCTTTTCAAGTGCTCATGGTACATCATCTAGGATAGATCACAGGTTAGGACACAAAACAAGTTCCAAAAAATTTAAGAAGATTGAAATCATATCAAGCTTCTTTTCTGATCACAATGGCATAAAACTAGAAATCAAATGCTTTAAAAAAATGTGAAAAACATTTGAACACTTGAAGGCTCAATAGCATGTTATTAAATAAAAAATGGGTTAACAATGAGATCAGGAAATAAATAAAAAATTTCCTTGAAACAAATGAAAATGAACATACAACAACTCAAAATCTATGGAATACAGCAAAAGAAGTCATGAGAGAAGTTCATAGCATTACAGGCATACCTTAGGAAGCAAAAGAAAGCTCAAATGAACAACCTAACCCTACACCTGAAAATACTAGAAAAGAACAACAAATAGAGCCAAGAAAGAGAAAGTAGAAGAAAATAATAAAGATCAAAGCAGAAAGAAATGACATAAAAGCTAAATCAATAATACTAAAAGATCAATGAAACGAAGAGCTGGTTCTTTGAAAAGGTAAATAAGGTTGATGAACCTTTAACCAAACTTATCAAAAAGAGAGAGAGAGAGAGAGAGAGAGAGAGAAAGAGAGGACCTAAATAAATAAAGTTAGAAATGAACGTGGAGAAGTAACAACTGACACAGCAGAAATACAATTGTAAGAAAATGCTTTAAAGGTATTTATGCCAAAAAATTGGACAACCTAGGCAAAACAGATATATTCCTAGAAACATTCCAAGAAACATTCCATCTTCCAAGACTCAATCTGGAAAAATCAGAAAACCTAAACAGACTGAAAACAACAAATAAAATTGAAACAGTTATCAAAAAGCTTCCAGCAAACAAAAGTCCTGGACCAGATGGCTTCACAGGTAAATTTTATCAAACATTCAAAGGAGAACTAACACCTATCCTTCTCAAGTTATTCCAAAAAATCCAAGAGGAGGGAAGACTTCCAAGCTCATTTATGAGGCAAGCATTTTCCTCATTACAAATACAGGTAAATACACCACAGAGAAAGAAAACTATAGGCCAATATCCCTGATGAACTTAAAATGCTAAAATTCTCAACAAAATATTAGCAAACTGAAAAAAGTCATACATCATGATCAAGTGGGATTTATTCCAGGAAGGCTGGGCTGGTACAATATTCGCAAATCAATAAATGTGATTCATCAAATAAACAAAATAAAGGCTAAAAATCACATGATAATATCAACAGATGCTAATCAATAGATGCAGAAAAAGCATTTGATAAAATCTAGCACCCATTTATGATAAAAACTTTGAGCAAATTAGGAATACAGGGAAATACCTCAAGATAATAAAAGCCATCTATGACAAACCCACGGCCAACACCATACTCAATGGAAAAAAAATAACAACAATACCTTTATAATTAGGAACAAGAGAGGGTGGCCCCATTTCACCACTCCAATTCAACATAGTTCTGGAAGTCCTAGCCACAGCATTCAGACAAGAAGAAGAACTAAAAGGTATACAAATTGGGAAAAAAGATGTAAAACTGTCATTGTCTGCTGATGACATGATACTGTATATAGAAATCCCTAAAGTCTCAGTCAAAAACTATTAGAACTGATAAATGAATTCGGCAAGGTGGAAGGATATAAAAATCAATATTCAAAAATCAGTGGTATTTTTATACACCAACAATAAGCTGTCTGAAAGAAAAATTAAGGAAATATCACTTTTACTATAGAAACAAAAAATAAAGTACCTGGGAGTACATTCAACCAAGAAGGTAAAAGACTTGGTCTTTGAAAATTATAAGACATTGAAAAAAGAAATCAAGGAAGATATAAACAAGTGGAAGCATATACTGTTTTCATGAATAGGAAGAATAAACATCATCAAAATGTCTATACTACCCAAAGTAATCTATAGATTCAATGCAATTTCTACTTAAATAGCAATGGCATACTTCACAGATCTAGAACAAATATTCCAAAAATTTATATAGAACCAAAAAAGAACCCAAATAGCCTCAGCAATCTTGAAAATGAAGAACAAAGTGGAAGGTATCACATTTCCTGATATCAAGTAATAGTACAAGGCCAATGTAATCAAAACAGCTTAGTACTGGCATAAAAACAGGCATACAGATCAATGAAACAGAACAGAGAACCTACAAATAAACCCATACCTTTACGATCATTTGATATTTGACAAAGGAGACAAGAGTATACAATGGAGGAAAGACCGTCTCTTTAATAAATGGCGTTGGGAAAATTGGACAGGTAAATGCAAGAAAATGAAACTAGACCACCAACTTACACCATTCACAAAAACATAGTCACAATGGATACAAGGTTTAAGTGTAAATTGTGAAACCATACAAATCTTGGAAGAAGACATAGGTAGTACACTCTCCAATATTTGTCATAGCAATAGTTTTGTTAATATGTCTCCACTGGCAAGTGCAATAAAGGACAAAATAAACAAATGGGACTATATCAAACTAAAAAGCTTTTGCACAGCAAAAGACACCATGAACAAAATTTTAAAAAACCCACACCATGGGAGAACATATTTCCTGATACGCCTAATAAGGGGTTAATAACCAAAATTTATAAAGAACTTGTAAAACTCAACACTAGGAAGATAAACAACCCAATCAAAAAATGGGCAAAATAACTGAACAGACACTTCTCCAAAGAGGACATAAACATGGCCAATAGGCATATGAAAAAATGCTCAACATCACTAATCATTAGAGAAATGCAAACTAAAACCACAATAAGATATCGCCTCACACTTGTCAGAATGGTGCTCATTAACAAATCATCTCACAACAAGTGCTGGAGAGGGTGTGGAGAAAAGGGAACCCTCCTGCACTGCTTGTGGAAATGCAGACTGGTGCAGCCACTGTAGAAAACAGTATGGTGTTTCCTCAAATAATTAAAAATGGAACTGCCTTTTGACTCAGCTATCCCACTTCTAGGAATATATCCTAAGAATACCAAATCATTGATTCAAAAGAAGTTATGCACCCCCATGTTTATTGCAGCATTGTTTACAATAGCCAAGATCTGGAAATAGCCCAAGTGTACGTCAGTGGACAAATGGATAAAAAAGCAGTGGTACATATACACAAGGGAATACTATGCAGTTGTGAAAAAGGGAAATTTTACCTTCTGCAATTGTATGAATGGACCTGGAGATTGTTATGCTAAGTGAGCCAGGCAGAGAAAAACAAATATCATATGATCTCACGTATATGTGAAATCTAATGAACACAGTGAACTAAGGAATGAAATAGAGATGAGGGGGGGAGGGTCACAGGAACCAGAGGTACAGCTGTCAGAAAGAAGGTGCATAAAGGGAAGGGATCAGAGAAGGTGAAGGGATTATTGAAATTATATATACATAACACATAGAAACCAATAACAGGATAGTGAATCCCAGAGGGAAGGTGAGAAGGGAGGCAGGGGAAATGGAGCAAATGGGGAATTAATGGTGGTAATGTTGTTGGGGATTGAATGTGTTATGTTGAGTGAGACACTTGAATCCATGTTAACATAATAAATTAAATCATAATAAAAAATAATAAAATATATATTAACTATATATATATACCCAGGCACTGATATATATATATCAGTAATTAGAGAAGTGACCTAATCATGAGAAGATAATTATCTTAGTATTTTACAAGGTAATGCCCAGACATACTAATATATTTCTAGATTTTTCTTTATTCTAGAAATACTACAGAATGGTTGTTATTGCATACTAGTGGACTACTTTAGTTAAAAAAAAGGACATGAAGCATTTTGGTGTAATCTTTCACTACTTAATCTGTAGCTCCATGCTGGCTGGTGTGTAATATAGTTCATTTCATTATTATTAAACATAAAATGCTAAATTGTAAATGTAAGTTCAGCATTTTGTCAAGTATGCAGGTTTACTTTTCCTATTTCACTGACTCCACAGAGTAGTTTTAAATTTTGTTAGTTACCTAAGTGATTTTTCAGTTGGGGTGTATGTAGACATTTTTGAAAGAGAATTCCTGCAGATACAGAACTGATACCTGGAGTTTCTTCTAAATTTTATGTGCCAATTTATTTAAATTACCAAGATTGAACTAGCTTTTGATCTCAGACCATTATTTTATCTATAACAGAAAAGACTGGTTCTACTATTTCTTCAGAATAACTTTGTTATATCTCAAATTCAAGATTTATACTTATAGTGAAATTAAAGTGATCATCTTCACAATTAATTATTTGTAAGCCTGTAGGCAACTTAATAGCAGGATGAACCTAAGAATTCCCTCAGTAAGGATGTAAAATCACTCATGAAAAACATAGTGTATTTGGTAATACTACTGTAAAACAATTACCAAGTTTCAGGATGACTTAAAATGTTTTGCAGTACTTTCCATGTTGATTCCAAGTAGTATTTGTATCTATGACATATTATCAGACTAATGACTCAATGTTTTAGACTTTGGAACATGATTTTTTTTGACATTTCTATTGTACCATAAATTATTTTTAAACAGATTTTTTTGGGTAGTTCATTTATTTAAGTGACCCCAAAACCTTGGGAAAGAATAAATTAAAAGTAAAGTTTACATCAGCTTCATTTTTAAGTTTTCTGATGCCTTTTTTCTATGGTAATCTAATTTATATTATCATTAATATATATCACATAAATATATGATTACCATACATAATTATTCTAAGCAATAGCATTACTATTATTTTATTTTTATAATTATTTATTCATTTCAAGTCGCTTAGCATAATATTAATGGGGCATGTAATTAGATATCCTAATTAGTTCTTGTGACTTAAAGTAGAAGTTCAATATAAAGTACTTTGAAGTTTATAAAAATTACTTTTGTGTTACATGCATGTCCATAGATATAAAAACTCGAAGATTTTCTTTCTTTCATAATATACTATAATATGGTTACAAGTGCATTGAAATTCATCTTGTTAGAACGGTAGTAATATATCCCACCAGGACTACTGTTCCTAGTAGCAATTTAAAATAATTATTGTGAGACTTGATGCTAGACATCAGGTTTGCAATAGAATTACAATGAGGGAAGTGTATTAGAGACAAAACATTGCTGGAAGAAAACTTCATAATGGTGCAATTTGGAACTAAGCCTCAATTTTACAGTAATAGATTCTCTTTATGATGGCACAAAGGAGTGAATGCACTTAGCAAATTTAAATCTATTATTAGTCACACTTTGTGGATTGCAGTGCAAAAAGGAGAAAAGAAATTAGCTTTTTAAGTACGTTCTTATAAAAACAGATTCTAGTAAGAATAGCCTTACATGAAATCTTGTGACAGTTCAGAAGTACTGTCAGTCCTTATAAACAGCAAGGAGGTGTCCAGGTTTAAAGGCTTATCCAAAATAGTTCTGGAGGTCTAATTTCAAATCAGAAGTTTCTGAAGTCAGAATATATTCAATCGAAGTACATTTCTTATTTACAGAAATACAGTTTAGTACAAGAAAGACAGTTAATTTGATCTCTGCTGCTTACTGTGGTCTCTCTCCTTGAACGAAGAGGTGTTTGTAGTTTACACTGGTGCCACATCCAACTTTAATGTGATTTCAATTATAGTAAGAGAATGCAACAGCGTTCAGCAGGTATGATTTGTCACTCATTTATGTAAAAGGGGCTTCAATGAGCAATTTTGCAAAGGAAACACACAGCAAGAATTAGTTAGGTATTTTTACTATAAAATCAAAATACTAGAAATCCAAGATTACATTTTCAAGTTAAGTAAAATATATTTTTGTTTTGATTATGATCCATTTTTTCCTATCTCATCTTAAAGTAATACTGAGAATATTTTATAATAGCACGCTTTAATTTTAAAATAACATATAACACTTCCATAATATTATTGACTTGAATACATAGGAATGCGGCTGTAATCCTTAAGCATTATTAAATAAAATTCTTAGCTGAAATGATTAACATAAGTATTTATCTGTGAAAAGGAGTAAAATCACCCACCAGAATTAGAAAAAGTTAACCATATATACAGATTAATATGGGTAGATGGATGGGATAGGAAAGCAAGGACCAAAAATGCTCACCTGTAAAATAAAGTTCTGTGCAGCCTAAACAGGGTGAGTTTAAAAAAATAGTCTGGGCCCTGACCAGTTAGCTTAGCCGGTCAACAAAAAAGTTGAGGGTTCAATCTCTGGTCAGGGCACACACGGAAAGTAATAAAAAAAAAATGCATGACTGAATTAAACAACAAATGCTTCCCCTTCACCCTCCCCTGTCTCTCCCTTCCTCTCTCTGTCTTTCTAAAAGTCAATAAAAGTTAAGTCTTGGCCAGATAGCTCAGTTGGAGCATCGTCCCAGAATGTAGAGGTTGCTGGTTTGATTCTCTGATCAGGAGCAGCTCAATGTTCCTGTCTCTTTGTTTAACTGCTTCTCTCCAAAAAAAAAAAAAAAGTCTAAGGGAATTACTTAAAAATATATATTTTTTCTTATAAATTTCTGCATTTACTGCTCATATTAACAATTAATACTACTTTTGAATGGTTTTGTTTTGCTTTTCATAGCTGTCTATAGCAGCCTTTGTTTAATAATTTGAATACAATTTTATCCTGCTGGGATCCAGTTAGCAGTTTATACATAGGCTCAGCCCTGCCACCATTAAATTAATCTCTAAAAAAATACTCTTTCCTTCACTAAAAAACATCACTCTTTTCCAGTTTTTCGTCCACTTCTCAGTCTTTAGTATGCAGTTATACTTCAGCACTATGTCTTATTTCTCCCATTACATACTGGGTGGTCTCATCTGTTTCCATGGCTTCAGTTGCCATCTATTTGCTGATGACTCAAATCTATCTTTACACTGAGCTCCAGACCTATATACTGAGTATCTACCTCACATATTCCATAGGCATCTATCTCAACCTCAATGTGCCCCTAGTTGAGTCTGGCATCAACTGTCTCCCTAAAACCAAATATATTCCTTCCCAGGTAACCTCCACTTTAGTGAACCATCTATTCAAATTCCCAAACTAGAAAACTGTATGTCATCCCTGAAACATATTTCTTCCCTCTCCTATGTCCAACCAAGCTCCAAGTTCAGACACTTTTACCTACTATTTCTCAAATGTGTTCATTTCCAGCTATTCCCATCACCAGTGTCCTGATTCAGGGCATCATCATCTCTATAGAATGATATTAACAATTCCCCAGTTGGTTTTATCTCACTCTGATTGACTCATTTTTCACATTACAAAGGAAAGATCCAACTATTTTTTTTAAAAATTATAAAAGATTGATAAATATGAGTACCTAAATTAAAAGAGATAATTTCCTCATAAAAAATAACCAAAGAAAATAAAAAGATAAATCATAAATTGGGAAAAACATTTGTAATATATAAAGCAAATAGTTTATGTTGCTAATCAATAAAGATTTTTAGAAATCAGTAGCTAAAAGAATATGAGTATCCCTGGCCTAATAATTTGATGCTTGAAGAGTGGTCCTGATTTCCAAAGGTTGTGGGTTTCATGACTGGTCAGGGCAAATACAGGAAGAGATCAATATTCCTATCTGTCTCTCTCCTTTCCTTTCTCTAAAATCAATAAATAAATTTAAAAAATAAAAGATATATAAGCAAAGGACATAAGCAGCCAATATGCATAAAAATAAAACATGTTTTCCAAATCTGAAAAAAAATGCTCAACCTTATTTATCATAAATAAAGTACAAATTAAAATTATATATAATTTTACTTATCAAAAATTTAAAAATTTGAGCATGTGAGAAAAATAAACCTATCATATACTATCAATAGGTATATAAATTAGTAAAACATCTTTAAAGAGAAATTTGGAATATCTATTAAAATTTAAACATTTTTATCTATTTAAAAAATATAAATACATTCACCTTTTTCACCCAGCCCCCTTACACAGAATTAAGCAAAGGAAAATAAAAAACAAAACTCATAGACACAGACAACAGTGTGGGGATTACAAGAGGGAAAGGAAGGCAGGTAATAGAGAGTAAAGGGGGGATAAATGGTGGAAAGAGACTTGGGGTGGAGAACACACAATACAATATACAGATGATGTCTTATTGGAGTTGTACACCTAAAAAGGATAGGATTTTATTTATTTATTTTTCGAGAGAGACAGACAGACAGGAAGGGAGAGAGAGATGAGAAGCATCAACTCATAGTTGTTTCACTTGAGTTGATCATTGATTGCTTCTCATGCATACCTTGACTGGAGGGGTTTCAGGCAAGCCAGTGACCCCTTGCTCAAGCCACTGACTTTGTGCTCCAGCCAGTGACTTTTGGCTTCAAGCCAGAGATCTTTGGGCTTAAGCCAGTGACCATGGGATCATGTTGTGATGCCATGCTTGTGATAGCAACCCTGCACTCAAGCTGGTGAACCTTCACTAAAACTGGATGAGCCCACACTCAAGCCAGTGACCTTGGGGTTTCAAATCTGGGACCTCTACATCCCAGGTTGACGCTCTATCCACTGCATCACCACTGGTCAGGTTATACCCATTTGATTTTATTGACCAATGTCACCCCAATAAATTTGATAAAAATATTTAAAATTTTATAGAAAATAAAAATCTAAATAAGTTGCCTTTAATTAGACATTTCTACTTCTAGAAACATATCCTTCAGAAGTACTGTATAAGCATTTCTATACAAAAATAAATAAACGAGGATGCTTACTATATCAATTGTTATAAGTAAATATGAAAGATAATGTAAATATTCATCATCCATATTTGGCTAAGTAATTTATGGAAATCTGTATTCTGAAGTATTAGGTTGTAGTTTAAAAGATAGGGTAGATCTTTATGAGGTTATATGGAAAAATCTCCATGTTGCATTGTCAAGTAGAAAAAGTAGGGTACAGAAAGTTTGTACAATATGCTCTTGTTTGTGTAAAAAAGATAGATATGTAAATATATACATATATATATATGCATGTATATGAACAGGTAGAAATTCTTTGAAAACCTGCATATGTTTACAGCACTTGCCCTTGAGGAGCACTTTTAGGCCAGTACATGTGCTAGTTTTTCAATAATTAAAAACAGGTACATATAAAAGTTATAAATACTGCCATGCTATTCTCTCCTTAATAAATCTTTGTCTTCTAATTACCATTTGGGTAACATTCAAGTTCCTTACAAAGCTTATGTGACACTTTCTCTTACTACTCCTTTCTCTCAAACACTACTTCTAGTCACAATGAACATCTCAGCTCTTCAAATGTACTTGTCATCTTTCTCTAGCTAAATCTTCATTCATGCTTCAGAACTTAGTTTGAAAGTCTCTTCTACCAGGAAGTCTTATCTGATCTTCATATCTCTACTTTAGCACTTACCACATTTAATGCTTAATTGTTATATCTTTCCTGACACTAGACCACAAGCTCTGTGAGGACAGGTACCGTGCCTCTCTCGTTCACAATTAAAACTCCAGTGGATTAATGTAATGCCTGGTCTTTGATTAAGGGATGTATATGAGCAGAAAGAATTAAAAGAGATTATATACATATTTACTTATTAATTTAAAGGTTGTTAAGTAGCTATAATGCGGCTAATCTTTAGTAGTGATTTTGGAAATAAAAGAAAATTAAAAATGAGCTGAAAGTGTGTATTTTGTGGTGTAAAACACACAACTGCTCAGAATAATTACAACCATATAAACAGGAGGAAAGGAACTTCTAAGGACTGATCAAGGAATAACAAAAAATTAAAAAGGTATGGACTATGGGAATGAACAGAGTGGAAAGGGATAGCTAAGGATAGATCTCTTGGTAAATGTGAGGTTTTAATTTCATTTTTAATGAGGTACTAATGGAAAATAGGAGTAAAGGGCTTTCTAAGTATAGGCAAATATGGAAGAGAACCAGGGGCGTGGGGGTGTGTTTTCCCAACAAAGGTGCTTTGTTTCTGCCCAAAGGAAGACTCAACCTTCTCCTCTCTGTGGCTTTAGCAGGACACCATGTCAGACCTAGTCTAGAATTACTATGTCCTCCAGAAACAGACACCGGGGAATATACCAGAAGAGATTCCCAGTGGCCCTGTGTGTGATACTTTGGGATAGAAACATTTTTGCTGATTTATACATGGTGCCCAAACTTGTCCTACTTCCGGGAAAATTTTGTTTAGTTCTAGACCACTAGGTGCTTCAGAAAACTTGCAAGAAACATAAAAAGCAATATCTCCAATTAGAGAAAATAGCACAGGAAAACTTGCTTATCTTTTTTATCTAGCTGCAGTAATACTAATAACCTGTGGCTCATTTATCTCCCTTCAATTCCAGTACCAAAGTCCTCAAAGGCATTTTTCTACCAACCATCTGTCATATTAACCCTTCTCACTTCCACTGCTGCCTCTTGAACATAGGCCCCCATCACTTCTTTTCTGGAAAACTTCTTGATATTTACTTTATTCCTTCCCACTTAAGATCCATTTTTTCCCTCTCATCTGCCAAGATTAGATTCTGTACTTGGCACTGAATTTCTACTCCATATGTTTTCTCTGTCGGTGATTATTTGCTCCCATTTCTTCAACAATCACCTGTACACTAATAACTGCCAAATTTGTGGTTTTAGTCCTGACCTTTCTCCTGAGTTTCCAACAGGAAAATCAACACACTCCCAAACATTCTTTTTCCTAAGGGTTTTTTCTCAAATATTTAATCTGGTTAATGCCATTAGCTTGCTCTGAGTGGATCAAGCTACAAGCATTAAGTAATTTCTTTTGCTTTTCCCACTACTGCTTAAAGTATTTTACTAATTCTTCATCCAAAACTTTCCCAGATTGCTCTTTCCATGCCTGCTGCACTGCAGGGATTCCAGTCCTCAGTGACTTTGTCTTCTGTTTTCCAGGCCTGTACTCCCTCCACCTCTATGATCCTCTGATCTGCCAGGATGGCCTCATAATAAAAAGTCTCCAATGCCTTTCCAAAGCATTGGTTATAGGGATTGTTGCTCCCTGAAGCCAGCTGACATTTCAAGTTTTACTCCTAACCACACTTCCCATGTTTTCTGCTCTCTTATCATAATGAACCACATTCTATTTTTAAACAGTGCCAAGTTTTCCTACTTCTCTTTGCTTTTCTTTGCTAATGCAATTTCCTCAGTCCAGCATCCGCCTTCCCTTGTTTCTAGCTGGCCAACTCCGATAACTCCTTTCATTCAGTCTCACAAGTCATCTCGCACATGCAATTTTTCCTCTTTGCTCCCAAGCAAATTGATAGCCTGTCTACATTCTGATAACACATTAAGGACATATATAACTACGTGTAATGACCAGCTGTTTACAACTGTCACTACTGTGTGATCAAAGCACAAAGCTGGTTCAATGTCTAAATGAGTAGTTCCATGGCAAAAATAATGAATTTTGACTCATCCAGTGCCTAGCACAGACTTTAACACCTGGTTATCACTTAATACATGTGTGCGAATGAATAAATGGATCAATGTATGTGGTATAAATAATGCCAACTATGGCACTGTTTTTCTTCATCAAAGTTAACTTTGTCAGAATGGCAATTGATAAACTTTTTCAAATTGTTCCTTCCCTAATATCATTTCTTCTTTATTTTTCAAACCTCAGAGACAGGGCTCTGTGTCTAGTGTAGATCATAAGTAATATTTATTTGCACTTATATCCACTTCTGTACTTTCACTTCACTATTTCCCCTACTTGGAAAGGGTACTGCCTCTTCCACCTGTATAAAATTTCTAAGTACATTTCTGTTCAACTTAGAAACTCTAAAATGCTCTTCATTTCATGTGGGTTGTGTGCTAGTTTGTTTTCTCTTAGATCCACACAATTCATATGACATGATTCATTACACACACTCTCTCATGCATATACACACTTGTATATTTTTCTAAAGGTTAAATCATATGAAATTGACAATAGACTTTGGATCTACAAAAATGGCAATTTCATGTGATTCAACTTAATTGTAAAATTTTTGAAGCCTGGTTACTATAAGATTTTCATTTTTTCATGGGTATAATTCTATGCAAACAGTAGGCCAGAGGTTTACAAAGTGAGGTCTGTGGGCCTCTGGGGGTGCCAAAAATCTTTTGAGGGGTCCATAAAAATCAAAACAATTTTCATAATAATATTATAATATTATTTGTTTTATTCACTGTGTTGAAATTTGCACTGATGGTACAAAAGCAATGGTGAGAAAAATGACTGGTTTCTTCACACAAACCAATACGGCAGTACAAAACTCTACCAGTGCTCATTGTATTTTTTACTGCCATACACTTGTATTAAAAAAAAAAAGCCATTAAAAATAATAAGACACAAAACTTCCCTAATTTGGTGAAGAAAATTGACATACATGTCCAGGAAGCACAGAGTCCCAAAGAAGATTAACCTAAAGAGATGCACAGAAAGATACATCATAATTAAAATACAAAAGGTTAAGGACAAAGAAAGAATCTTAAAAGCAGCAGGAGAAAAGCAATTATCTACAAGGGAGCTCCCATAAGACTGTCAGTTGATATCTCAACAAAATCTTTGCAGGCCAGAGGGGAGTAGTAAGAAATATTCAAAGTGATAAAAAACAAGGACCTTATGGAATGTTAAAGGGTTTTCTTCAAAAAGAAAAGATAAAAAATATAAACAATAAAATGGCAATAAATACATATGTATCAACAATTGAATCTAAAAAAAACCCCCAAAATAAATGAACAGAAACAGACTCAGATACAGAGAACATTTTAACAGTTGCCAGATGGGAGAGGGATTCAAGGAATGGGTGAAAAAGATGAAGAGATTAAGAAGTACAAATTGGTAGTTACAGAATAGTCATTGGTATGTCAAGTATAGCATAAGGAGTACAGTCAATAGTATTCTAATAACTATGTATAGTGTCAAGTTATGTAATGTTTAATCAGTGGGGTGTACACCTGAAACTAAGGCAATAATGTATGTCAACTATAATTGAAAAATAAAAAATGATTAAAAAGAAAAAGCAAGGCTGACTTAGCAATGCCCTTGAGGAGGCAGTAAAAACAATCAATTTTATTAAATCAACCATTTAGTAAACATCTATTTAATATTCTCTGTTGGTGAAATGGGAAGTACACACAGAGCACGTCCACTACGTACCAGAGCACAATGGTTGTCTAGAGGAGGCACTCATGTGACTGAGCTGCAAGCTGAAGTAGCCACTTTTGTCATGAAATACCACCTACACTTGAAAGAACAATTGACAGGTATCTGGTAAATATTTTCTCAAAGATTAACAAAGTAAGACAGTTATTTTAAGAAAAACAACTGACAATACTTGTTTCCAATTATAAAATTCAAACTTTCAAGCAAAATCAGAACTTTGGAAAATTGTGTCTGCCACCTAAACATGACAACTTCCTAATATTTAATGATTTTTCTGATGAGATCAGAGATGAAATTGACTATTATAATTTTTGATAATATATAATGAAATGTATTAACATTTGAAAATATGTATAATTAGGTAAACCATTATTTTCCACATCAACACTACATGAAGTTACTATATGTTACATGCTAAAAGATCAATCTGAAGTCCAAGATTATGGTTTCAGATTCTATACTGCACCTGACCAGGTGGTGGCACAGTGGATAGAACATTGGATTGGGATGTGGAGGACCCAGGTTTGATACCCTGAGGTTGCAAGCTTGAGCACAGGCTCACTCGGTTTGTTGGAATTTCCCTGCCCCCCACCCAAGGCACATATAAGAAAGCAATCAATCAATAATTAAGGTGCTGCAACAAAGATGCTTCTCATCTCTCTCCTTTCCTGTCTGTCTGTCCCTCTCTCTGTCTCTGTCACACACACACACACACACACACACACACACACACACACACACACACACACACACAGATTCTACACTGCAGCTAACCTTCAAGAAGCCACCACCTGGTGAGTTTTGGTATAGTATTAAAAAGAAAATCCACAATTACCTGAAGTGGCAATAAAAATATTCCTACATATATGTGTGAGGCCAGATTTTTTCTGTTTTCTTCAAAGCAAAGCAACATATCAATGCTGAAGCAGATATAAGAATTCAGCTGTATTAAGCCAGACATTAAAGAGATTTGCAAAAAAATATAATGAAATTCCTCTGGTATCACTTGTTTTGGAAAATGTATTTTCATAAAACATGTTATTTATGTTAATATTAATATGTAATTTGTTGTTTTCAATTGAACTAACAAATACTTTAAACATTTTCTCAATTTTACATTCTATTATGGTAGATATTGTAGATATAATCCACATAAACAGCTTTTTGGGATTTTTCAGTAATTTTTAAGACTAGAAAAGGGTCCAGAGACCAATAATTTGAGAACCACTGTAGTAGATGCTAACAAATGTCTGGTGAGTTAGTGAATCAATGAAGCAATACAAAGGAAACAAAGAGGGTTGTGATTCTATAAGCCTCTTTAAGTGATTAGGGGTTCACTTTTATGGGCTGCCTCAAATACTTGGCTGTTACTGAAATGAATGAGGATTAAATCCTACTCAGTTTCAGAAAGCAATGAGTTGTCCCATCAGAGACAAGTCAACAGAAGCTGTTTTAAACGGAAGCAGAATTATTCTTTAAAAATTTCGAATAAAAGAGAACTCACAGCGTAAATGCCTCTCACTTTGCACTGGTTCCAAATATCAGGCAAGATTTTTAACAGCTACTTTTGGATTTCCCTTAAATTGCTTTAGAAAATGTGAGTTACGAATACTACTATATAGTATGTTCCTGGGAGGCTGGGACGCAAAGCACACAATACTGGAAAGTGGCCAGTCTACTAGCACTGGGGCTGTGCTGTCACAACACAACTCCTCTGGGCGGGATGGGTGCAGGAAATGGATGGCAGCTGCTGCACAGTGAAGTGAAGTGGGGTGATCACAAGGGGAGGGGCAAGGGCAACACTTCAAAGAAGCACTGAATTACACTGTCAAAAACATGTGGCAAAGTTGTTGACTGCCGAGAACCCACAGCAGTGACAGACTGTTCTGCTGTGCCGCAAATAGAGACAGGGTGGCTCTTTTTGAGCAAAGGCATTGGGCCAAAAGAAACTAAGAGGCAAATAGCAGCTGCAGCCCTATATCAGAGGAGGGTCATTGTAATACATTCTATGAGAAAAGGACTGTTGGTTGTGCTCTACTTGTCTATTCTGCCACACCTGCACGGATAGACATCAGGAGCTCAATTCTGAGAAATGAAGCTCTCTGATGAATAAATGGCACACAATTTCTCAGTAAGCATCTTTTTTCCCTGAGAGTTCCCTTCACACTTTTTTTTATGCCTCTTATGTCATAAGTTGCTTTCAGCCTGGCATTCTAGTTATATTTGTGCAAACTTGCTTCTTCTATCTCTACTGTAAACTTATGAAAAAAACACTTATTTACCCCATTGCACAGGGCCATGTGCATAGTGGGTGCTCAATAAATACTTGTTGAATAAATTAAGTCTCAAATTAGCAAAAAGAGCTTCATTAATAATTGCAATATTGTCCAAAGCCTGCTATCATATCCTTATTCATCTATTGGTTCACAAAACAAATATTTATCAAGCCTCTATCACATGCAAAGTTAATATGCTAGGTGATAATGTTAAAATGAAATAGACATGAATACTTTTCTCAAAGACTCCATAGTTCAATAATACAAATTAGTCTCTTTACTGAGAGCTAAAGACATAATGCAAATTTTATTTTTTCTTTTTCACTGCATCCTTATCATCAACATCACTATGTCTATGGAAAACAAAAAGAATTGGATAAAAATGTAGGATTAAATTCACAAATGATATATGCAAAGAGAAGAAAATGTTAGGCTTTCTTTACCAAAACTGGAAGAATAAATAGGATGCTGTGCATCTAAAATAGGTGTAGTTGGCATAGAACAGGAAAACTGTGCCAGGAGAACATGGCACACTCATTTATTGAGCCAGTTTGAGTCCATTGCTAGGAGTAACATACCTCAACTGAAAAAAACTTACTTTTGAATTCCCAAGCTTTATGTTCCATATAAGGAATATAAAGAACAATTTCCAGGTCTTAAGATTAGTTAACATTGGCATATACAAAGAATAGAGTAGAGAAGTTCCCTTCTCAGTGTTTTTAAAAATATATAAGGTTGGTTATATAAAATAATATGATTGAACTATTATTTCTATCTTTAGAAATTGAGTGTTTAGATGATGCCTCAGGGCCCTCTTTTTCAGTTGCATGAATGACAGTGAAAATGAATATAGCAGGGTTTGTGAGCAATATGTCAATTCAGTTAATTTTATTACAAAGCCAAAGATCATTTATTGACTATTTATTGATTATTCATTGTCACATAACCACATGAATTTACATTCATTCTTTCATTTCCACAAAATAATTATTAAGTACATATTGTTCTAGGCACTGAGCTAGTTAATACATCACTAGTTGAAATGGCAAGGTTCCGATCCTTTAAGGAGCTCACAGAATAGAAAGTGCCACCTAAGTGATCCCAGCATTCCACAACGGTCACAATGAGGCTGGTTGGGTAGGCTTCTTTTGTATGCCAGCCTAGAAAGGCCAACACAAACCAACTTAAAGAAATTCATTAGTCAACATAACAGAGCAGCAATAGAACTTTGTAAAATAACATTCTTTTGATTTCAATTTAGCTTTCTTTGGGTTGGTTCCATCTTCAGACAGTCCCCTCCTTGCAGAAAAAGGGAACTCATGGGTTGCATCCTTTTATATATAACAGAAGATAAATCAGAGCCTTATAATGCATTACTATTCACCCTGACTGGGTTGGTGTAGACCATGTGCTCCTTTCGGAACCAATTTCAGAGGCAAAAGGGATCAAATGTACTGATTGGCTCAGCTTTTGGCACACTCTCCTTTACCTGAGGCACACAGGTGTGGGAGGAGTAATTTCCCAAAGCAGAGGCAGGGACTATTGCCTCAAAAAGAAGAAAGTGATGTGAGACTGCTAATAGCACATGTCCATTAACGAGGGATATACATGATTGACAATATATTTAAGACATTGTCTTTGAGGACATTGTCTTTGAGCACATTGTGGGGATGAATGATACACACTAGTCTATGCATTTATCAAGATTGAAAAGTTGTTGACAAGAAGCTTCTAATCTAGAGAGTGGGATAGGAAGATATATAGATAACCCAAAGAACTCCTTTGACCTTTGAAGAGTTACTGGAATTGAGCTCATTCCCTATTGTAGCATTCAGGAAAGCCCCCTAGGAGGATGTAGCCTTTGAACTGGATCTCAAAGGAAGAGTGAGTTGGACCTACCTGCCCTGATACAATCTCATCATAACCTAAAACAATATAGTTCTTCCTTGCTTTGGAATAACCTTTAATTATCTATATTATCTTGTTCTAAAAAATATATGAAGAAATAATGGTACCTACCTTAATTAAACTCAGAGCCTAGCAATAGTTGGCACTCAAAAAACCTTGGATGACTGAACGGATGAATAAATGTATGAATGAACAAATACTATGGCAACATGTTAATAGGTAATAGATGAGATTCCTGTGGTCATGTAATGTCAGTTTAAAAGCCATCACTAAACCCTGCCTATGACAGGCAGTCGCTCTCCAGGTTCATATGGAGCCACCTTGGTCCTTCAGGTAGACCTCCAGGGCTCATCAGTAGCATCATTTGCACAGCTCTCATTGTGTGCAATGAATTCCAATCTGGCATCCACCACACCTTCAGTCTTTCAGCATAAAACAAAGTGCAGCTTCCCCCACAGAGCATCCTGATTAAACAAATTAACTATGGCGCTGCCTGCAAACACACACACTAGAGTGCAGGAAATGAACAGATACAATGGCCAAGTCTGTATTTAATTTTAATTAAATTTCATTCTGTAGCTCAATTAATCCACATCTCCAAATGTCAGCAGGACTGAGGCAAATGGAATGACATCTGCTGCACCGCACAGGACGATAAAACCTTCACTGCACGCTAGGTCTCTGGAAGCGCACCAGGAAAAATGAAATATCTTTATTAAGTGTGCAGTAATGTATAGAAGTCTAACTCAGAGTCTAATGAAAGAACATAAACTGGGAAAGAAAATTAGACTAAGAATGTGAGTGGTTATGGGCATGGCAAATATTGCTCAATATCCTGCCTTGTGTTATTTATTGTTTTAAAGGTATATTTGGCTTTATAACTGTTCCCTTTAATATTTACCTAGTGGGCTTCCCAACTGCTCAGGTTGTATATTTTTTTAACTGACACAGATTTCTTTGCCGAGAAGGGGATTGATGTAGTAAGGGTGATCTTTCCACATAGAATGTGGAAAAGACAGCATATGCTATGCAAGGTCATTTGTTACAGGAAGCTAGAGGTGTACCAGAATGAGTGTGGGGTTTGACAAGCCTAGATGAAAATTTTTGCTCTGCCACTTATATATCAGATGAGAAAGTTAAAGAAAACTCCAGACATTATTAGTGAGACTGTTCTCAGCTTGACAATGACTAGTTTGGGGAAATCTGTGTAGTATTTTTAGAAAATAACAATGTGAACATTATTTTAAATAATAAAAAAGATGAATCTTATTAAAATAAATTTGTTTAGCATATGTGCCAGACCTGGAAATCCAATGGTGAATAAGACATGGCCCCTTCTCTGGAGAAGGAAGAGAATCAAGTGAAAATAATTACAATAAGATGGGACTAATTTCTATCAAAGAGAGGTCTCCAGGTGATTAGGTGAACCCTCGAGGGGTAAGAATGCCTGGGATGGGTGCTTGTTTCCTCTGAAATGGCCCTCAAGGAAGAATGACATTTCAGCCGATAAATAGCAGAAAAAATAAACAGATGGAGAAGCATGTACAAAAAAAGCATGGGGAAAGTTGTTTGTTTTGTAGTTTGGGAAAAGAATTCCAAGTCTATAGAGAAAGTAAGATAGAGGATGAAGTGAGAAAGGATCTCTGGGGTGATGCTGGCTAGGATAATATCGCAAGTCCTGTGAAGGTCTCAGGATCTGGTCCTGTGAAAAATGGGCAGTCTCTGAGGGCTGTGGGCGAGAGAGTGCACGATCAGATCTGTGTCTGAAGCTGAAGTGCGGTATATGGAATAGAGGGTGAAGTGCGGCAGAATATGCAACCCAAAATATGCCATGTTGGCATAAGGATCATTTTGAGCTAAAGACAATTGAAAAACAGCAGGTGCAAGGTCACTCTACTTTCCCTTTTCTTCCTGGACATAGGAGACAAAACTCCCATGTGAAAGGTATCCACATTAAACCAGGAGGAAACATTCTTATTTCTAGAGATGAAGAGTCCAAGAGAAATCTATACAGACAAGCTTTGTTAAAACAATTCTCATCATTTTTCTCCCCATATATTTTAGTTACTTTTTCACAATTACTGTACTAGTCATCGTTCAACCTAGTACATAAGCATTTAGGTCTAGTTACTTCTTTGGGTCTTTATTTTCCTAGTGAACCTCCCATGTACATGTAAAAATCTGTAAGCTTTTCTCCTTTTAATCTGTTTTATGGCAATTTACTACTTGAGTCTAGCTGGAGACTCTATGAAGATCAAGTTTGCTCCCCACCCCAAGGGTAAACTATTAGATGTAGGGAGGCCACTGAAAGGTATTCCTGGCTTCTACTAAATCTATCCATTTGTGGAGGCTCAAACACAGGAAAAAGTTAGCTCTTATTTATACATCCAAAAAAGGGCTAAATTAAATGGGATGAAGACTGGTAATGGCTCATCCATACTGAGTAAAGTTCTTCTAGATCAAGAACATACTAGGTAGATGCATTGCTACTGTCGCAAAACATGGAAAGAGAAGGGAATTGAAGGAAATTTGTTAAAGGACCTCATAAATAGACCTGGTTAGTCTGTGCTCAGAAGTTATAAAAATCAGCCCTTTCCCTACCCCTACTTTCCAATAAATGGGAATTCTTTTCCTAAGAGTACTCCTGGCCTCTCTGTCTCTTTACTCTGTTTAGTGGAAGGGGAGGTCATTTAATCTGTTGGTAAAGTTGCAAATAACTAAGCAGACTGCATCTGCTCTACATATCTTCCTTCTGTGACCTGCCTGACTCGGTGGTTAAGTGTCTAATTGCAGGGTTCAGAAACCCACATCTGCATCCAGGTTCCTTTCAGAGTCAAGGGGAGATTCTTGGCCTCCTCTGATAATGTTCTATTTCTCAGTTGTTCATAACCCAAGTAGGGAAGAGGGGTATTGTTGATTTGGGACCCCTTAGATATTTCCAACAGCAAAGTCACTTATATTTTGCCCTTTTTATCTGTTTGGGGACATTCTAGACCTGAAAGGAGTCCTGTTGAGGATCATCCGTATCATCGTGTAAAACAGGGGTCCCCAAACTGCGGCCCCCTGAGGCCATTTATCCAGCCCCCACCGCACTTCCGAAGGGGTACCTCTTTCATTGGTGGTCAGTGAGAGGAGCACAGAATGCATCCGCACCCATAGTTCCCATTGAAATACTGGTCAGTTTGTTGATTTAAATTTACTTGTTTTTTATTTTAAATATTCTATTTGTTCTCCTTTTGTTTTTTTACTTTAAAATAAGATATGTGCAGTGTGCATAGGAATTTGTTCATAGTTTTTTTTATAGTCCGGCCCTCCAACGATCTGAGGGACAGTGAATTGGCCCCCTGTGTAAAAAGTTTGGGGACCCCTGGTGTAAAAGCATTCAAAAAAGAAGAGACATAAACCCCATGAAATGTAACCAAAGGGGGCAAACACTGGGATAAACGAGGGACTGAATACAAGAAAGTCCAGGTTTCTGTTCATTCAAGAGTAAACATAAAACAAACAAACAAACCCAGTAATGAAGCCAGGCTCTGTGATGGCTCTAGTTAAATAGGAGGGAAACTGCCTACTGACTGATATTCAGAACATCAGAAATGTGGATTTGTTACCGTAGAATACTACGTATTTCCTACTATGCCATATTTAGGTTTTTGTGGGTTGGTTTGAGAGCCTCTCATTTATTACAATAAATTATTGTAGCATTGTTACAATACTATTTTGCCTCTTTTTAAAAAGGCATCTTAACTTTTAACAACTTGCAAAAACAATTCTCAAATAATTTATTTGTAAATTAAAGACTCACTAGAATGAAACAAAAAGATCTATCAGTAGAGAGAGATTTTAATTTAAGAGGAAAGAAACAGCTAAAGATAGAGTGGATAGTCCAGCATTCTTATTTAAAACATTAATTCAATATTAAAGACTGAGGTATTCTATGTAAACTAATAATCTATGAAAGTTTTATTTACTATATGTAAATATTTTGAGAGAAAGAATAAAGCCTCTTTGTATTTTGCTCAGTCAGATTTTCTTTTCTATTTCTTATAAATCTGTCTTTATTCTTCTAGCTCTTTTTTGTATGTCTATGAAAAATTTTAACTCTCTTCTAATTTTACATTTTGCTTTAAATTATGTACTTACTCTAAATAATATAATACACTGGGAAATATCGAGTTTCCCTATCAAAATAGAAGGTTGACTGACTAGAGGGCTAAACTTCAATGTATTAATTAAAAACTTACAGATTTAGGAATTTGATTCTGACAAATTCATCAAAAAAAAATTTTCTAGTTCTGCTATGCTACAATATTAAAATTTTAAATCAGTATATAAAGATATGGCACTGAAATATCATCTAATAAAAATGTATCGGAACTAACAATTAGCTCTGAACTATCTCATGATTCTAATGAGACATTGATATGTGGTTTCTAGTATATCAATAAATTTGAAACAGAAATCAATAATATACCACTAATTCAATCAGGATTAATGTTGACTTTACTTCTGCCAGAAAAACAATGAGACATATTGATATGAGTGCAAATATGTAAAAGTGAAGAATGGTAAGTTATAAAAAACTTTCTTGAGTTAATGAGTTAAATTGCATCTAACAATCAGTCTTTCTTTTTCCTTTCATTTATATATATATATGTATGTATTTATTGAGAGAGGCAGGGAGGCAGAGAGACAAACTCCTGCATGCACCTTAACTTAAATCCACACTGCAAGGCCTCTACTGGGTGATGCTCTGCCCATCTGGGGCCATTGCTCTGTTGCTCAGCAACCAAGCTATTTTAGTGCCTGAAGCAAGGCCATGGAGCCATCCTCAATGCCCAGGGCCAACTGCTCAACCATTCAAGTCATATTGCAGGAGGGAGATAGAAGGGGAAGGGGAGGAGAGAAAGGTGTGGAGAAGCAGATGGTCACCTCTCCTGTGTGCCCTGACTAGGAATCAAACCCAGGACTTCTACATGCTGAGCTGATACTCCACCACTGAGCCAATCAGCCAGAGCCTAACAATCTTAATGTATAATGGGTATAAGCACATTAAAGCATTTCTGGTTGCAACATTTTACAATTTGTTTGCATTCATTTCTGAGTATTTTATATACATGATAGGTATGAAAAATTAAAATTTAGAAACACTAACCTATACTATTTAATGTTTGCTACACTTTTCAAGAACCTGGAAAAGATAATATCTAACCATGAATATCTAACTATGATTCTATCAAGGACTTAAAAAATAAATTGACTAATTTAGATTATGTCATTAGGTTTTCTCTGAAGTCTGCGACATTGAGTTTAGGGTTCCATTAAGTTTTCTTGTAGCACTGAGGGTCTGGGGATTTAGGCAGCTCATTTATGATAGTATGTTACTTGTGAAAATAACTTTTATGTTAAATGATCTTGAATGATCACTACTTCTTAAGTCAGATTTTTGATAGTAAATAAAGTTAAAATACACCTTTTAAAATAAAATTAGATATACAGAGTTAAATGACATACCCATATTTTGTTAGATTATCTAGATCAGTGATTCTTAACCTGGGTTCTATCGAACCCTAGGGGTTCGATGAGTCGGTCTCAGGGGTTTGGAGAAGCCTCTGCCGCGGAGGTAAAGACACACTTGTGTAAAGTAGTGATGACACACCCCGCTTGGCCATCACTTGCTGCAGAAGATCACGTTACATTGCTTGACCAACCAGTGCTGTGGGGAATTTAGTGCGCGCAGTAGTCAACGGCTGTCATAGTTGTATGTCGTGTGGTTTCTTTCTTAATATTTTAACCCATACTAAATATGTTGAGCAAAAAAAGAAAGTGGTCGGACGAATACGTACAACATGGATTCACATGTATCACAGAACGGGATGGGAGTCAGTGTCCTATCTGCATGATATGCAATGCCAAGTTGAGCAACTCTAGTCTCGCACCGGCAAAACTAAATTTGGAAAAAAAAAATCATATTTTATTTATCACTAAAGAAGGGTTCAGTGAATGCGCATATGAAACTGGTGGGTTCGGTACCTCAAAAAAGGTTAAGAACCACTGATCTAGATAATTTTCTCAATTTTCAATTTTGTTCCCACACATATGGGCCTCTGAATGAGAAGTCACTACATTAGTTATAGATTTCCCTATCTCTTACCCTTAGTTTTTCTCTAAGATGGAAACAAAATGGTCACATAATATAAATGAGCTAATTCAATATTATTTCTTTATTGTTATCAAAATAAAATATAACATGCTGTCCTGTCAGAACTATACACATAAGCCTAACTTAAAGAGCAGGTTTAATAAACCACTTCTATTTTAAGTAATTAATGATTCTAAAGTATTACCAAAAGGTTCTAAGAAAAATTTACCATATTTTCTACTCATATATTCTTAAATAGCACCATTTACACATTACACGGCATAAGATCTAATGTAAGCTGCTCAGGAGAGCCCAAGAAACTAATATGAACTATAAAAATCTCATAAAAAGACCAGCAAAGTTCAGTGAGTAAAAGAAAAGTTAGATAGGTTTCTTAGTCTTGATTTTGCCCTTTTACCAGACTCATGGCTAGACAATCCATTCAAACCCAAAGGACAGTGTGGAATGAGTGTGGTGCAATATACACACCACCATGGAAACAGTAGGGTTTACATGGAATACTGCAACGGTATAGTCACAAGCATTTCAGATGGGTTTGACCATAGAAATCACCACTGACCAACTATATCATCCATCACTCCTCCTCCCCCTTTTCTTTTAACTATTCCTTTTGTATTTTATTTACTCTCCTTACTCCATCATTTCTCTTCACTCCATTTTCTTTCCTCAACCTTCCTTCCTTTTCTTTTTCCCCTCCTTCCTTTCTATACTATTTCAGACTGAATGCCTATTATTTTCAAGACACCATGCTAGGTACCAAGGGCAGATAATTAGGATCAGCTATTTGTCTTCAAAGAGCATATCACATATCATCTTTATTGGATGGCCAGAACCTAAAGCGATAATGTCATTCAGTGTGAGAATTATAATGGAAGGGAAGGGAAGCCTGAGGAAGGGCACCTAAAATTAGCTGGCTTGCTGGATGAGGTGATTCCTCAGATGCATTTTTATTTTTTTAGATACAAAATTTATGCTCACAACATTATTTACAAATAGGTTAAAGTAGCATGCTCTGTGTATTTTATACTGTATGGGTAGTGAAAACTGAAAAGAACTTTAACTGGAATATTATAAAAAAATTAAACCTACTGGCAGATTATTAAGCAGTTCTTTTTATACATAAAATCATTAAATGCCTATATCTTTAAATATAAGTACACACACATCTCTAATTGCTACCTTAAATATAAAGCTTGAGATCCTATCATAAATGGTCAAGAGCAAGGAGGTCACATAGTTTCCTCACTTAATTTGAGAAGTCCACTATTTCAGGAGATTCAGGTTCACCTTGATTTATGTGTAAACTTACATGAAAAGAAAAATAACCACAGAGAACTGTAGTATTTATATGAGAAATTAATATCCTTGCAAGAATAAACAACCAACTCTGTGCATTCACATCCCACAGAAACAGGAAAGTGCAGAGTGGTGGCACCCACACATTATTAGCCCTTTGGGAATGTCTGGAAAAACACAGTGGCCAACTGCAGGCTGAAACAAGGTCAGGGACAACCTGAAGAGGCATCCCCACACCCCAGGCTCCTGCACTTCTGGGTGACAGGTGGTGAGCCTGCCATGCATCTCAAAGCATGAGGATTATTCAGAAAAAATGGACAAATATGGATCAGGAAGAAAACATAAATAAAGACCAGGGAACAGACAGTATCTGTATAAGAAACTCAGTCCTCATAGTCATTTGGTGATCTGAATGTGACAGGATTAGCTTTATATTTTAGAATGTCATGCTGGCAGCAGAGTGGAAGGTAGATTTAAGTAGAATAAAACTGGAACTCTGAAGACCAGTTGGGAACATTTTTCTACTGGATTCCAGATGAGGGATGATTAATAGCTAGTAATCATAAAGAATATTAAACAACATGCCTGGGATATCGAGAATCAAACCTTAGGCTTCTCCACTCCCAGTCCAGAACTCTCTCCTCTAGACCAGAAACAGTTACTTATCCTACGGTAAAACTGAAGCATTTTTGTTGTGGGCTCTGTTAACTACATGTAAATCCATTAAGAATAAATATTTTGGGATGACCAGATTACCGAGCTCTGGGAGCTCAGCTGAATCTTTTATGTGGAGCAATTCAATATTCATTTATCATGTGTATTTGACATGATGTGCTCATCTTTTGCCTGTATAGACATACCACTTGAGAGGAAAGGGGAATGCCAACCAGAGCCCTTGATGTTATATTTATTGTTATCAGATATATGGAATTCATGTAAATAAAACACTCTTATTTTCACAGGAAAGGGTTAGGGCCTTCTCCTGCTATAATTTCTTCATGTGTAACATCTCAGGCCTGTCACTTCTGTTGCCCAAATAGCAGCTCCACCCACCCACCCCCAACTGCTGGTGCTACTGCAACATTTCAGGTAATGAGGTAAGGGCACACTTGAGTTCTTTATGTGCCAAGATGAGAAAAATTAATTTTCAGTGCTAAAAAGATGAGACTGCTGGTGCAGACGGTCACTAACCACCACCAGCTGCTCCATAGATTTGGAGTTTGGAAAAGGGAGTCCATTTCAGAATCAATAACATAACTCTAGGACATGAGAAAACAAGCTACTTCAGTGTTTTGAGGAAGAAGATATTGTCCCAATCATACTAAATAGTTGAATAACTTGATAAAAGTATAGACAACTCAGTTTGTGCTCACTCTACCCTTCTAAATATCTCACTGTCTAGAGAAAGCTATAAATAATAAAAATATTGCATTTGCTTTAGTAGATGAACAAAAAGAGTTAAAGTATGTATCTGCAGGATTTATTTACAAGATGGCAGTTGTAATAGAACATGGGGTCTTTTGGTGGAGGCAGGGGAGAATATGAAATCTTAATCACATACAATCTTCCTGAATTCCAATAAAGTCAAGGGATTTTATGCACTCAGGCCATACTCTAAAGGATTTCCTTGTACTTTGTGTCATTGAAAAGTACAGAAATATGAATTTTCTAAAAGATGGCATAAATGAGGAGTATAAAAATATAATTCCTTAAATCAAATTGTCTCGTCCTTTCAACTACATGGATCTCAAACAATGGTTTTCAACTCAGGCTGCATATTAGAATCACCAGAGAGGCTTTTAAAACAGGGCGTTCCCGGGCCCCTTCCTGAATCAATAAAGTCAAAACCTCACCCACAACACTATTGACCTTTTGGGCCAGGTCATTCTCTGTGGTGAGGGCTGCCCTGTGCACTATAGGATGTTAGCAGTACTTCTGGCCTCTATCAATTACATGTCAGTAGCAATCCCTCTCTCCCCAGTTGTGACAACCAAAAATGTCTGCAAACATGGACAACTGTCCCTTGAGGCAGAGGGGGGTGAAATTAGCCCTGATTGAGAATAGGGGTCAAGTCCCTCTGCCCCTCTCCTAATGACTCCCAGCAGCTGCTATGTGAACACCTCTCTGTGGTCTCCATGATTTGCTATCTTGCTATTTTCCAAATTGCCAGCTCTTACTTTGTTCCGTGTTCTCCCTGCCTTCTACCCCTGACATAAGTAGTCTGCCAAGAAGTCTTCCCCAGTAATCCCACACATCCTGACTTCCTCTTCTTCTTGTCCTCTTAGCTTATCTACTGCCAGAATGAGGAAAGCTGCTTCCCAACTTTCTTGTCTCTTCTGGTGGAAGATGTTCTAAATTGGACTGTAATCCCACTGAAAACAGTGAATGAACTATCTTTGCTTAATTTAGAATCACTGATTTTTTTTAACAGAAGGTTTTAAAATACCATCTTATTGAATTTCTTGACTTTACAAGGCAATATATAAGACAGTGTCAAATTCAACTTAATATACTATTGGATCTTCCAATTAAAATTCTAGTTGGATTTCTTTTTGAGAAATTCAAACTGACTTTAAAATTATATAGAGGAATATAGCCACATACAAATTAGTACACCTTAAGAAAGGACTTGCCCTGCCAGCCACACAGTAAAGCCATAATAATAAAAATCATACTGGATTGGCACAAAAATAGACTAACTGATGAATGGAACAGAATACAGAATTCAGAGACAGACTCATGCATGTGTGCAAATTTGATAAATGAATAAAGAAGCACCACAAATCAATTATAGTACAGCAAAGGAAACGATCAACCAGGAAGTATTATACAGCTAATCCTCTTGGCATGAAGTACTGAAATTCAGAGTTACTGTTTGAGTTTCTCAAATAATTTCAACTCTTAATTTTGTTTTGTCAAGTTCATCCTCAAAACTAAGCTGCCTTTCAGCTGGTTGCTTAATAAAATTAAACCTGTCACTTTATCAGAATGTTTGTAAGAATGACCAGTGACAAGCTAATAATTTTAACTTTAATTTTCAAATGTGTAGAAAGCCAATTTCAAGTTAAACAGTCGTCTGTTTAAAGAAAAATAACATAAGGACTTTTTTTTTAATACAGGGACAGAGAGAGAGTCAGAGAGAGGGATAGATAGGGACAGACAGACAGGAACGGAGAGAAGATGATGAGAAGCATCAATCATCAGTTTTTTGTTGCGACACCTTAGGTTTTCATTGATTGCTTTCTCATATGTGCCTTGACCACGGGCCTTCAGCAGACCGAGTAACCCCATGCTCGAGCCAGCAACCTTGGGTTCAAGCTGGCGAGCTTTTGCTCAAACCTGATGAGCCTGCGCTCAAGCTGGTGACCTCGGGGTCTTGAACCTGGGTCCTGCGCATCCTAGTCCAACACTCTTATCCACTGCACCACTGCCTGGTCAGATTCATAAGGACTATTTTCAAATGAAAATACAAAGAAGTACAATGTACACAAATAACACAAGCAGTAAACGCTCTGGGGGTGGAGAGGGCATTTAAGTAAAGAAGAAAGTATCTAAAATAGAAGCTAAGGATAACATAGAATAAAATGATTCTCAAGAAAGCAATAATTACCCTCGGAGGATTAAAGCTTCAAGGAAATTAACATTCAAGACTAAGAGGCAGGAGTAGGAAGAAATTCTAAATTCAGAAATTTTATCTTTAAATCTGAGCTGAATGGTTACTGCATAAAAAAATCTTTTATTACATTTTTGGATGAGTAATAATACTGCTCTTGATTTATTGAATACCTTTATGCCAGTGATTCCAAAGTGCTCTGAGAATATCTTGTGACAGATATTATTTCCTTTTAACAGATGGAGAAATTGAGGTTATGTAGAGCTAAAGTGACTTGTTCATTGTCACAATTAATCAATAGTAATGCTGAGAATGAAATTTAAAGTTCTCTGCTATCCAGAAACTGTTTTCCATCTCATGTTAAATGATCCATAATTGACTTACTATAAGAATAAAGTAGATTCTTAAAGAATAATTATGAAAGTCATGCCTTAGTTAAGATTCATGCTCATGTTACATCACTAAAAAAAGCATTAAAAATACCCAAATCTTTAAATTATTTTTTAGAAAAACTTGTTTGTTAAATAAGACCAATTGTAGACACGGCAAAATTTTAGCAACTTTTACCAAATGGGAAGATGTTTTAACTTAAACATTTTAAATCTATTTGTTATTCCTTAATAATTTAACTTGTCTTCTTAACGAGATTTTAGCAAGTCCATGTAGTATTTATAACCAGTTACTTACAAAAAGAAATCCCTAAAATAAAATTACTTACAAACTAAAAAATAACCTCGTGTGTAGCTTACGACTTTTTAAGGTTAACACATATTTTTGTTGTACTAAACATTTTTATAAGAGAGTGGTTACCAATTAAACACAAACATGATTACTGAACACCTAAATTGGTGTCACAGGAATAATCTCCTGATTTTCTAAGTATTATTGATGGAATCTAGTGTTGATATATTTTTAAGTGAGGAATCCATCCAGTTACTTAATTACAAACTGACTACAAATAATTGATTCTTAATTGATTGAACAGTCTAGCAATGCATAGTTATTCATCCAGACCTGTCATAAACAGTAAACAATGACATTTAAAACTATTCTCCCAAGTAAACTGCAATCACAAAATTTATATCAAAATTATACATTTGGACTGAATTCCCTATGATACACTAATGAGACATGAATCATGAGTCACTTTTCCAGTTGATATTTTTCTTTTCTCAGACCTTTCACATTCTCAAATTTTTTAGTTTCCCAATATCTAATTATAACTGATTTGTTCTTAGCAAAGGTGTCGTCTTGACAGAATTATGATCTGAAATCACAGAAAAGGCTGGCAATCTTGAAAAGTCTAACAACATTGCTGCCTATGTCATTTTACTATGAATTGATCCAAATAATAACTATACCTTAACACACAGTGTAAGAGAGCTGCTACCACACGTAAGTCTCTCCATTCTAACTACAACGGGGTGCTTAGCTTGGACCTATCATCCTGCAGGCAACATATTAGCTTAATTCTTTTAGACATGATATATTTAGTGCCATTTCTATAGCAAAAATTCATCAGTGCCCTCCCTCTTTCCCTTTAATTCTAATGAATGTTTATTAAATAAGTACAAACTTGTACTTTGTCATTCAATTCTACCCACAATGTGGATTTAATACAACTTTCCAGTACTGATATGCACCAGTCAATTCTGTGCTATTTTATTATTCTTTAAATATATCATGCCTTTTTTTAACCTTTGCTTGCAATGTTATCTGCCAGTAATATCTCCTCAAATGATCTCCCTTAAATGTTACTTTCTTTGTGTAGTATCCTTTGGTCAACCCATTGATCTCCCTATTTCCCCATCTCTCCTGCCCCTGCTTTCTTCCCCCTTAATTCTATAGAAATTCTGCATGACTTTTACTAAATGCATCATATATTACTTTCTGGATGACTATTTGTGTGCAAGTTTCCACTTCTCCTACTGCACGGTGAAGAGTCCTGAGGCAGGTCTCCATCCCAGTATATGCTATTGTTTCATGCTTGGTGGGTTGTCAATACATATTTGTTAAATGAATGAATGCAGGAGAAGAAAAAAAATTATACAGGATAGTCAAATTGGTAAATAAAATTAAAAGCTGTACATGTTATTTACATGAACTTATAGCTCAGCCTGGGTATTAAAATAATTATCTACTTCTCCAAAGAGAAGAAGATAATTTTATAATATAATATACACTTTTAAGGTGAGAATGTTTTGTCCACTTTGCTCACTGATATATCCTAACTGCTTAACTCAATGTCAGGCATACAATAGGTATTTAATAAATATTCAATGAATGAATAAATAAGTACCAAAAAAAAACCACCCCAGTTATTTTAAAAGATGTTCTGGGTTTCTATATATTCTTTAGATTTTTATTCATGCTCAATTTCCTAACATTCCAGTTTAAGAAATCTAGTCTAATTTCATTTTTTAAAATATATACCTGTTAAAGTCTCTATCAGAGATATTAAGAAAAATACAAAACTACTCGTATTAAGCATGAGTTTTTCTACTGAAATCCTTTATTTCAAGGAGAGAAAGGTCATTGAACTTTCCTGAGCAGGCAATATAGTTTCAGGTTGTCCATGATAAAGAAAGCTATTGCCTATATGTTGAACGTGAGAAAGGATTTAACTGAAGTTCATCAGGTTTAAACTTCTGGAGCTCTTGCCCAAGTATAACTGGGTTGAGTAAGTTATGAAGACTGAAAAGTACATTAGGTAATGACTAGTCATGCCAGAGCTGATCGTATCACTTTTGATCCATTCCTCATCACTCTCGGATAAAGCGGCCCTGAAATCATGGCTTAGTTTTCTTAAATATAGCCAGAACCACGGCCAGAAAGAGGGAAGAAAACTAGAAGCTGAGGCTGAGGTGGGGGTGAGTCCATCCTGTATGTCCTGAAGAAAACTTTTCACATCAGAGACTGCAGAGGTGACATGCCAGCTAACACCCAAGCAAACCCACAGCACTTGAAAAATCAAAGATGAAAACTATAATCAAATTCTGCTGAGTGGCATACTGCATAATGCTCTGATAAAAAAACAGAAACCTCTAATCAAGAAGTCAGCATGTCACTTAGGACAAGGGTAGATCAAGTATAGTTCAACATGGCTACAGAGGCGGATTTAAAGGTGGGCACACCAGGCACACGCCTTGGGCCCAGACTTCTGAAGGGCCCCGCAATACCCAAACTTGACATTTTTTTCTAATGACACCAAGTTTGGTTTCATATGTACAATTTTAACATTAGTAGTACATAATATTTTTTATTTATTTAAAAATATGGTTAACATTTATTTTTATTTTCCCTGTCTCTCTCTCTTTTTTTTAAGGGTCCAATATTTTGTTCTGTGCCTGGGGCCTCAATTGACTTTAATTGCCTCTGGCTACAAAGTCAAAACAAGTGAAATATTGAAGGCTGATTCCATTCATTTGTTTCTCATTTTTCTTTCTGATTAGTAGACTTAGACAAAGTGGCATATCAAGGCTCGTGAAAAAAAAAAAAAAAAAATATATATATATATATATATATATATATATGTATATGTATAAATACACACATATATATATATGTATATGTGCGTCTGCATATATGTGTATGCATGTGTGTATTAACTATTGGTTATTCAAAATTCAGTTTAGATAAATATTTCAATAAGCCTTCACTAATGGCCACCCCCACCTCCTATATATCCTTGCTCCTTGATATCTGACATATACATCCAGTAACCAAATACCATGAATGAGTAGTATCTGTTTACGGCAGTCTTCTCTTTTGGACTGTGGGCTCTCTGAGATCAGGGACAGGTCCTACTCACCTCTGTATCCAATAGTACCAGCCACCAGCCACCTAGTGGATGATTCACAAATCACAGACAGAATAACAAGATTTTGATAGGCAGTGCTGGTCAACCTGGTCCCTAGCGCCCACTAGTGGGCAAAAGTGGGCAGTTTTTATAAAAAGGTTCGCCATCAAAGATCTAGCCAGTGGTTCTTAATCTTTTTTGAGGTACCGAACACACCAGTTTCATATGCCCATTCACCGAACCCTTCTTTAGTGATTAATAAAATATGATTTTTTCCCCAAATTCAAGACAAAGGTATATGTTTTTTTACTGGTGCACAAAATGAGCCGTGCATGAACATCACCTTGCTCAAAGAACAAAACCAACAAAGTGCATGAACTCACAACAAATTACGATATTACTTTATTCTGGCCTTCGAGGCAGAGGCTTCTCCGAACCCCTGAGACTGACTCATCGAACCCCTAGGGTTCGACAGAACCCAGGTTAAGAACCACTGATCTAGACAGTGCCTGGTTGAAATCCTAGCTCTGTCATGGGGGCCTGTGGCCTGATGCTATCTCTAGTCTATATTCAGGGAAATTGCCCCTCAACTTTCCATCTTGCTTTTCCTCTGAGGTCATCTGACCCCTACAGCCTGTAGGTAGTTCCACTTGTCCGTGGGTTTATCTCACATCTAGAGTTCAAGGCTTTCATTTGTCCAGAATAGGAATTGGCAGAGGCCCCAATTTTAATGGCCTTGTATGCTCTAGAAAATAACCTATTTTCTCTTAGCCTCTGTTTCTTCATAGGTTAAATGGGAATAATAATGCCCATTTGAATGGTTGTTAATGCATATAAACCCTCTGCCACCAGCTCCTGGCACATAGCAGGCCCTAAATAAATGGTAATTTTTTTCTTTCTTTTTTTTTTTTTTACAGGGACAGAGAGAGTCAGAGAAAGGAATAGATAGGGACAGACAGGAACGGAGAGAGATGAGAAGCATCAATCTTCAATTTTTCATTGCGACACCTTAGTTGTTCATTGATTACTTTCTCATATGCGCCTCGACCGCAGGTCTTCAGCAGACCAAGTAAGCGCTTACTTGAGCCAGCGACCTTGGGTCCAAGCTGGCGATCATTTGCTCAAGCCAGATGGGCCCGCGCTCAAGCTGGTGACCTCGGGGACTTGAACCTGGGTCCTCCACATCCCAGTCCGACACTCTATCCCGTGCGCCTCCGCTTGGTCAGGCAAATGATAATTTTTTTTAAACCACTTCTACCGACATCACCTCCAGCTACAAATACATAGATTAAGGTGACCAGATGTCCCGCTTTTGGCGGGACAGTCCCGATTTTTAACAATTTGTCCTGCGTTCCGCAGCGTTTTAAAAAAGTCCTGATTTTGGGAAAGAATGCACAAAAAGCTAGGGAATAGTGGGAGAACGGGAAGGGAATGTATGGTTTTTGGCGGGGAGACCCCGCCTCGACCTGGAAGCTCCATATAGACCAAATTTTTAATCAAGAACCAACACCCCCGCCCGTCAATGGTGTCCCGCTTTAACAATTTTAAAATCTGCTCATCTTAATTATAGATCAGTCTTTAGATGACTTTTACCTAGAATGGTAACACACACCAGTCTTTGCAGACACATCCAAATGAACGTCTGCAGTGTTATCTTGAAATGTAAAAGACACGCAGGACTTTATTAAATGTAAAAGCATTCTTTCCTGAATCCTGATGTGCCAGGTTTTATACCTTTATTAATTATCATTTTATGAATAATTCAGGTGCTCTATCTTCCTGCTGTTTGGAAAACAAGTAACATTATTCTGAGGCACTGCGACACATGCTCTACAGTTTATTTTTCAAATCATAACTTGTTTAAAAATTACTACATATTTATATAAGACTATATTACTTGTGTTAAAATTTCAAGTGCCTGAGAAATGATGACCTAAAATAAGGATTTTTTTCCTCTCCAAAATATATTTAGAAGCCAAAATAAATTATTATGTTAAGGAGAACTTCATTAATAAAAGACTTTGTGAAGTATCAGTTTCCTACTCACTGAATTTCTAGAAAAGTGTGCTAAATTTAAACATTTAGTAGTCATGACTAAATTATGAATTTTAAAAATGATCTTACTGGTGGTGCCAAGGGGTGTCATGAGGCTAGATGGCAACTTCCCTTGTCACTGTGCTCCGGGAGTTACTACTCCAGGAGTCCATCAGACATCTGAGTTCCTCTTTTGGGGGGGGGGCACTCCATCAACATGCAGCCTCCTGAGAATAGTCTTAGTGACCCACAAGTTCAGTTTTTTCTACTTTAACCAAGACCACAAAGAGGAAGGTTAAGAGGACAACTGTGCTTATTCTTTTAGCTTCCTTGTAATGGATGTCTTCTGGAAGGAAGTGGCTGAAGGCCACTGGGGTTAGCCCAACTGTGCTTTCCCTGAATGTTTCTAGAAGTAGGAATTCACAACGATGGAAACTGGGAGAGCTCTAGCCGGAAGCAGGAAATGAAGCTGTGAGTCCAGAGCTGGGTGAGTTTATACCATTTCTCTAAGCCCTTCATTGGCAACCATTTCAAGAAATGAAACATCAGTTTAGGGTATTTCTTTTATTTCATCTCTGATTTACATTAATTTCCTAATCATAGGTAAATGTGTTTAAAATAGAATTAGGGCTGTTCTTAAGGAGAAAATTATAAAATAAAAAGTAAAATATCAATTTAAAATAAAGATTCATGTATACTCACAGGATGGTTATAATGAAAAGATCAAGGCTAAAGAATATAGACACTGGAAGAAAACATTTTAGTTGGAGAGATTAGGCGTCTACTTGGCTACTTGAGTAGAGATACCTATAAATCTGTCGAGGTCTAGTGTCAAATCTTCTTCATGTACACCTATTTGGATAGAAATTTAGCTCGAAACCTGGGATGCTTTTCTATTTTCCCTTTATCTGTCCATAAACAAATACACATATGTTTGAAATGTGAAAAAAAGCTTAAATTCTGTAGCAGCTTTTGTAAAAATAGTGGAAACTTTTGTAAAAACAGCTCTAAACACCCTGTTTGCCAAGTCAAACAATGTGCCAATTTTGTGAAAGCTGCTACAGGTTTTGTGCTTGTTAAGAGTTGTGGAACCTGGACTGTTCTGACAGTCACCAGAGATTATTTAAATACAAGAATAATTATGATTCTATCAGCAGTTCTTAAAATTGTATTAAGGCTTGTGATTTAAAGGCCTGCCCTAAACATGAGCTGCATTTGGCAGCAAATCACATCTCTTGTGATGGCTCCCAATGTATGGGTGTAATGCTGATCAACCCCCCTTTCCTGATTGTCTGATACTAAGAAACTTCTATTGCTGTTGATGGAATTTAAGGCCTATACTCTATCCCTCTAATTTCTGTACCCTTTGGAATGTTATACATTTATTTAAAAAGGTCAATGGCAAAGAAACGGAGTACTTATAACAGAGTTGTTTTTCATAACTTTCCTTTTAAGATGCTTTCAGTTGTCTGCTAACAACAATTCTACAGAAGACAGAGTTTTCGACAACTCTAATAACATAAACACAGTTTTAGGAAAAGATAAATAACCACTGCACCAAAGAAAGGAAGAGTGATTGTCATTTGAAATTTAGCGGAGGCCTTGAAATACAAAGTACCGATTGGAAGTTACCCCAGGATGCAAAGTACAGCACAGGGAATAGAGGCAGTGACATTGAACCCCTATGCATGGTGCCAGCCAGGTACTGGAAACACTGGGGGAATTTTTGTAAAGTGCATGATTGTCTAACCACTATGTTGTATACTTGCAATGAAAACAAAATAATATTGAATATAAATTATAACTGAAAAAGAAAATTTAAAAAATAGACTATCGCAAAACTTGCAAGAAAAAATAATGGGAACCTGTAAAACATTAGCATATTTTTATTACTTATCCTTAATAAACATTTTACTCAACATGGAAATAATTCAGAGAACTTAATGTTATATAGTCAGCTTAGACACATGGAAGCTCAGCTACATGTGGTCACTGCAGCACTAAGTTCAAGAGTAAGGTTGTAACCAATCCAAATTGTTCAATTTGGCTTCAAGTGCAGTTGGTGTTTCCAACTCCTTTGCTATGACATTGCTGTGTTTAAACAGTAGATTTGAAATAACCTATGGTAGCACAGCAAGATAGAGATGAAAAAGCAGAACGTTTCTTACTACTTCAAGCTCTTCATCTATAAGACCACTTGAAGTTTTTATTTGTATAAAAATATTTTTAATGCGAAGGTTTTTTCTTTTTTCCAGGAAGTATATCAATGTAATTGAAAAGAATTATATTTTCCTTTTATGGTGCTGAAAAAATAATTTTCTTTTTTTTGCCATTCAGATTTACATATTTGGGAAATGTTTTTTATTTTATTTATTTTTATTTTAATGGGGTGACATTAATAAATTAGGGTACATATGTTCAGGGAAAATATCTCCAGGTTATCCCGACATTTAATTATGTTGCATACCCATCACCCTAAGTCAGATTGTCTTCCGTCACCTTTTATCTTGTTTTCATTGTCTGAAATATTTATTATAATTTTTATTGGCATGACTATGCTCAAAGTTTGACCACTTGAAATTTTTAAAAACATGTTTAGTAATATATGTTCCCCTCTAGGCATCATCATCATCACTATTATTATTCATTTCACTTTATGATTGTTGAGAAAATAACTTTGTTGTATAAAATGTGGGTGTTAAGAATGATTTCCTACCTGACCAAGGGTGGTGCAGTGGATAAAGCAACTTAGAAACGCTGAGGTCGCTGGTTCAAAACCCTGGGCTTGCCCGGTCAAGGCACATATGAGAGTTGATGCTTCCAGATCCTCCCCCCTTCTCTCTCTCTCTTTCTCCCCCTCTCTAAAAAATGAATAAATAAAATCTTTTTAAAAACCCAACTATATTTCCATTAAAAAAAAAAAGAATGATCTCCTCCAGGTGTCAAATGTGTTCAGTATGTTACTGACTTAAATAGGAACTTCATACAATTTAATGATGTCTTAGTTTCTTCTTTCTTCCATAGTGCAGTTATGATAAAAATGCACAATTTAGAAGACTGGTGGAAATTGCTGATCTCTTCAAGTTACTGTCAGCTCAGAGGAAGCCACAATTAAGACTGCCTAGAATTTTGAAGGCAATGCTTATTTGCATGGAATTTCAGCACTCTTCATTTTAGCATGGAAAAATACATGTGAACTACCACAGGGAATTTTTGTATTTTATTTTTGAGGTTGCAGGTTATTTGTTAGATTATTTTATCCTTCCTTTTCTCCACCCTTCTCAGATCTCATTTATAGATTCTGAATCTACAGAGATGCCAAAATCAAATTCTTTTGAGTATTTTTGTTTTTGAACTAATGATATGCCTCCTTCCAGAAAATATTAGCAGTGAGATTCCTTTGAATGTATTTATCTTGTACTTGAGCAGCTGGAGAATCAGCTGGCAAGGTAGTTAATTGTGAAGATGTAAAAAAAATTTTCACCATATAGGAATATTTGGTATGACCCAACCTTTCCTTTCTTACTGGCTGTGAAGACATTTACCAGTGTAAGGGAACACCTGGATTACACTGTGTAGGCGAGCAATAAACAGGTAACTCAGCTTTATAACTGATTATTTTTATATAAGGCAGTCCCTTCAGCCTATTGGAGTCATCTATAAAGCAAAAGGCTTTCGTTTTGTTTGCTTCCATTAAGTTTGAAGAGCATTTTCCCTTTTTTTCTATTTAAATCATCAAATTCTATATAAGAGAAACTATGTAATTTCCTAAGGACTGGGCACAGGCTAGATAACTATGGACTCATTCTTATACTTAATGCACACAAATGTAAATACTTCTTGTTTCAGCTTTATATAATATTGAAAATATTCGAACATCTACTTACTAAATTATGAAGGTGAATTCTACTCTTCCTCATAATTTGGATTTTCTAATGTAAATTTTAATTTAACACTTAAAAAACTTTAATACTAATGGCAGGGATATGGTGCTAATAATGATTATGAAAGTTTAAATGTCTTTAGGGACATAAAGTAAAGGAGTTATTTTGAAATGAATTAGAATAGGAACAGGGTGTCAGCCTTCATGAGTTCCTTAACTAGAGCCATTAACTATTTCAGCTTGTCTTGGCAAAAGATACTAAATATTTGTACAAGTTTCTCATTTGAAAAATGAAGACACACACCTAAAACAAAAGTAATTTCATTTTTTATAGACAACTGACATAAACAAAATTATTATAAAACAG
Organism: Rhynchonycteris naso; assembly: GCA_037038555.1. NCBI lineage: Eukaryota > Metazoa > Chordata > Mammalia > Chiroptera > Emballonuridae > Rhynchonycteris > Rhynchonycteris naso. The sequence goes on from CM073000.1 coordinate 139,448,009, forward strand.
ACAATTGGAAAAAATTGGAGAAAATTCTTATAAATATAAATTTCCGGAGACTTCTTGTTATATTTTGCAATGAATAAAAAAGTTGTTAAAAAATTAAGTGACAAGACTGGTATCATGATATGGCACATATAACTTAACAAATAAAATATTCTAACCAGTAATATATTAAAAGATCATAATAATATTTAATATATACATTTCAAAATAATTTAAGTTTCCAACTAAAAAATGACAAACACTAAGGTCATATAAACCCAGTCTTTCTCCTTAAAGATCAAAATTAATTTCTTTGTAAAAGGAATACTGGGATCCATATATACCTAAAGTTAGTTTAAATTATATTAAAAGTGATAAAATCTTATTATTTTTATATAAGGCAGTTCCTAAGAAATGGAAAGTAATAGCTCCCAGGTTATATATATTTTTAATTTGTAATTTTTCTGAGTCAATTTTCCTATTATACAGTATACATTATTTTTTTTGAATTAAATATATTGAATATCAAATTCTTTTAAAAAATTAAGTATTCGGGGTTTGTAGAGTTGTTAAAATGAGATGGTAACTGATACATTGTAATTATATTTTAAAGACAACAAACTCTTGCTAGACATATACTATACTACAACAGGAAATAGTAATAATTTATTAATCATATTAAAATACATATAAAATTTTACAAAATCTCAAAAGAATAGCAAGATCTGTTTGCATTTGCTCAAAGGCTATATAGCTAAACAGAATTATGACTATGTTTTTCAGATCTTGCTAAATGTTCTTCTAATACTTTTCTGTTATAGGTGAGCAAAAAAACAATTGACAGGTAGACCAATCTAGGGAGAGGGAGAAAGAGACATAGAGAAGGGCAAGGGAATAAAGAGGGATAGACATCAGTGCTCCCTGTTTTGATGGGTTGGGTGCATGAACTCAACCACCATGAAGTTAGCTTAAATATACTTTTCTTCTGTAGGGATAGGTTTTTCCTTTTTCTAGAACATTAATGGTAAATGATAGGAAATGCATAGGATACATGGTTTATATAGATCTAATACTGAATTACAGAGTTTTTATGATCCTCTTTATTAATAACAATTTTGTACAACCTATTCCACTTCTCAACTTCTCCATTAGAAATCAAATATTTAGTTAATGCTACCACCGGCTGAATTTCCTGTAAGTAGGGAAGATAATTTATGGGTAGAAAAAAATAATGTAGATTCCATACAGATATTAATGGTAACTATTCATACTCAGTTTTATCCCTAGCTTCACAGCTTCCAACAGCATCAGACATTTAACAGTATATCCAAACCAAATAATGCAATGCTGATTGATTAGTTGGAAAGGAATGAATTTGAGAATTCTGAACTATTCCCAAATCTAATAGATATATTGTATATTTTTAAAGCAGAACTAAATAAAGAACAAAAAATACTGTAAAAGAAATTAATACAATAGAGAACTGGTTCTTTGAAAAGGTCAATAAAATTAACAAACCCTTGGCTAGACTCACTAAGGAAAATGAGAAAGGACTCATATAAACAGAATCTGAAATGAAAGAAGAAATTAGCACAGAAATCATAGATATACAAAGGATCAGGGTAGTATGATGAAAGATTATATGCCCCCAAATTCAACAACCCAGAGGAAATGGATAAATTCCTAGAACTATACAATCTTCCTAGACTGACGTAGAAGTGGAAAACCTAAATAGACCCATAAGCAAGGAGGAAATAGAAACAACTATCAAAAACCTCCCCCAAAATAAAAGACCAGGGCCAGATGGCTACACTAGTGAATTCTACCAAACATTCAAAGAAGATTTGGTACCTTCTTTGTTCCAAAGTTCCAAAAAATAGAAGCAATACTCCCCAAAACATTTTATGAGGCCAAGATAACCCTGATACCAAAACCTGACAAGGACAACACAAAAAAAGAAAACTACAGACCAGTATCTCTAATGAATAAAGATGCTAAAATCCTAAACAAAATACTAGCAAATCAAATACAAGAACATATTAAAAAAACAAACATCACAGTCAAGTGGGAGTCATTCCAGTAGCACAAGGATGGTTCAACTTATTTAAATTGATCAATGTAATACACCACATGAACAAAACAAAGAATAAAAATCATATGATCCAATTAATACATGCAGAAAAGGCATTTGATAAGATACAACATCCCCTTATGTTTAAAACACTGAATAAAATGGGTATAGAGAGAAAGTACCTCAACATAATAAAGGCTGTATATGACAAACCATCATACTAAATGGTGAAAGAATGAAGGCTTTTCCTCTAAAATCAGGAACAAGATAAGGATGCCCACTCTCTCCACTCTTAATCAACACAGTTCTGGAAATTTTAGCCAGAGTAATCAGGCAAGAGAAAAAGACAGAATGTATTTATTATACATATATATATATATTATATATGTATTCATATATATATATATGTATACAGACCCAAACTATTTATTCATCTAACATTGTTGAATACCTAGAACTACAGTAGACAGTGTGAACTTACAGCTTGTTCACTTGAGGAGCTTATGGTCCCATTGATGAGACTTGTACATGCATGGTAAAAGAAGGAGCATTATGAAATAGGGATTGCAGTTGTGAGGCTAAGTGCTTAAAGTAATCAGAATGGAGTGATTTCTTCTGTCAGAAGTCATCAAGATAAATTTCAAGAAGGAAAGGGACATGTGAGTGAGAGTTAAAGAGTGCTTAGCTTACTATGTGCAAAAATGACAAAGCTTTGAGGGAAACAGCCAAATAAAATCAAATATGTATAATGAAAACACATGATGTTCAAATCATGCTAATTACATCTAATAGCTTTTCACAAGCAAAACCTAATACATATAAAAACAAGGTTTTGATTCTATCACCCCTAAAACTAGCATCAAAATGAGCTAGTTTCCTTTTAGATCTTATTAGAACATTTCCCAAACTTTGTAATATGAATGGCATTAGTAAGCCATAATTCTGAACGCTGTATTTCACAGAATGCATGTGCAACCGCAAGGCATAAGAGGTGATTGTTCATTTTATCTTATTAGTAGCTTCCCTGGCCTCCGTAGCAGTGCTCATCTGGCCCCCATGTCATGCACAAGGCATGCAGATTGGAGTTGACTCTCAATTACACCAAGTCTTTCTCCAAAGATGACAGTCCAAATACAGTAGAGATAAAATACATCAAGGTTTAAAATAGGCCCGTTCAGCCCCAGTGCCGCTTCATCATGAAATGATATAATTCACTGATGCCTCTGCCTAGCCTAACATATGTTCTATTCACAGCCCTCGTCACTCTTCATTTGTAATTATTTCCCTTTTTTTCCCCTTTACCCCATCTTGTAATACTTTGCTTGGCTGAAGACAAATACTGAGAGGCAAAGAGTATTATCATATGATGACCTGTTCCAGGGTGTTAAACCCCTGTCAAGGTTTGATTTTAACATGGGGTATTGATGACAGTACATCAATTCAGGCATCATGTCCTGAATTAGACTATATTAATTATCACTTGAGTGCAATATGCATGAAAATGCTGTTTCATTGACTAAAAGGATCTGACTGAATAAAAATCCATTTCTCATCTGGTTGCTTATGGATAAAGACATTCTTTTCTCTTTGTCTTGGATTGTTCTTTATTAAATATGATTTTTATATGATTGTATGAATAAATTGCCTTCCGCAACAACAGAACTAGATAGTTGTTTTTTTAAAAAAGAATTTAATAAGTTGTCTACTCTTGGCAAGTCTCTAACAATGTATTTACAGTTAATAATTTAGGTGGATTATTTATAACAATACTGCCAAAAAAGTTCTTATTTTCAGCATTTATGAGAAAAAAGATATTTTCAAATTGTTGCCTCCTTCATTTCAAGAAAATGAAACAAAACTTATAATTATTTTCAGATGATGGAAGAGCAACAAGCTCTGCCAGGTAACAACTATACAACTAAAACTAATATTATTCAACTTCTGAAAGGAAGGCATTCTCATAAAGAATTTCAATGATAGAAAAGTTAAAATTATTAAACTCAACAAGCATACAACTGCATCCATACATATTTGCTAAGAAGACAACTTGATAACAAAAAGCAAAAAAATTGAGGCCTAACTTTTACCACACAAAAGTTCTAGGTACCTATAGTTTCTATGTAGTTTTAACAGAAATATCATGTTGGGCTTAAGAGAGAAATTTTCTAAATCTTCTCAAGTTATAATATATCTTAAAACTTTTCCCAACTGCATCTCAAAACTATCACATAAGCCTAAATTTGAAATATGAAAGTAATAATTTTACCCAAATTTCAGCAAAAGTAAAAAATATATATATTTATTAAAAATATCTTATTATATTTAGTCAGTTTATATATATGATAAATAATTTTCAGTTGCAATGAAAAACAAACCACCTCCTATTTTATTTTTTAGTTAGAGAGAGACAGAGACAGAGGCAGAGGCAGAGGCAGAGACAGAGACAGACAGGAAGGGAGAGAGATGAGAAGCATCAACTCATATTTGCGGCACTTCAGTTGTTCACTGATTGCTTTCTCATATGTGCCTTGATGGGGGGAGGCAGAGCCCACCTGAGCCAGTGACCCCTTGCTTAAGTCAGTACCTTGGGCACAAGCCAATGATCTTTGAGATCAAGCAACAGACCATGGGGTCATATCTATGATCCCGAACTCAAGTCAGCGACCCCACGCTAAAGCTAGATGGGCCCATGCTCAAGCTGGCAACCTCAGGTTTTTGCACCTGGGTCCTCAATGTCCCAGGTTCATGCTCTATTCACTGCATCACCACTTGGTCAGGCCAAAACCACATCCTTCTTTAAAAAAAAACCTGAAATGTTTCTAGCATGAACACCAGCATTTATTAGTAAATATGATTCTACAATTTTCCCCAAAGTGGCCTATTAATTAAAAATTTCACAAAAGGTCAAGATTAAATTTTAGAGTGAAAAATTTTTAAAAATGCAAAATATATATTTGTTTAATTATAAGGAAGAGCTGGGATTCAATAAAATAGAATGATCAAATTTGGCAGGTTAACAGAGTCATCACAGCTAAAATAAGTCATTCCCATTGTCCTTCCCACTAGATCTCACAATTCTAATGTAGTTATTAAAAGCATTGAGTGGATGGTAGAAGGGGGAAAGCTGTGATGATTTGCCCTCAGTAGGGCTCTCTCCCAACAGGACAAGAGTTGCCCCACACTCGAGTCACCAGGTTGAGAAAGGTTGAATCTTAATATCATGATTTGTGAAAGCAACTGATTTCTTGCTATATTCTTTGAACGATAATCATTGAATACTGCACTCAAAACAAGATCAGCCTGACCTGTGGTGGCGCAGTGGATAAAGCGTTGACCTGGGAATACTGAGGTCACCAGTTCAAAACCCTGCGCTGGTCTGGTCAAGGCACATACGGGAGTTGATGCTTCCAGCTCCCCCCCCCCCGTCTCCTTTCTAAAATGAATAAAAATAATAATAATTTAGAAAAAATATATATTAAAAATAAAAACAAAAAAAAAACAAGATCATATCAGAGAACAGGGCCTACATGATACACAATTGTTTGGCCTAGGAGATACTTAATAAACCTTACCTTTGCTTTAAGTTATGAATTGTTAAGTTTACATAAAAATCTACTGTGTAGGAATAAACCTGGATATATTAATTGGGCAAATACTTGGTATGGTGGAAAGAGTACTGGGATAGAAATTATAAAAGTCATAATACACTCCAGGCTCTGCCACTTATGAGTTACATGAAACCAAGACAAATTGTTTCTCTGATGCTAGAAAAAATAATGCCTACCTCCCTGGGGCATGAGTGGGATTATTTCCTAATGATGATCAGACATTACATAAGTGCAGGGTGGTGTTGCTGCTGCTTTTAGTCTGGGAAGAGGGAATAATATGAGGGGAAACCCATGGCAACTGGGAAAGATGTAACAATTGAAGATGCTGACATGGTCAATAGCGTTTCTAATAAAGCTGTTAGTAGCTTTGAAGACTTGATGAAGCTCACTTAACTGCATTATCAGTTTCATATTTTGACTTTTTTGCTGTCTTTGCTTTGTGCATGGTCAGATAATGACCAAAGCAAGCCATTCAGAGACCTATCTGACAACAGTACACACACAGACACACACACACACACACACACACACACACACACACACACTCTCTCTCTCTCTCTCTCTCTCTCTCTACTGGCCTCAAAGGAAAGAAATTTTTCAATTCTAAAATAACTATCCTTGAATATTAAATTAACCACTTAAAAATAAAGGCATTTCAGAACTGAAAATATTGCACTCACTCTTTATTATATTATGAATTCATAATTCTACAGTTATCACAAGACCAAGAATGGTCCATAAAACCTTAAAAACAAGAAAAGTAAAAATACATGTGTTATTCTGCAATTAATAATACATTTTCCTAGGCCCTGGCCGGTTGGCTCAATGGTAGAGCATTGGCCTGGTGTTTGGAAGTCCTGGGTTCGATTCCCAGCCAGGGAACACAGGAGAAGCATCATCTGCTTCCCCACCCTTCCCCCTCTCTTTCCTCTTTATCTCTCTCTTCCCTTCCTGCAGCCAAGGCTCCAATGGAGCAAAGTTGGCCCAGGTGCTGAGGATGGCTCCATGGCCTCCGCCTCAGGTGCTAGAATGGCTCCAGTTGCAAAGGATTAATGACCCAGATGGGCAGAGCATCACCCCCTAGTGGGCATGCCAGGTGGATCCCAGTCGGACGCATGCAGGAGTCTATCTCTCAACCTCCTGGCTTCTCACTTCAGAAAAATACAAAAATATTAAAAATACATTTTCCTTTATTCACAAAACCCAACCCTCATGCACTAAGGAATAACCAACTAAATTACCAGTTAATATCTCATACATACCATCAACAAGTTTTAAAAACACACTTTAATGTAAAGGCTAATTTTAAATAATATGCTCTTACTGTTTATTCCTCTAATACAAATTTAAATTTAAATTTATGGAACTAGAAAATATCAATTCCCATTGTTCTAAGATCACAATATTGTATAATGATAGTAAAATTTAAGTTTTCATGTAACTTTTTATTTTACTTTAAATCACCCAAATTTTATTTCTATGTATGTATAGTAATAAAATGACCAGTCTTTCCTGATTCACGTACACAGGCCAAAACACTTATAGTTAGCTTTGAAAGCCAAAATCTCCCTCTCTCCTTTCCTCCTCCCCAACACACCATTGCCTTTCTTTAGAGCTAGAGTAATAATAATAATAAAAGACCTCATTGCTTGCTAGTGAAAATGACCTATCATTTGACTATGATACCATTGAATGTAGTGTTTCACAACCACCACAATGCAGGATTGACATATGACTATTATAAAATGCCATCACCCTTCCCCCAGTATTTTACAGCCTATTCCCCAGTAGGGTTTCACAATGTAAAATGAACTGAAGGCAACCTGTGTGTTCGTTAACTGTGCTACTTCATATACATTATTACATCGATTGACAATGAACCTCTGTAATATCAAAGTGCAAGTGTAAAAAATAATAAGGCAACTGCTTGTGTAACAAAATCTCACTAACTGCGAATGTGTGATAAATATGCAAGGAGGCAGTTTCTTATTCATTGAAAATGTGGCATGGTACATCAAACAGAAAACCCAAGAAAGTGTTTTGACATGCCAAACTGAATTAAAAGTTGTTTCCACTATCAACAGACTCAAGTAACTTATTTGTGAATGTAAAGGGTGATTATGCAAGTACCAATAGAAAGATGCAAATTCAGACAGTACCAGCAGCAAAGCTAACATCTATCTCTGTAACACTTTTAATTTTAATAAGTGATAGAGAACATGTCACAATGAAAATTATTTTAGTACACTTAAAGTGTGTTTTAGACATCTTCTGCCTATTGGAAGGCTTATATATATTACTAGCTCTCCATGAACAATGCCCCACCTCTCCAGGGGCCTTCAGGATCTTAATTCTTAAAAGAATTCCTTAAAGGGAAAGCTCAAATAATTAGCAAAGCAAAACAGTGTTAATAATTTGAATAATGTACATAGTATATATATATGACTGCACGACAGGTTTTATTTAGAGATAAAAACAAAGAATATAAAATTTAATTGAGAGTTTATTTCCTAAAAAATTATGTCACTAATTCCCAAAATCAAGAATAAATTTGCATTTATGTCCATTTAGTCATCTAGAGCAATATATATATACAATTATAAAACTACAAAATCCTGAACTCAGAAGATGATAAATACATTAGAAAAGAGTTTGTTTAGTTTTGATATGTCTTCATCATTTAAAAATTAACAAAATGATTTAGTGAAATGGATTGTCTGGAAAGTTCCAGGACTATATTAAAATGTATGGAAGTGATAGTCGTATTTTTTTTTTACGTGAGGGAAATGTTCCATTAAAATTTTTGATGAATATGAAATATTTTACTTTCACAGCATGTTAATAATCCTGACCAGGTAGGTAGGTTTACTATTAAATTGTATTATTTTACTCACTCAGACTTCAGTTAAACTTGGAAATAAATCTATTTAGATAAATAAACTCTTTCCTTTTCAGAGGACTTTAATGGATCATTTTAAGAACATACGGAGATGTTAAAGGGAAATTATCAAGACGCCATTAACAATACTGATGTCAGTCTTTAAGTATGGATATTGTGGCTACCACTCCTTTCTAGAATTTATTCAGGTGGTTAATTGACTGAATAATGGTAAGCAAAGAAAGCAGGATGGATAAAACACATGGTCCTGATTCCCAAGCTTTAGTATGCATCCTCAGCATGCTCAGAGAGAGCTACAGACACAGATGCGCAGGCCACATGCCCGAGTATTCTGACTGGGTATCTTGTGGGCTGGGCCTGGGTGTACACACCTATATCCTTGTCTACAGGCCATTCGGATTATATCAATACTTGCTGTCTGTCCCCTCCAGATACTGAGAAGTGAATTAACATGACACCTTGTGACTCACATTCTCTCAGGTCTACTTTCCCTTGTTTACCCCGGACAATCTTTAAGTGAAGTCTTTCTTTTCATAAATAAAATGTAAGTGTAGGGGGCTATGGGTTAAGAAAATGAAAAAAAAAATACCACAGTATAAAAAGTACTCTATTTAGAACATTGTATATTTTTAACTATCTTCCTTCTTCCTTGTGCCTGATGGTGCCACTTCCCTCGCTTCTGTCTTGCCCCTTAACTAACTCACGTTCTTCAGTCCAATACATGATGTCCCTTCAACTACTATGGTGTTTGTTATAACTCAGATTTCAAAAATGTGGTTTACTCTGTGTCCCAAAGCCCCAGGAATAAAAGGACTATGCTTTCCTGTTGAATACGAGACCTTCTGTGACTCGGTTCCAATCTATCTTTCCAGCCCATTCTCCTTGTCTTCCAGCCAGGGTTGGTCACAGTCTCCCCAGATGCCATTGATGTTTCAGCCTTTGGATTATTGCCCACATCATTTGCTTTATGCTAACAATCATCCCTGTAAATCTTTGCCCCTCCTAAATCTGATTTCATTCTCCAAATTCCAGCTCAAGTTCCACTTATTTCTGTAGTAGACTCCTTCCCCTACCAAAAAGAGACACTTTCTTCTTTTGGATCCTCATAGAATCTTCTGCTGTTCGGGACTTAATACATGATATAATATATTTTTATTACTATAAATTTGTTTTCTGCCAAATATGGTAATGTTAAAAGTAGGATCTCCCCTCACCCATCTTTTAAGTTTCCTTTAGTACTTTTTTGGAAATCACACTTTCAGGAAATACTTGTTGATTGGTATTATAGAGTTAACTTCTTTAGTAGGATACTGAGGATCAAATTGCTCTTGGTAGACTAAATAGCTACAGGATCAAAGAGCATGAGTCTTTTTCACTGCAGATAAGACCGTTTAACCATTTCGTGGTAGAGTGAATGAAGATTTTAAAGGGGCTTTTCATACTGAATCTTTCATTATCACTAACACAAATTCAGGTGTTACTCGTGATAAAATAAAATTAAATCCAACAAAGACTTATCGAGTGTTTCTGCTAAGGAATGATACTCTGACCTCAGGTGCTGGAGGGGCAGTCACCCCATGACCCCCCAGAACCTAACATAGTGCTTTATATCAATCACACTTGGAATTTCTGTTCTATTATAAAACTAATTTAAATTAGGATTTAAGCACTTGTGTGAGAGAGAATGATTAGCTATAGCCTCTTCTCTCATGCAGCTTTAAATCTAGTATAGGTTTAAAAGATCAAGCAGTCATTCAGTTTACTGAACTGAAGTAAAGGAAAATCACTAAAATTCCAGAAGAACATGAAATGTATTATGATAATATTTAAAGCATAATGTTCCCTGATGAATACAAAGAATACTTGTGTTTCCAAATGAGATTATTTATTTTTTATTTGTTCAGTCAGAAAACGGCAGAGTACCTGTATTCATTCACTTATTCAACTAGTATGTGAGAGCTAGCTTCATGCAAAGTGTTTCCCTTAATTTGCCTGAGATAAATTCAGGTGCTCAAGCTTAAGAGGCATTTTGGCTATTGTTCTTTTTGGTGGGATGGGGTTGCATGACAAATCTTTTCTATTCAAGCTCTTCTCTGACCTACAGAGAGAAATCTTTGCCATAGACCATGCAAACGAAAATGGATTTAAAGGCAACGTGCACTATATCACCAAATATTCAACTGAAAACCTGAAATGGGTCATTTCCATTCCCAGCCATGACTGGGTGCTTTTCCATTCACTGTGCTCTGGTTATGTTCCTGTATTTCTCACATTCATTATTCTCTCGTGACCACATTTAGGCTCCTTTTTGGTAAACAATAATGCTTTATGTTATATCATCCTCAACAGTTAGCAGAGTGCTCTATATGAAGGTACTCCGTAAATTCTAGTTAAAAGGCTGAAAAACTTAGTTGAAAACATGATTCTAAAAGTGGTTGTTTTGGAGATGATAGTGTAGGATATAAAGAATATAAGACATAATTCTACTCCCAAGGAATTTCCATTTTAGCTGAGGAGATAAAACACATTCTTAAATAACTGCAATACAAAGTATGAAGTGACACGGGTCACAGAAGTGATGCAAAAGAAATGCTGGAGAGTCAGAGGAAGAAGAGATTCCTTCCAGCTGTTCAGCGTCCAGCGTTCTGCTCAGGGCGGTGAGGATTAGAAGATGAGAGAGATAGTGCTTGCTGCAACTGGATAAACAAACTCACTGGTGGAATAAAACAAACACACAGTTTCTGGTATAATAACCTAAAGATGCACATATCAAATCCAAAATGAGTGAAACACTCTGCTATACTGCCAGCACACCAGACTATTCACAATGCAAGAGCATCTGGGAAAGGCTTCACGGAGACACTCAGCTTTGAACCTTCAACAATGAACAGAATGACTAGATTAAAAATGGGGATTTGAGACCGGATACAACACTGGCAATGTCTCAGAAAGGACGTTGAAAAAAGAATATACTATGTAGATGTTTCTCAACCATCTGGAGTCTGAGGTACGGCTCATCAGTTTCTTCCAATGAACCCTAAATAAGGAGAGATAAGGACAGCCGAAGAAGACTCTCATGGTATAAACAGTGGAGAAGGCTCAAGTTGCTGTTAGTGCACAAATATCCCTGGATGTCTTTAGGCTTTGACTAGGGAATGTGATGGTGTGCCCTCTGCTCGCTCCCTTGATCCTTCCACCTCATATGAATCTGTTAAAGACATCTTCCCATATTTTAACTCACTTTCTGACCTCTGACCTTTGTGCTAGATAATTGACATATTGTGTTAAACATTTATGAAACTGGATATGAGTCCTTTTCATGAAAGATTAAAAAGTGCTGTAAAATAATTGAGAAAGAAAACAGTATATGTATACTGAGATAAAATGCATCAGGAAAAATTCAAGGTAAACCTATTCTGTCTTAAGAAAAAAATAGATAAAATGTATTTTTTTTTTATCTGTAAACTTTGCCTATTACAGCTTCCAAACGATAAACCCTTATATTTTCAGAATATTCTTCTCACTGAAATGAATCAGACACCTCTCAATCTATCTTAGGTTCCTATTTTGAATGGCTTGAAGATGTAGGCACAATGTTTATTTTCCTCTCAATTTTATGTTTTGTTGTTGAGATATTTCAAAAAATCAGAGTGCTTACTGAGTTTAATAAATTTGTTTCTATACATGTCTTTGTTTCTAAGTGGATTTTTAAGCAAGACATTTTTATTTATAGTCAATGTAAAAGTAATATGGCAGAAAAACTGTAGAAAATGGTCAACTATTTAGCATACCACAATAAGTTGTGTGAAAATAAAATTGTTACAGAAGTAATTGTTTTGTCAACAGGCTATAAGTACTAACTAGGGTAAAGTTATCCCTAGAAATGATGTGGTGAAAAAAATCTGACAAATTATTGAATAAGAAATGCATACAAACTCTATTGTAGAATCCTGTTATAACAATTTGGAAAGATTTTCAAAATCCATTATATGCAATATATAATAAAAGCTTCTAGTTTTGTTTTGAAAAGCTTCTTGTCATTTGCTTATTTCATCAGAAAAATCAGACAGCCATAAGATTTTATAATGGGTTCCTTAATTGTACTTAATATGACTGACTATGGAAGACACATAATTGTCTATGTATTTATACCAAAATATCATGAAAACTGTGATGTATATTAAAATCATGCAGTATCTACTTTTGTTTTATAAAATTGCAGAAAATTTGTAAATAGCAAGGGTGACCTCCAGTGTGCAATAGGTTTATGCCATTGCATTTTTTCAGTAACAAAATATGTGTATTGGTCTACTCTAAATAATGAAAAAGGGAATTTTCTGTGCCAAAATGAGTTTGTGAGTTCAAAGCAATTCCTTTATTTGCTTGTTTGTTTGTTTATTTAAATTTATAATGTTGCTTGGAAACTGAAAAAAGAATAAACCATGGGAAAACAATCTGTGGCTAATAAAAATAAGAACACTTTTTATTATTTATGATTTGATTAGGACTTATATTCATTAAAGCTTTAAAGAATGAGCTGAATTTACATTTTAATGAAAATACCTAAAGGATATTCTTGAAATGTGACATACTGCCAAGCAAATAGTGAAACTACCTGATACAATTTCTATACACTGATACCACCACTCACACTAAATAACAAACACACTTAAAAAGCTTTTTAGAAAGTCCTCAATATCAAAACCCTTTCACTGTAGACAAAATTTCTTTTTATGAAAAGCTAATGGCTTGCCACATTGTATAATATAATTTCTATTTGTCTTTAATCTCAACACAATAAAAACTATTCACATGAAAAAGAAAAAGAATGATGCTTTCCTCACAAGCCAATCCAACATCACTCACTTCATCTTTTACCCTGCAGATAATACAAACCATCCAAAACTACCAGGGAACTTTTCTTTGCAGATTTTATTTTCATTTCTTTACTTGGCAAACAACCTTAACTTTGGGGGAATGAGGTTTCTTTTGAAAGGATTTTGTTAGTAAAACAAGTTCTGCCTTAGCTAACCAGACCACACAAAAGATCTAATTATATGGGTGCCCACCAAAGCTCCTGCCTGTTAGAGTTAGTGTCACTCAAGCTGTCACCTAAAGTCACTCTTTCCATTAGGCCTATCTGCTTTCAAAGGTCTAGGCTGGGGACGATAAAATTTGCTTGAGGCTGACTAATGGCATAAAAGTTATAAAAGGCTGAGAATGAATTTCTTTTTATGAATATTCATAATAATCAGTATAAATTTCTTAAGTTTGTAGACAGGAAAGAGTGTTATTTAACTGCATGTAATATGGTTTGTTTATGTAATTTATAATATACATGGTGTGTGGATGTGTAGCAAATGTAATATTACTAATAGACTACAATTAATGAATTAATTTTAAAAATCACATTGGTGACAATATGCTCTAATTTTAATGAACTAAAATTTCCAACTATGGTATAATCTAAGGAACGATAATTATTCCTTCAGACGTGTTATGATCTATTTTGTCAATAGCCTGTGTGCTACCTGCTAAGAAATGTCTGAGCAGGCCCTGACATGATGGACCCTAATGGTTCCAAAGGAGCCATTATTGTCTATTGTGTCAATATTTTGCATGCTAAAGAGGATCCATAGAAGAGTTCTAAGCCAGGCCTTTTCATATTAGACAGTAATGATGACTCAATCTATTATGTCAATAATATGGTTTTAAAAAAAGTCATTTTCTTGAGTGTATACAATCAGTCTGTCAGTAGGAATGTTTTGTCAATGATCTGCTTAGAGTAGTCTTTGAGTAGTCTCAGAAGATAGCATCTTTTGAATCTTTCTAGAATACATTTTTTATTCTAAAAATTTGTTTTTGTCATTTTATTTTTTTATTCTTTTTTTAAGACTTTATTCATTTAAGAGAGGAGAGAGAGAGAGAAGGAGAGAAGAGGGTAGAAGCAGGAAGCATCAACTCCCATATGTGCCTTAACCAGGCAAGTCCAGGGTTTTGAATCGGCGACCTCAGGGTTCCAGGTCGACACTTTATCCATTGTGCCACCACAGGTCAGGTTTTATTGTCATTTTAAATGTGGTATATACATACCATAAAAATATTTGGATCAAAAATTAAATTCACCTAACCAAATTATTTTCACACCTCCCTACCATTCAAGTCAAGTTAGATTCTCCAGGGTCCTCCAAAACATTTTAGATAACTTTGTAAATAAAGAAGGTCCTTTTATTTTTTTCCATGAAGGAAGCAAATCAAAAATATCAATGAGGCTTTGAACTTAATTTACACCAATACATGTACCCCAAGTGGCTCAGCATTGAAAATGTACCAGTACTCGTTACATGGTTTAACCAAAGGAAGAAAAATTAAGGCCACATATCAGAGTCTATGTTTATTTTTGAAGATATCATAAATGATGATTTTACTTTTGAAAAAATGATTTGTTAAGATATAAATTAGGATTCTACTTTATTGAGACATCAATCTTGAAATATTGATTATATCTTTAAATACTAATAATTATTAAGTGATACTTAAGAAAGCAGAGGTTACCTGTAAAATAATATGTAAGCAAGATAAAGCATGATACAGTATTAAATTATATTCCTTTCTAACTTCTTTCAAAGCTGCATTTTAGATCGAGAGTATATTTATGGCTTAATAAATTGACTTATCCTAATTATTTGTTAAAAGCCTGCACTGGCAAAATGCCAGCTATATTCATGCACCAAGTTTAAGATCAAGAATTTTTAAAAATACTGTAGTTTCAAATGCCTTACACTTAAAATAGGAATTCTAATAAAATGTCTCCTTTTGTAATTATATACAAATGGATTAAGTATCATAAAAAAAGTGGATGCAGTGCTTTCTTTGTGTGTGTATTGATTTTTAAGAAATAGTTTCTCAGATGTGTCAGACATGCCTAGATTTTTGAGTAAGAGAATTTTTTTTAATCTTGGCTCTGTTCTTATAAAGCAATGTTTTGGCAAAGTCGGCAAGTTCCTTAAATGAAGATCTTTTTTCCCCCTCCCTTTTGGGTATCAGGAGACCATTTTAATTCACTCACCAGCTAAATTCTCAACGGGACTGCTATATACGGTAACATAGGAACCAATATCCTGGCTATCAGTTTTCATACCGCCTGGCCAGACCTTTACATTACGGCTGCCCCACATTCATTGTTCTTTCATTGTGTCTGTCAGCATTTCCTGACAGCGCATTATGGACCACATGGCTACACAGTCAGTATCAATCAGTCCACGATCATGCAGATATAAGTAGCAGACTATTGATAATGGGCCTTAAATCAAATCATCATGGTTTAAACAGAAGATTCTTAAAAGGCAGCCATCTCATAGGAACTCCTCCTTCCCTGTACGTGGTACAAACCCCACAAGCCAGTTTCTACATTTACCACCTACAACAAAAAAAAGGTGGATTTATTAAACACGCATCCATCTTTAACACATATCACCATATAAAATGAAGCATGAAAGTGAAGGTAATTTATATACCTTTTGCTCTATCTTTTTTTAAAAAGGTGCAGAAGTAATATAGACTGTCTCCTGTTATACTAATGAACACAGCTCCCCCTCGAAGCCCCACATACACCTCTCATTGATGATAGCAGTTTTGTTGTGCTTTAGAAATGTCTTACTTCAAAAGCATTTCAAGTTGATATGGCCACTTAACAAGAAAAGCGAGAGAATTCATGGAGTTTAGAAGTATGCTACACAAAACTTGAGGCACCGTGATAAAAACAAAGGCATCTAATTTTTCCCAGACATAAATAATAAAACAAAACAGGAGTTGCATGCAAATTTAGTAACATAAAATTTAAGGTGATAAACAGAATGGAGGCTGGCTTCTTGTTTAGTATTCCTTAGTTATCACCATAATTGCTGCATGTCTGTCATCACAAGCAAAAGAAAAAAGTGTCTTTCTCAGCTGCTCCCCTGCTTGTTTTGTTCGCTGTATTCTTGTAAAGTGGGAGAAAATAAGTGTCATTTAATGAATAGTGCTATTCTTTGTCTGACAGCTTCATATCTGTTAGGTGTAGGAGGCCTAGTACTTTCTTTTTCTGATAATGTTTTTGACAGTGTGCTAAATTCCTCCCCCAAAAGGCCGGCATGTATATTCTGCTAAAAGGGGCTTCATCTATCCTGAATGGGTGCCCTCTTTTAACCCCCTTCAGCTTCTGTTCTTACATTAATTGAGCTGATCAGATTGAGCATATGAATTTGTCTTTGATGTATTCGTATGTTTAGTTGATGTTGCTCTCTCTCCCATTGGCAGCGGACAGAGCTCTCAAATAGGACTGTTGCCATGGTAACAGGCAATAGCTAGGGATCTCTTGAAAAATATTTTTATTTCAAAATTCAAACTGGAAAATTCTCACTGGATATGGTTCTCAGTTCTAAACGTGTCATATCTAATGATGAATGCAATTAGGAATCCCACTAGTGTTTTAAATAATAAATTAGCCTAATTTTCTAGGCCTGGCATGATGACATACAAACACTAAAACGGCGTCTTCTTTTTTAAAATCCATGACAAAGGACTTATTAATGACTTTTGTTCTTAAGATTTTAAATTAAATCAGATAGTAGGCTAATAATGATAGCGCTTTCTATCTGCTGAAAACCAGAGGCCTAGAGGTAAACTTATTATTATTTTTTAAAAGAAAACACTTCAAGCTGCTTTAATATTGGGTTATTTCATTAAAAAAGCAGGTGTAGAAATCCTTCTATAAATGTTGAAAACTATAGCAGTTGGTAAATCTCAGTGGATAAAAAAATGCCCATAGCCATTTTTAATTACTGAGCATGAAATAAAGGATGGATGGTAAACATAAGTTTTATAGATCACTATCATCTTACAGTGGGAGAGTTCTCAAATTCTTACAATATTACTTGAAATATCAGGAAAAAGTAGCAATAAATACTTCAGAATAGGATATAAATTGTAATATTTTAAAACTAATCATACAAAGCCTGGCCTGTGGTAGCGCAGTGGATAAAGCGTCGACCTGGGAACACTGAGGTCACCAGTTCAAAACCCTGCACTGGTCTGGTCAAGGCACATATGGGAGTTGATGCTTCCAGCTCCTCCCCCCTTTCTCTCTCTTTCTCTCTCTCACTCTGTGTCTCCTCTCTAAAAAATGAATAAAAAAAATAATCATACAAGATTATACAATTTCAGTTATATTAATTATTGTTTCTGCCGCTGTGGGGCTCAGGGATCAATGAACATTGATGGACAGTTGGACAGTTGCAAGGGTCCGACCTAATCTGTAATCACATTAGAAGATTATTAAAGGCAAACCAAATATTTCTAGTCCTTGAACTCTTTATTTTTATAGCATTTTTTAGTTCTTTGATATCTGTTACTGTGTTATATGTCAAAATGCAGAAGTTAGCTGTTTGATATTAACTCACTAGCAACAATACTACATACTTTCTTCAACTTTGGGTTAAAACAGTCAATATAATAAAATCAAGCAAATCCATGTATATTTTGAGTTTGTCTGAGTAAATCAATCTTACTCAAACTTTAAAATGTCAGTACACGTCTGACCAGGTGGTGGCGCAGTGGATAGAGCGATGGACTGGGATGCAGAAGGCCCCAGGTTCGGAACCTGAGCTTGCCGGCTTGAGCGCGGGCCCATCTGGCTTGAGCAAGAGCTCGCCAGCTTGGACCCAAGGTCGCTGGCTCCAGCAGGGGGTTGCTCGGTCTGCTGAAGGCCCACGGTCAAGGGACATGTGAGAAAGCAATCAATGAACAACTAAGGTGTCGCAAAGCAAAACAAAAAACTAATGATTGATGCTTCTCACCTCTCTCCGTTCCTGTCTGTCTATCCCTCTCTCTGACTCTCTCTCTGTCCCTGGAACCCGCCCCCCCCCAAAAAAAATATCAGCACACAAAATAACCAACAGAAGTTAAATTAAATCCACAAAAATGAGTGTCTATAATACATGAGTATTCCCACATTAAATATGATTTTTCTTCTGTACATATAAAAAAATCTGTTTAAAGAAAGAGAAAAAAGATAAACCTATATTAGTAGTCACTTATTTCTACTCTTCTATTATTATTATGTTCTACATAATAATTTTGTTACTAGGGTCTAAATAGGATATAACTCTTACAAGTTTTATTCTAGGTTTTGTTACTAAACCACCTGAAGTATTACTTTTCTTACTCAAAAATTGAAGTGTAACATTTTCTAAAATACCAAAAAAAAAAAAAAAAAATCACACTTCTTTGTCATATGGACTGTAGAAAATTAGCAAAGAATGTCTATGTTTCTATTGGTAAGTAAATATTTCTCCCCTGAACTATATTTCTTGTTGATTTCATCAAAAAATCCACAGTGAAGACAGTAAATTCGAATCAACTTCAGAGTTCACATGAAGAGCTGTGGCCTCCTGAAGCTCTTCTGGAAAGTGAGCACATGCCTAGACATGCACCTCACGTGCTGCCCGAGGGTAATATAGAAAGAATCCACTTTGATGAAGGGGATACACTGTTCTTCTACAATAAGGCTTCACTTGTTTTTCCGTGTTTGAGAAGTATATCTTCTTTGCATTTTTTCAGAGTGAATAATAACAATTTTAAAAAGTTTCTTTTATTGTTTTTTAAATTATCATAAGAAAGTAAAAAAATATCTTGAAAATTTCCCTTCATGCTCAAAGCTAACCACCCTAAAAAAATTGCCACCTTAAAGCCAATAACAAGGTATACATTGTTTCAGACCTCTTTATATTAAAACCATTTTGAAAGCACTGCATTTTATTTATTCTCTATCTTATGACCTATGACAGTATGTGGTATGAGAAATGAAAAAGAGAGCAGAAAAGTAGTTGTTTCACCTCTCAATCATCAACAACCACAACCTGGAACAGGGAGGAAGTACATACAGGTGGTTCCATCCCCAACACAGACCCAACCTTCTAAGAGCCTGGATGTCACATTCCTCCATGTCTTCCCATGGTGTGGGAGTCTTCCACGGTGTCAGAGAAATTTCCGTGATGTGACTAACGATCCAGAAGTGACAGTGAATGCTCCTCTGCAGAGTACCATATTGTCAGGTTGGGTGGTAAAAGGAAAGCCCTGCCTTTAAGTGTTTAAATATTTTGAAAACAAAAAGCATGGTGATGCCAGTTTATTCTCTTGCTCAGCACTGTTCAGATCTACTCCGTATACAGAGTGGCTCACTGACTTTAGCACTCAAGACTTAAATCAGCTCCACAGGCGTCTAGTAAGCCAAAATGAAAGCTAAACACATTGTTCCTGAAGCCTACGCTGCATCCACAACTGCAGGGAGATAACTTAAGGACAATTTACCTCAGAATATAGAAGGTAGTACAGGGCAGTGAAAAGAGACCCAGATTTGGAGTCAGAATGACAAGGTCAGACACTTCTCACTAGCATACAGACCTTAAGTGACCTTCCTGAGACATTATGTCTTCATCTATAAAATAGGGATCGTAATATCAGCCCTTCTCCTAGGGGTACTGGCAGTAAAAATGAGATAACAGATACAAACATGCTTTAAAAAATATATGTGGATTATACTTAACCTTATATTCTCTATATTTTAAATATTAGAATCAAGCATCTTGATTTCACCATGTAAGTTATGTTTCTCCTTAAAATCTTCAAGTTTATACTTATCATAACTAATTCAGCTTTATATCACATTAAACTATAAAACATTAATTTTTAAGATAATTTTATTATGGAAAGTGTTTGTTTTAGAAAGTAAATTTAAAAATGTCTAATTCCTATATTCCATTTTTTTCCTGCAATGGAATATGATTTTGAAATCATAGATTTAGAAAATGATTAGAGACTGAGTCAAAGGCAAAAAAGAAATATTCTATGATTAAGTAAATTATAATTAAATAAAAGAATGTATTTTGATATAAAATCTCTACTTTTCATATTTCAGAAAATGATTATCTAAATCATTTATTAGATTTATCATTAGTAATTATTTCTATTGCAGATTGTATATACATATGTAATGTACATATAATAGACCAAAATATGGCAAGATGTGGCTATAAATACACAAAACAGTTCCTCAAATGTAAATAAATTATATTCTGAACTTTTGTAAGTAAATTGTTTATTGAAAACTTGGGATATATATTTTCTCACAGAGATAATATTAATATGATGTGGTAAGTCCAGACTACATCAAAAAGAATCCATTTGACTCATAATTTACCACAGAGATGAATAACCAAACACGAAGAAGTTGAAAATGCACATCTGCCCTTGCAGGTGACCCCAGGTTCTCCCACCAACTATTGCAGAGTTGGAAAGAGTAGGTGCTACAACAGACTGAGTTCTGAAAGTACAGAGAGTAGATGCCAATTTAGAGGAAAAAGCCAAACTCAAATGATCAGGAACGGGAATAAAGAATAAAGTCAGACATTATATATTCTATAAAGGATTAGTAAATATTAGCCAAAAAACATTAAATAGAAGAGTTAAGCAGGCTGGCACTTGTAGAGAGCAGAGGAGGTTGCAGAGTGAGGACAGGACCTGGAATGTTGGCAATGTGGCAGCAGGGGTCGGTGGAACGAGACGGGAGACTTGAGAGGAATGTTTCCTCCTGACAGCACCTTTTCCTGTCTCCACAAAGCTTCTCTGGGCTTAGTCCCAAATCTACCAAAGAGCAAAGTGAGAAGCATCATGAGTCACCTGGACATAAGGAAGATACATTTCTGAAAATGGTAGAACCTGAGTTGCTATTGAGGGAGAAAGGGAAAGGAAACAAGTGAAAGAGAGGGAGGGAGACCCAGAGCCATGGGCTCTCTGTGAACATCTGTAATATAAGTGATGAAAGTGGTGCTCGAGAAAGATAGAGAGTGGTGCTTGGTCACCAGCCCGCTCCCTAACAGCCTCACTATTCCACTGACCATTCTTTCTCAGTGACCTAACTGGATCTCCCTCCTTCCAACTTCTTGGTGTTAGAGTACCCTGGGCCTCAGATCTCAATTAAGATGATTCTAATCAGTTCTATCATGGCTTATAAATGCTATCTGAACTATGATTGTGGCCACAATAACTCCAATTCGAATCTATCCTTTGAGTTCCATATTACTATGTCCATCTCCCATTCCTCCTATGTGTCTAAAGACATCTCAAATGTACTATGTACAAAAGAGAATTCTTTTATTTTAATATTTTATTTATTTATTTATTTTAGAGAGTGGGGAGAGAGAGAGAGAGAGAGAGAAGTGAAGAGAAGCAGAAAGCATCAACTCCCATATGTGCCGTGACCAGGCAAGTCCACAAGCCCAGGGTTTTGAACTGACAACCTCAGGGTTCCAGGTCAATGCTTTATCCACTGTGCCACCACAGGTCAGGCCAAAAATAGAATAGATCCCTCTCTCCCCCAAACACAATCCTCTCTCACATTTTCTCATCTCAATAAATCAAACCCTCATTCACACAGTTGTTCAGGCCAATAGCCTGGGAGATAACCTTGATTTGTTCCTCTCACACCTCACACTTAATCTATCAGCAATCCTTCAGGTTCTATTTTTCACATGGTTCATTCAACTCAGCATCTTCAAATAGATGCCAAAGTCCAACCACTTCTTAATTCCTCCGTCTTTCTAATTCCACGTGGGACTATTGTTGCAGCATGATAATTTTTCTTTAATACCCTTTTCATCTTTAAAGTTTCTTCTCATAGCAATCAGAACAATGTTTTAAAGATATGTCACATTATATCCCTTCAAGCTCAGTACCCTCCAATGACTTTTTATCACACAAAATCAAAGAATTTCTGTGATCCGGTCTCTGGTTGTCTCTTTGCCCCCCTCTCCTTTTTCCCTTCATTCACTTTATAGCTACAGTCACAATGGTCTTCCTACTCTTCCCACACTGTTTGGAGCTTGTTTCTGTCTCCAAACAGAATGGCATGTGGTTACCACTGTCTGATGTGCTCTTCCCCAGAAATATTCATAGCTCCCTCCCTTATGTAAAATATACTTTCTCATAGATTCCTTCTATGACTGCCCTACTTGCCTACTTAGAGTCACCTCCCCTCCATACTCACATGTTCTTTATTTTGTTGTAGCCTTTATTACCACCTGACATTATTTTACATATTCATAAGTTTATTGTCTTTTCTATTATTCAAGTGTAATCTTTATGAAGTAAAGATTTTGATCAACATGCTCTCTACTGCCCCACTCGGAGCCTAAGATAGTCCTGACCCAGTTGGTACTCAGTACATATATGTTAATTGCTCATTTTAACACCCCAAATCTTTTGTGTTTTACAATAGAAAAATAGTAATTACTCATATTGACACTTAGAAATCATGTTTTACGGAAGAAAATGTTATGTTACATGGCTTTTAATCCATCTTTTAGACTATATTTGCATGATTATTATTTTTCTAGTCATTTCCAAAACCAGCTGGATTTTGCAAAAGCAGTTAATACCGTTAAAAGTAAGTACTTTCAAGAATTATACGTTAGAAGAATTAAAAATAAGGACTGACAAACTCTTTACTCTTATATTTGTAAAATGTGTTCTGAGATTTAAAAAGTAATTATATAACTCTTCCTACAGAGATTTTGTTAAATAATTTATTTTTGACAGTTTGTATCACAGTATTTCACACTGTATCTGGAGTTCTGAATGAAGATATAAATGGCCTACTATTGTGCTTTAAAGTAGAAATTCTAAGAGTAGGGTAAAGTAAAAAGAAAAAAAAAAAAGAGAGGATAAAGAGCTTCCTTATATTATTAGGTTCAATAACAAAATTATTGGCTATCTCGGATAAGTTTTCTGAATAAATGCTAAAATTCTTCAAAAATTATAAATGTGAGCATTGGATTTTATTTACTTAGACCACAAAATCAAAATTATTGGCATGAATACTATTAATAAAAAACTACTAGATAGTGCTTACTTTGTGCCAGGTTATTATTTGAAGTCTTTAATTTGATGATTTCATTTACTCCTTATAACAACCTTACAAAGTTGCTCCATTATACAATGAAAACACAGAGGCACTGAAAGGTTGGCTGCTCAAACCGAGAAAGTGGCAGAGCTGAGAACTGAACCTAAGTAATCTGGTTCCAGAGCATGTAAAGTTCATTGCCATGTAGTTATATTACATTCTGTTTGCTCTTTGAACCTGCCAGCAAAGAGTACTTCAGTTTGCAAAACAGAGGTTTTTATATGTAAAGTGAAATGTGTATAATGCCTAGAAAAGTAAGGTTTTATTATAAAAATTAAGTTACAAATGATTACAATTTATAAAAGCCCATTATTAAATTTATTTCTTACTCTAAATTCCAAACAAACTATGGACATTTTACCAACACACACATATTATTTAAAATTTGTTTTTATATAATACAAACAGGGCAAAAGCTACACAAAAAATTTAAAGAGTCATGCTAACGATGAATCCTGCTTCTAGGGTCCTAAAGACTAGAATTTTGTTGACTTTCCCCCTAATTTCTAACAACTTTGAGATTGCTCTCATTGAAAAGTACAAATAACAGAGATAAAATATTTCAGGCTTTAAATCTCTTTTCAGAATAGGATAGTACATATGCAAGAAGCCATAAGAGGCACAGATTTCTTAGCCATCTATCTTTTAAACTCTTAAATAATGTGCCATTGGTAGGTTCTTCTTTGTACACAGACAACATAAAAAGATCAGAAAATAATAGTCTGCAATAATTTAGAGGGTGTCCAGAATACCCAAAACTAATCAAGTTTACCCATAAATAAAGTAACTGCTAAATAAGACCATTATCCAGTACCTATATAAGCTAATAATTTTTTAAATCACTATAAACTTCCTCTATGTTCATGTCCAACACTGCATTCTACAGGCATGCTTTGCACTCCAGCTGTAGCGGTAAAATTACTGAAACTATAATTCTCTTAATATTTAAATAATATATTAAAATTTAATTTCCAGCACCTGGAAGAATCTGTCTGTGCGCCAGCAAACGAGGTAGCTGGTCCTGGAGCTCCTGTACATATGGGACTCAAAAATAACCTATCACGAATAATTACTAAGCTGGAGCAGCTGTAGTCACCACAGTAGTCGTTTAAAAATCAGGTCAAAGTTGCTTGAATTCTTTTCCATTTTCAAGATACTGCATGCATAAATTCTGTGATATTTATCTTTTTATATTTTCTGCTTTTTGACAATTCTTTATTTTCACTGATAATTGTAAACTGAGGTGAAAAGGAGAGCAAAGGCATCTTGTGAATTATTTTTTTTAAATTGGGCATGTTAAAAAAATTAAACTTATTTCTCAGGTTCTTTAAATGATGTAATTTTATGGTTCAAAACTATATGTATTTGTTAAATCTGTCTATAGAAAAATTATACATCCTGTAAATAAACAAACAAAAATACTTCTGTTTTTTCATCACTGTGTATTTACGGTTTTCAAACACATTGTGTGTATATAAAATGGGTCTACGTATAAATACACACATACGTCTTAAGAAGTTCTTCAATGTACTCATTCTGTATTTTTTTAAATTATGATGACACATGGTCCACATATAAAAGAAAATTTAAAGCTTTTCATTTATTAAATTTGAACAAATTACTTGGGGAGGAGACTAATCAATTGAAGATTCAAAATATTTTCTATTTTATACATGTTGATTCACACCTAAAAAAATGAAACATTTTAAAGAATATCTGACACAGACATAATTCCCAAGCTCACAGCCCTATCCGGAACTGGGTAGGTATTATATCTCTCTTCTCTCAGATCAGCATTTTTAATATACATTCTGAGAAACAAAAACTCAGTAGAGCCTGGAACAGCTTAGGATTTCTTCCCATCTCTTTCGTTTGATTCACATCGCTTTATCCCTAAGCTCTAAAGAAAAAGAAAATTATTTTGAAAAGTGTATTTAGTAAAAAAAAAAAAAATGCAACAGTAATAAATTCCTTTCAAATAGAAATTTTAATTGTTTTGAGTTTATTTTTAGATTTCAGATTTTTGGATATTGAAAATGGTCTAAATGCCTGTTTTTGGAAAGCATCAAATGACATCCTATACCTGATATTTAAAAAAAAATAAAGATTTCTTTTTATTGAAGGGAAATATGGGAGTTAGGGGAAAGGGAAAAAAATGTACCAAGAATTTATACACTATTACCTTCAATCATTTTGATGCAAGTCATTCATACCACCACCATGCTAACAAGACATCCAATTTACTAAACAATGAATACTGAAAATACATTTAAAAGGTACAAATGACTGTCCAAAGAATGACACTGAAAAATATTAAGTAACAGCTCTACCTCAAGATAAGCCTCACCATTAAAGAGTTTTAATGAAGAGAGCCCTCAAAGGCTAAACCAGGAGGCATTGATTAGATTGCCTCTAACTTTGTGTTTTGACACCTTCGTCTTTCGTGGCATTATATTGTCTCTGTGCATCTCACAAAGGAAGCATTTTACTAGGCCCACACAAGAACAGGAGACAGCAATGCTTATAAAAGAGACTGTCAAGGGTGTGAGCCAAAATGGGTCTCATTTGGATTTCAAGAAAACTCCTAATGCATTTCATTACAATGTATGCGAACCTCTGAAAAGAAGGATGGATTGGGATTCTCATCCCTATTAATTTATTGAAATGGATTCAGTATTTTTCTTGTATATCAAGAGAGACCATGTGTTTCAAGCAAGGTAACAATATTATAGTCCCAATAACTAAATATGCTATGATTCAGTATGCCCTTCTGTGAGATAAAGAGGACGTAATTTTCCTGATAATTGGGATTTGAGTTTAAAAATAAGTCTTACAATAGCATGGCAACAAATAAATATTCTTTGTTACTATCAGTTTTAAAGATATGATTAAGCTGCTATACAACACAGGGATTGATTCAGTCTTTGTTACCAGAACAGGCTTTTTACCATTTGAAATCCTATTTTTTTCCCACACCATTATCATTCACATATTGACTTTTTATTTCATTGAGGAATTGTGTGCATGATGTAATTAGGATAACACCAATGAAAGTCATATTTTATTAAAAGATAGTGAAAATAGAAAGAGACAAAGTCACAGCATTTTAAGAACTGTATTATGGTCTATATACACCTTCCTTCATAAAAATGTTCTAGTCATCCAGACACCCATTAAGTAATTTTTTTTAAAAGTACTTATATTTGGCTGATCCATTAACTTTATTAGAATGATACCCACCATTCAAAAAATTTCATTCCATAACCATAGAGAAATGCCATGATCTAATGCTCTTAGACATCCTAAATAATTTCATAAATCTACGGGACTACAAATATAGGACATATGCTCTCATTGCTCTTTTAACACCATTAACATTTAGAGATGATTGATTATGTTATACGAACAACATTCAGTGAATTCAAAGCTGATCTATTTTTTATGTAAATCATACAACCTGCTAGTCAAATTAAAGGTTAAATATACATAAAGTCTTAGAATAAAATAGAGATAATCTTTCACATAGAACATGGACTCATGATATACATACTCAAATGTAATAGAAACCATGGATTCACAGGTTGCTTACTAATTAAATCCAGAAAAACAGCATGAGAATGTCCTCCTTATGTTGTTATACATTTCATTCCAAATGGGAATAATTTATCCACAGCTAAGTAGAATTACAAAATATAGCTAGAAAACACAATTGGAAATAAATGTACATTTACAAACTTGGAAAGAACCCTGTATAAACAAATTCATATTCATAATTTACACTTTCCCATAGATGTGACTATAAAATAGGTGCAGTAGGAGTACATGTAAGCCAAATATTCAGTATGTATATATGAATGTTGATTTATGTGTACACATATATTCTTTAAGCAATAGAAAATTATATTCAAAAAATTCTAACAACAAATCTCAATTGACTTTTAGTATGTGATTATTTTTATAAGAAAGTTTACACATCTCCCAGGAGTATATACAAGAGAGGAATTTTTTGATGATTGTAATTGGAATGATGCATTTTTCTTATTTCTACCATGGCAGTCCTAGTATTCTCAAGAAGAGCCCATTATATACAAAATATAGTAAGTTACCTGTTGAATAATATATTTGAAGTACTTATAATTAATGGGGACTTACCTAAAATCTACATGTGAATACATATTTTGGCCTTAATTTTTATCATTGCATTTCTTCAACTGAATATAATTTATAATCTACTTACAAAGCAGTTAATGTCAGACTTTTTTTCAGAATTTAACAAAAGTAGCTATACCATCTTTATGATATAAACTTTATGGCATTCTGAATAAAACTGACAAGTATAATATTTGATACTCAAAATAAGTGATATACTTATGTTAATTCACCTTTGTAAATATATTACGTGTTGCTCCGTTTTTTAGACAAGGCTTACATTCATACTACAGACGTGTTGAAAAACACTGTATTTACTCTTTAATAAAGAAAATAACTTTACCCACTCTCATGCTTGTTCTATCTCAAAGAAAATCAATCATCAAATGCTCGCTTCCAAGTTTTACTTGTTAAACTGCCCATTTATGAGTGTGGTTTGGCTCAGCAGAATTTAACTCAGCACCATTTCTTTCATTATTATAATTTTGTACGTTTCGTCAGTCTTAAACTTAGGGAGTAGAAAAGTTACGAAAGTTTATATGTGCTTATACACAGCATTTAGTGTTTCCAGTTAAAATATAGTGTTAAGATGCAGTTAGTACCAAGCCACGAGATTTTTTAAAACAGAAAGACTATATCTTTCTGTGGTTTTTTAAAGTAATGGCTTGATTGATCCTGCTGACTAAGGCAATTGAATCGGTTGTCTAAATGGTGGTAACGTCAATGTCAGATACGTGGTTATCTTTTCATCTAGGCCCATTCTTGAATGTAAAAATCAGATGTTTGAAGGACATTTCACTGACCTGTTATGGCCTCTATAACTCTCAAACACAATACTAGTATTCCTTATATAAGTGCCACATTTTGGATAAAAACCGTTTTATCAATGGTGCCTTTGCGACATCTGGCGGTCCTTAGGATATATAAAAATTACTCTTTGTTTTTCCAAATCTATTGGTACTTGAAATTCCAGTCCAAAAGCCTTTGATACCCCCTAGCGGGGGCACAAAAGCACTCTGGCCTGTAAGCTAGGACGTGGACTACCATGAATCCATATGGTGCAAAAGGTCACAAATCTTGAGATGTGGTGACATCATGACAATAAGACACTTTCTAGACAGAAGCTGACCCATTTTGAATATAAAAAGGACCCTGATCACATGTTCCCACACATTTAAAACGATGGAGAAAAAGAAATATGCTAAGTGCTCTATGCAGAAGCTGAACACTGTGTTTGAGGGTACCTATAATTCTCACACTTAAGAAAACTACCCAGAGATTTCTGGCAACACTGCTTTAAATGATCTAAGAGTCCTGGTTTTCTATATGTTGACATGGAGCAAATGTTAATAAGCAGGGTGGCTAAATGTTAATAGCAACATGGCTAAATCACAAGGTGCATGATTCTATGCAATCTTTGGTTCTTTTAAAAAATTTTAATCTATCCATATTAAAACTCACTCTACATGTTTCTGCCTTTATTTATATTTCCAGTGAAGCACAGAACTTGAATATTACTTTATTCACAAGAAAACACTATCCTTTGAATTTCTGTTCTTGCTCTATAGGAAAATTAGTATGAGAAAGGGGGAATAAAAACTCATTTGCATCTCTCCATCACAGACTCTACAGGTGTATTTGTTGTCCATACAGAAATCATGACTTTGCTAATTCTTCACTCAGTGGGAGAAAATTACATGTACTATACAGTTGATTTTTCATTTTTTTCTGAGTCTTGGTGAAGTAGCACACTTGACAGCAATAAGATCAAATTCAAAAGTACTGTTTTGATTCTCCATTTTCAATCTTCTTTTCAAATATTTGTCTGAAAATCTATATTATTTTGATTACAAACTAATACTTTCAAGAGGTTTTCCGGAGAATAAGAACTCATGTTTTTCAGATTTTGTTTTATAATCAATATTTAATATGTATCTCATGTCTGATTTTTTCAAGTGATTAATAGTTTATAAGCAGTAACTGTAACAGATAGTGGATTCACTTCTCCCGCCACAGTACTAAGACTGTTTTTATATATACCTTACTGAGTTATATTCATAGATATATTTGTTCTATAACTGAATCAATTTATTTTCATTTGTAAAGAACATATAAAAACTATCCCTGTAGAAATGAGTTTGAATTTACATGCAATTGTAGAAAATTTCATGTACATAAAAATTTCTCAGGTGTCTTCCATTAGTTTCATAACTTCTCTTAAAGTGGAAATAAATTCTTTTGATAGTATTTATAGGTTGAAATTTGAAATAGACATAGTTACTTATATTTTAAAATTATTCTATATTCTCCACTTTAATAATGCAGAATCATACAGAACAATAAATTTCTAATACAATCTCTAGAGATTGATATTACATTCTCTTGATTATTTAAAAGGATCTTGTTAAATTGAGAAAATATTGTGATATAAAAACAACCACTATGTGTTATTTTTTAAAATATGAATAAGGGAATAAATAATCCACTATCACTATATCATTTGCTAATAATAAAGTAAAAGCTATAATGTAATATGTTGAATAAAATACACTTTATACAATAAAATAAACATAACAATGTAAGCTAGAAAAAAAATGTCCACAAAATACCTAACAATAATATGACTTAAATCTTTTCAAGTGTTAAAGCAATAATTTTAATCAAAAATAATAACAAATATACAATTCACCCATTTATTATTAGATACTACACTAGCATGTTTCCCACATGATTACATATATAAATATAAAGAGGTAAAGTCATAATTATAAAGTAAATTTTATTGTTTTCTTGAGTTTGTCTTTTAGAAACAGATTTGTAGGATGTTATAAGAATTTTTACTATGCATCTGCTAAGGGCCACAAAAAGAGTATCATAATAAATCTTGTGATCAACTCTAAATACAAACAAATGAAAAATTTGCCACATTATCTAAGTATTTATTAAAGTTATTTTGATTTTAGAGGCCATATTAAAACAGCATAAAGGAGAAGACAGAAGGATTCAGAAAGGTAAGAAAATAAAATGGAAATAAGCAAATAACTAAAGATAAAAGATGTTATACATGAAAGTCATTGAAGGAGATCCAACATAAGCATAAGTGGTACCCCTAAAAAAAGAATTAAATGAATGCAGTTGGAAAATATCCAAAGATATAATTTAAGAAAATTTACCAGAAATAAAGATTTGAATATACAAATTGAAAGAGCACATTTCCTTGAAAAAACTGACATAGAATGACAAACACCAAGACATGTTGGTGAAAGAATTGATTTTCAAAGATGAAGTAATAATTATTTCACCTTTCAGGTAAAAATATCAAGCTGCTAAAGAAGAAAAAGAGGCCGGCTCCAAAGCTATGTACAGAAACAGTGGAGCTATGGCTACAAAATTTTCTGAGAAATGAAACATTATCCAGTAAATACAGGGTGGGGCAAAAGTGGGTTTACAGTTGCTTGTATGGAATATAATAATTAACAATTAATAATACAAGAATAAACTCTGTTTCTTGTACTCACAACTGTAAACCTACTTTTGCCACATTCTGTATATAACCAGCCAAGCTGTCATTCAAGAATAAAGACAATTGACAAGTAAAATGTAAATATGAAATATTCAAGAATGACAACTATCACGATTCTATCTCAAATATACTACTAAAGACGGAATTTCAGATAAGAGATAAATAGATATAAAACATGGCAAAAGAATGACAATGAGAATTAGATCCATTTAAATATACAAGTAAGATTACAATTAGTGAGATTATGGTTAAGGAATATAAATGTTAAACCATCACAATTTATAAATAAGTAAAACTTTCTCAATAAGAACTGAGAAAAAGGCTGACCATAAGGTAGGTGCATTAATTTCTTTATTTTCTATATGGGAGGTCAAAAGATACCCTTCAATTAAGTACATGTATATTTTAAGTTATAACTGTAAATAACCAAGAAAAATAACATATTCAATTAAAATTAGGTGGTAAAAAGAATGGAGGTTAGAGAACAAAGGTAGGAGAAAGTTGCAGATACTGATTTTATGATTGTTCATTGTGGAGAGTTAATGGATAAGACTAAAAATATAATTTAAGTGTTATACAAAGCTATAGTTACTCAGTGTAGTCATTAGAATAATTAACAGCAGCAAACAACAATTTGTAGAGGAAAGCTGAGTGGCTAGAGGACATGGAAGAGGCCTTCCCTTTCATTAGTCACTAGCTGTAATTTTAGATTTTTATACTCAATCTATGGCTTCACTTGTTATTTACTTAAATAAATATAAATACTTTTTAAAAGTTGAAACTATCTCACATGTATTTAATATGTCTTAATAACAAAATATAAATCTTATCATTGGGTCTCCCACACATGCATTCACCCACTAAAACATTCTTTGCTTACTTTATTCCTTCCACTTTGGGATCTCCCCAGCTTCTTAAAAGTTCTGAGCTTCCTCTTGCTACCAGCCTCTACCTCTGCTATGCAGACAGGCCAATAAGCCCCAAATTGCATTTTGTAGGTGTAAGTGAGATGCATTCTAGAGTTAATTAACCAGGAAGAAATTGATATTTGTCATAGGAAGTGATACTAAAACTGAGATCAGAAGAATAAATGGGATTTAGCTAGTAGAAGAAACCAGTGAAAATATGTATAGAGTAAGAGGACACTAAGCAAAAGATAATAGAAAGGGAAAAGCCTGACATAAGAGAAAGCAAAGACTTCTGGGAAACTGAGTGAAATGTGAATCAAATTTAGTAAAATACTTATGGAAATAATGTTTTACAACTAGGTTGAATTTCATCCTGGTAAAACAATAAAGGGTTTGAATATGAACTTAAAACATGATTTTATACACTATCAATCACATAGCATAAAATACAGTAAGTTTTATTATACATCTGAGGCCTTGAATAGTTTCTGAGGTACATGATAAATATTTATTAAATGAATGAAATTTAAATAGCATAGACAAAATGGTCACATTGTGATCAAATTATTTCATAAATTAGAATTCATCAAGTGAAGCCCTGATAATCCTACTTTATATTAGCAACTAATGGAGTGCTTTGTTGACTCTGTTCACATTTAAAAATGTAACATATTTTAAAATGTGGAGTTCTGGGTCTGGGAAAAATAGAGTAAATCCATTGCCGCTGATCTCCCACAATAATACAGTTGAGGTCACTAGACAAAATAACAAACCAAAACAAAACACTACCCAAAGACTATATAAAAAGTTAGTAATAGCAGACAGATTAGGGAGGGAAATTTGTATTTGAATGAAGACCAGTATGGTGGCAGTGAAATTCCTGCGTTTTTTCCCTCCTTTTAGATCCTGAGGTAGATTGAATTCTACAACAGGTGTAATCAGCAAAAATGTATAGAAAAGGCCATCCTTCTGGCCAGAGGATAGGAGAAAAAAAGTCACTGCGAGCCAGAGAATTGAACATATTCAACTTATTTTTCTCCTCTTCCTCCTGCAGCCCTGCTCTGTGGCAGCTTTAACCACCCATCTGCATTATTGTGGAGCAGCAGGGTGAGCACTTAGGAAAAACTGTCCTTCTGGGTAGAGGAACCTGTAAAAGGAACCAGCAGAAGAAAAGCTTACTGTGCAAGAATGCTGGGTAAATTTCTGTCTCCTTTGTTTCTCGCCACTTCATCCCAGGTGCCAGGAATAAAGAGCTGCATGACAGTATGATTGACTTAAACTCTCA
Source organism: Rhynchonycteris naso (assembly GCA_037038555.1). Taxonomy (NCBI): domain Eukaryota; kingdom Metazoa; phylum Chordata; class Mammalia; order Chiroptera; family Emballonuridae; genus Rhynchonycteris; species Rhynchonycteris naso. The sequence continues at coordinate 139,481,426 of CM073000.1, forward strand.
GAGAACTCAACTTTTTTGGCCAGAGGAAGAAAAGAGGCCCCTGGAAGTTAGAGAGTGTAGGGAGAAGTTCTTGAGAGAAGAAAGAATAAGTAAAGCAATCCCTTATTTTGTATATAAATTAGTGAAAGTCTCAGGCTCACTCACATGCTATGTATTTACAAAAGCAGCACAGCAAAAGCTTTATTAATAAAAGCAGACCCTAAGGGAAAGTCTGAAACTGAAAATCTACATGTATTAGCAGATGACAGGGAATGATCATATTTTACTTAGTATGTTCTGATTTGTAGTTATCACTGAGAGCTACCCATTTTACTGGAGGCCTGTCTTTATTAGACATAGTTTCAAATTTATACAGGTTTAATAAGATAATTGGGTAGATTTCTTTATTATCAATAAAAAAGGTCTCATAGCATAAAAATCATTTCCTGAAGATTTAGGTCTGGTGGTATGATGAAATGTAACACTTAATATTTCAACTTCTTCAATGATGTTCTTTTCAGGTTATTCATATTTTTGGTAAATTTCAGTGATAAATATTTTTTAGAAAAGTGTCCAATATATCAGAACATTCACATTTATTAGAAAGTGAATATAATTTCTAGTTTTTAAATATCAATATCTGCCATAATCCTATTTACAGGGGTGGGTAAAAGTAGGTTGTTAACATGGAAAATAATACAATAATAATAAGCGAATAAATTCTGCATCATGTACTAACAACTGTAAATCTACTTTTGCCCACTGTATTTAACAGGTAATATTAATTCTCTCTGTTTTCTGTTATATTTAGTATTCATGCTTCCTTTTTATTAGTTTGTTGATATATTCATAATTTTTTTTCTTATTTTCCCTTATTTTTAGGGAGAGGAAGGGAGGCAGAGAGACAGACTGCCACATACACCCTTACTGGGATCCACACAGCAAGCCTACTAGGGGGCAATGCTCTGCTTATATGGGGCCATTGCTCTGTTGCTCAACAATGGGGTCACTTTTTAGTGCCTGAGGCAGAGGTCACAGAGCCATACTCAGTGCCTGAGACCAACTTGCTCAAACCAATAGTGCCATGGCTGCTGGAGGGAATGAGAGAGAGAGTGAGAGAGAAAGAGAGAGAGAGAGAACGGAAGAGGAAGAGGTGAAGAAGTAGATGGTCACATTTCCTGTGAATCGAACCTAGGACATCCACACTCTGAGTCAATGCTCTACCACTGAGTCAACCAGCCAGGGCCAAAATGTTTTTCATAAACCTCTTATTAGAGCCAACAGAAGCCAGAAAAAAGTGGAATGACATATTCAAAGTGCTAAAAGAAGGAAACTATCAACCAAGAATTCTGTATACAGCAAAACTATCCTTTCACACACATATATATTATATATATATATATATATAACATTATTCTTATAACATATTATATATAGATATAATATTTATATAATATATATGCAAGAGAGACAGAGACAGGAAGGGAGAGAGATGAGAAGCATTAACTTGTAGTTACATCACTTTAATTGTTCATTGATTGCTTTTCATATATGCCTTGACCAGGGGGTTCCAGTCAGCGACCTTGAGCTTTAAACCAGCAACCTTTGAGCTCAAGCCAGAAACCATGGGATCATTTTGATGATCCCATCCAGTCAGCCTGCACTCAAGCTGGATAAGCCCTTGCTCAAGCTGATGACCTTGGAGTTTAAAACCTGGGACCACAGCATCCCTGGTAAATGCTCTATCCACTGTATCACCACTGGTCAAGCTAAATAAATATTCTTAATCTTTTCTTTATGCATTTCTCAGTTTCTTTTAAATACATGAGTTTATATAAAGCAATAATTAAAACTATAAGACATTGTTAAAAGAAATTGAAGAAACAAAGAAACAGAAAGAAAGATATTCTGTGTTCATGGATTGGAAAAATTAACATTTTTAAAATGGCCATATTACCTAAAACAATCTACAGATTCAAGGTAATCCCTATCAAAATCCTAATGGCATTTTTTACAAAATAGAACAAAAATCCTCAATTTTTTTTGGAACCACAGAAGACATTTAATAGTCACAGCAATTTTGAAATAAATGAATAAAGCCAGAGATATCAAATTCCCTGATTTCAAACTACTACAAAGCAATTTTAATAAAAACAGTACAGTATTTGTGGAATAGATACACAGTTCAATGGAACAGAATAGAAAGCCTAAGAAAAAATCTGCACATTTATAGATAATTTGCAACAAAGAAGCTAGGAACATATAATAGAGAAAGGAAGATATCTTCATTAAACAGTGTTGGGAAAACTAGATAGCAACATGCAAAAAAAGTATAATTAGACTACTATGTTATACCACACACAAAAAATAACTCAAAATGAATTTAGTACTTGAATATATGATCTGAAACCATAAAATACATTGAAGAAAAATAGATGCTGCCTGACCTGTGGTAGCACAGTGGATAAAGCGTCGACCTGGGAACACTGAGGTCGCCAGTTCAAATCCCTGCACTGGTCTGGTCAAGGCACATATGGGAGTTGATGCTTCCAGCTCCTCCCCCTTTCTCTCTTTCTTTCTCTCTCTCACTCTGTGTCTCCACTCTAAAATGAATAAAAGAAAAGGAAAAAAAAGAAAGAAAAAAAAAGAAGAATAGATGCTAAACTCTGGACATAAGTCTTAGGAATATTTTTGTGGATTTGACACCAATGGCAAGGGAAACAAAACCAAAAATAAACAAATGGGACTACATTAAACTGAAAAGCAAAGGAAGCACCAACAAAACAGAAAGGAAACCAACCAAATGGCAGAAGACAGACAATATCTGCCAATGATATTTTCAATAAAGGGTTAATATCCAAAAACTATTAAAAATGCATACAATGACAAAAGAAACAAATAACTCAATTTAAACAATGGGCAGAGGATATGAATAGACATTTTTCCAAGGAAGATATACAAATGACCAAGAAGCTCATAAAAAGATGTTCAGCATCATTAATTATGAAGGATATGCAAATCAAAACCACAATGAGATATCTCATACCTGTTAAAATGGCTATTATCAAAAAACTAGAAATTAACAAATTTTGGAAAGGATGTGGAAAAAAGGGAACCCTTATACACTGTTGGTGGAGGTGCCTCAAAAAATTAAGCATAGAACTATCATGTGATCCAGTAATCCCATTTCTGGGCATTTATATGAAGAATATAAAACACTAATTCAAAAAGATACATGCACTCCTATGTTTGTTGCAGCATTACTTACAACAACCTAGATATGGAAATAACCTAAGGGTACATACATCTAAGGATAAATAGATACAGAATATGTGAGATGTGTGTGTGTGTGTATACTTCTCAGCCATTTAAAAAAGATTAAATATTGTCGTTTTTGACACCATGAATGGACTTTGAAGATATTGTGCTAAGTGAAATAAGACAGATAGAAAAGGACAAAGAACATATGATTTTACCCATATGTGGAATATAAAAAAGTTAAAAAGAAACAAATGATAAAGCTAAATATAACAAAAAGCCTAATGGATTCAAACAACAGATTGGCAGCTAGAGGAGTTGGGGAGCAGTGGGAGGACAAAATGGGCAAAGGGGGTCAAATTTATAATGATAATGGGAACTAGACTTTTGGTGGTGAGCATGAGCATGCTAAAGTATATATCAAATTACAATGCTGTACACCTGAAACTTACATAATGTTATTAACCAATGTTACCTTAATAAAAAAATAAAGAAAAAAATAAAATGCTATGTAAGAGTTTGCTAAAGTTCTCTATCTTATAAAGTAGATGCCTAATGAAATCAGCACATACTATGCTTTATATGGGGATAGCACATCTGTTCACAGCTTCAGCAAATGGGCGACCCCAGCATCACTATCACCACTATTTCCATCATCATCATCATCATCATCATCATCATCTTCATAAAGTACGTCTAGCTAATCTCGACAAATCTGAGTCATGGGAGGAATCATTTGTCACAAATATGATGATTTCTATGTAATATAAAAGGCTTAATCTGCAGATATTAAGTAAAGGGTAAGTGTGACTATTAATGGAAGAGATGTGTTAGCATTTTCACTCTGTTATCTTTGTTCTTATCTTTTTCCAAATATTTTATACAAAAATATCTTGATTAAGGGAGGTGGCAAGGTCAATGAAAAGTACCTGCAATTGCTTTTTTAATCTCATAAAGCAAAAGACATTGATATCTTAGAATTATTTCCACTGTTACATAAAACCAAACTAATAGTTTTATTTATTTTAATAATTTGGAGACATCTGAATGATCAACACAAATATATTGAGGGAAATAGACTTCTGTTATCTCAGATTAAGAACAACCTGATGGATTTGCATCAAATGGATTAACTATTTTTTTTCTTTTTATTTATTCATTTTAGAGAGGAGACACACACACACACACAGAGAGAGAGAGAGAGAGAGAGAGAGAGAGAGAGAGAGAAAGAGGGGAGGAGCTAGAAGCATCAACTCCCATATGTGCCTTGACCAGACCAGTGCAGGGTTTTGAACTGGCGACCTCAGTGTTCCCAGTTCGACGCTTTATCCACTGCGCCACCACAGGTCAGGCATGGATTAACTATTTTTAAGTAATAGAGCTATGGTGAGTAAGCAATTAAAAATTTGAAGGAATTAAGTGTGCCTTTTCTTTCAATTAATATTGTGTTAAACTAGTCAACAACAAGAATTATGAAATCTCAACAGAAATACAAACCTAGTCACATTTAAACCAGTTATAAAATAAAAAAGAACAATATATATGAGTTTGGGAGGTCAGTATCCAAATATCACAGTAGAAGGCTGAATTGGGATTATCAGACATTAAAATCTTTGATGTTTGGAAGTCAGTGATAGGGAGGCTCAAGTCAGAACTTTGAGAACTACAAAAAGATGTCGAGACTTAGAGCAACTATAACAAAATATAATCTCTGCATTTACCATAGTAATTGGTAACAAACTGAAGTTGTAAAAAACAAAATCTTAAAAATTTATTTTCATATTTCATTATTTTTAGAAATTTAGGAGAAGTTTCAGATAGGTTTTCCCCTTTGAGATCAGGAATGAGAGAAAGATGATATGTCTATTCAATATTATATTGGTGATTTTAACAAGGGCAAGGTAAGAAAAGTCTAAGAAAAGCTGTTAGGTTTGAAAAAAGGGAATTAAGATATTGTCATTTCAATGATATGATTATTTAAATAGATAAAAATTTTTTTAGGTAAGTTATTAGAATACATGTTAGGTTTAACAAAGTTGCCAGATTCAATATCATCAAGCTTTATATTTCTATTTACTGACTAACTGAGAAGCTATATCCGGCAGCATTAGCTACATCAAATGCTTAGAAATAAGTTCTAAAGTAATATCAAATAGATACATATACAGAACATAAAAGTACATTTTTAATAAGCCGTATTCATAGCTTGAAAGATTTAATTTCATGAAGATATCAATTACCTTCAAATTTATCTATAGATATGAAGCAAATTTAACCAAAATCCCAACACTACTGCTTTTAAAATATATTGACAACTAATCTTAAAATATGTTTAGAATTTGGGGCAGGGAGAGATTTCTTTAAAACAGTAAGAGAATATCCAGAAAGAGACATTGTTTTCTAAATCTTAATACATAAAAATTAAAAGCTTCCATTTACCAAAAAACATCATTAAGAAAGTGAAATGACAAACCAAGGAGTAGGCGATATTTGCAACAAGGTTTGTATCGCCTCATTCATTCTTATAATCACCTGTAAATTTTTTGTATTTTTTCATATAAATTAATAAAAGAGAAAAGAGCAGAAGAAAAAGAGGCAAGAGAAAGACATTTTACTAAAAGGACTCTCCAAATGCTTAATAAATATTTGAAAATAAAATTTACCATCATCAATAAGCATACCTGTCAGAATGGCTAACGCTACATTTGTACTGGTGAGAATATGATGCAGTGAAAACTCTTACATACTTTCAGCAGGAATGTAAAGTGGTACAATTTTGAGAAATCACTTGGCGTAATCTAAAGTTGAACATATACATACTCTATTACCCAGCAATTCCACTTATAGTCATATACACAAATTATCTACACATAAAACATTAAGATTCATTTACATTAATGGTATCAGTCACATTATTCACAATAGGTAAGAACTCAAAACAATCCAAATACTCATCAACAGTGGAATGGATAATAGATTAATGTAGTCATACAATGGACACCATACAACAATAAAAATGCACAACTTCAGTTATATTCAACCACATGGATGAATCTCACAAACATAATAGTGAGCAAAAGAAGCCAGAATAAAAATAAAATGTATGATTTCCCTTATGTAAAGTTTTTTAAAAGAGTAAATTTAATAATCAAAACACCAAACAGAAAGTTACAAGTGTTCACAAATGCTGCAGTTGCTGTAGAAAACAATTATGTTGTTGGTTCCTCAAAAAAATTAACATAGACTTACCACACTATACAGCAATTCCTCTGCATGGTATATCCCGAGCAGCACTGAAAGCATGGATGGACTAGAACAGGTATTTGTACACCAGTGGTCATGGCAACAATATTCCCAATTACCCAGAGGTAGCAGAAGCCCATGTCCATTAACCCAAGAATGGAGAAACAAAATGTGGTCTACACATTCAATGGAATAATACACAGCTTAAAACAGGAAGAATATTCTGACACATACCACAACACTGACAAACTTTGAAGAAATTATGCTTAGTGAAATAAGCCAGTCACAGAAAGACAAATATGATATAATTCCACTTATTTGAGATACCTACAATGGTGAAACTCATAGAGACAGAAAGTAGAACGGTAGCTGCAGAGTCTAGAAGAGAGGGATAAGGAGTTATTGTTTAAATGGTACAGAGTTTCAGTTGGGAAGGTGAAAATGTTCTGGAAATGAATGGTGGTGATGATTGTACAATAAAGTAAATGCATTTAATTCCACTGAACTGTATACTTAAAATCAATTAAAATGGTAACTTTTATGTTATATATAGTTCATCACCATTATATAGTATTAGAAGTAACCATAGTGATTAATTTTAGGGGAGGAGAAGATAGTATTTAAAAAGGGGTTCGGGGATGCTTCATGGGTGCTGGCAATGTTCTATTCCTGGATGTTGGTCATCAGTGGTGGTTAAATAAATGATTACTATGTGATAATTTATAGTTTCATATTTAAGTTTTGTGTCATTTTCTGTTTGTCATATTTTACAAAAAGTCCTTAAAATAACAAATATAAGGCATATATATACACAGAAAAGAAAATATTCACATTCCATGTCATTATACTTGTATTTTGCCAGCAGTCTCTAGTGAAAAGGATATGGGCTTTGGAGTTAACCCCAGGCCTTGGACTTGAATCCCAGCTTGGCCATGTGTGGACAAACTGTGTGACAGTCGTCAAATTTTTACTTCTGTATCCAAAGACAATGAGACAGCCTTTGATTTTCTATATACCATTTATAGGAATTTAACTGCACATCATACAAATGCTTCCAGTTTCATCCAAATCTACTGTTATATTATCCATATAATTATACTAGTAGACACCACTATATATTTTTATTATTCATTTCATTAACACTTTGCTGGAAAGAATCTGGATATATTTAAATGCCATTCTCAGAGTTTTATTATTAGTAGAGAAAAAATTTTTGTTATTTGAGGAAATATATTTATGTACTAAGTTAAAATAACAAAATTATTAGGTGCTAACATTATAGATAAAAATAAAGGGTCATTAGATGTACTTTAAGGCATATTTTTCAATGATTTCAATGTCAACATCTTTTTTGAGAGAGAGAGAGAGAGGCAGGGAGAGAGATAGATAGGAACTCTGAGCTGCTCCTGTGTGTGTGTGCCCTGACCAGGGAATTTAAGGAACGGCAACCCCCCTGTTCTGGGAAGACATTCCATGACCTAGAGCCTTTAGACCAGGGCTTAATTTCATTGTTTACTGGCAAACAAAGAGAGGGTGGAGGGTGGAAGAGAGAGGGGCGGGGGGGGGGGGGGAGGGGGGGAGGACTGGAGGCATTCATTTGTTGTTTCACTTAGTCCTGCACTCTTTAGTTGCTTCCTGTGTGTGCCTTGACCGGGTATCAAACCTGCAACTTTGTTGTTTCAGGGTGATGCTATTAACCGACTGAGTTAACTGGTCAGGGCCAATGTCAATATATATATTTTTAAATTTGTATTGAATTTATTGGGGTTACATAGCTTAATAAAATTATATAGATTTCAGTTGTACAAATCTATAATATATCATCTGTACAATGTATTGTGTGTTCACCACTCCAAGTCAAGTCTCCTTCCATCATCATTTATCTCCCTTTACCCTTTTCTCCTCTCCCCATCCCCCCTTTCTCTCTGGTATCCCCATACAGTTAGTTATATGTGTCTGTGGTTTTTCTGCTTAATCCCTTCATCATTTTCACATTATAATATCTTTTTCTACATATTTCCATTAAAATAAGGCCCATTCAAATAAACAGAATAGTTGCTAAAAGTTACATATTGACACACAGTAAAATCAGGTGGTGAAAGGAGAAAATTTTTAAGGATGTTTAAAAACAAATGTTTTGGGCCTGACCTGTGGTGGTGCAGTGGATAAAGCGTCAACCTGGGAACACTGAGGTCGCCAGTTCAAAATCCTGCACTGGTTCGGTCAAGGCACATATGGGAGTTGATGCTTCCAGCTCCTCCCCCCTTTCTCTCTCTCTCTCTCTCCCTCTCTCTCTCTGTGTCTCCTCTCTAAAATTGAATAAATTAAAAAAAAGAAATACTTAAAAACAAATGTTTTGATACTAATATGAGCACAGAATATTGTATGTAAATGAAAATTTTAAACACATATCTTTGAATTGGAAATTTTATCTTTATTATTAAATACTTTACTTTCTACTCTATCACACTGTCTTATTTACTGTTCTCCATTAAACTTATTTAGTAAAAAGGATTGCAGATGAGATAGAATTTTTAGTATTTTTAGTACATAAGTTGATTCTCAATATACAATTCTCATTCTTTTGTACCCTTTCTGTTATATTCATATATTGCTATTAATTCTTCAACTATTTTCAAATCAAAATAATTAGTTATTGAGACCTTCTTGTGTGCAAGTATCTACACCTAGAGTAAATCAGCTTGATGTCTCCCTAACCAAGAATTCCCAGGAGAATCTTGCGTATAACTGTAAGGCCAGTGGTCGCCACCAGGGCCATGCATGGATTCAGGCAGACGGTAAAGGAACTGTGGAGCCAGAAAATGGTGGGCCATCCGGTTTATTAAGAGTCTCATACTGGTGGACTAGAAAACGGGCACAGAAGACCACTTCCCTCTCACTCCCAGGGCTCCTAAGCCCCTCAGCACTCCAGATTCACCCATTCCCCACTCTTTTGGACTCACAGGCCCCCTCCAGCCTCCGCACTACCCCTCAGCACCCTCCTGCAAAACTGGCAAACAATAGCAAACAATCACCCCTCCTCAGGCAACAGGCAATCTGCAACTTGCAACCTGCCGCCCTGAGGTCAAGAACCCTCAGCCTTCCATAGACCACACACAGGGCGCTGCTCCAGTACAAGGAGCAAACCTAAAAACAGTTGTTTACCCAACAATAACAAACTGTAGAAATATCAGAGTTTGTTCAGTTTTACTTAGGCAACTGTGAAATGGGCTACAATGAACTTATTTACTGTTGTAAAAATCTGCCCTGCATAGTTTCTTTAAAGTAACTTTTCAATATCAACTTAAAGTCGACATAGAGTAGTAATCATAGCATTTTACAGAAATTTATTATATACAATACTGTAGTAAGGTACCAAAAAAGCTGAAAAATTAATATTGATATTCTAGGACAGGGGCCCATACTTTTTCAGCTTGCGAGCTACTTATAAGATGACCAAGTCAAAATGATCTACCTACAATAAAAATGCAAAACATAAATTTATCTCTTCTATATTATCATTATTTAAGTTACTATTATTACTATTTAATATTGTGTATTCTTCTTTCACCTTTCTCCTTCTCAGCTCTCTTTTCGGAGGAAAGTCAATGTCATAGTTTTTATGAACAGTCTGAAAAAGCCGCTCCACATTTCCCTTCTTTGGAATAGCAATGGCACACAGACAGGTGAGGCAAACGCACTTAGAATATGACATAGTGAAAAAAATCCCCTCCCGTTCTGTATGAAAGTGGTAGGTTTTAGGCTTCTTACTCGGACCAGCTATGGCACTCATTTTTATACCCTTTGTTGTATTTAGTTTAAATAAATTGAAGGCTAACTACGCAGCAATGTAACTGAACAAGTTAGCGCGGTTTAACGTGCATGAGTAGGGTGTCAAAAGTTCAGACATCAGATTGGCTACCCTGTATGCCAATCAAAAGACAAATGTCTTTTTAATGTCCTGCAATCTGCCCACACTTCCTTGGCGATCGACCAGTAGATTGCGATCTACGTATTGAGCACCTGTTCTAGGAGGAAAGGTCAGACTTTCCTGTCCCATCCTTCTTTTGGGGAGGGGAGGGAGAAAAATGTAGAAGTTTCCGGCTTGCAAGAACAATGGGTCATTTAGTTTTAAATCTAAAATAAAGGCTAATGGAGAAACTTCTTCTCTTTCAATAAAAGACAGAATTTATATACCACCCTGCATTGATTGTAGTTCCCCCTTCCTGGAATCTTGAGAGTAATATACCTCTAGGCAAAGGAGGGAAGATGAACCCTAAAAGATTTGTAAACATCTTTGATTGTGTTACTTTGAAAGTCTTAATGTTTCTGTGTATCCCCTAAACAAATGTTGTAAGCTTGTGCCATGATGTCATGCTCTCCCCTGCCCGTGTGTGATCAAGGGTATAAAACCATCCCCTGAAATGTTTCTGGTGCACATGACTTGAGTTTGCAACTGCCCCATGTCAGCCATATGCAGCCAGCATATTCAATAAGTCTCCTCCTTTAATAAAACTCTTCAAAATTCATCTGGACTTGGTGTCTCTATGTAAACCCGTGGAATTGAGATATGGGTACTTTACAACAATACTAGTACAGTGTGTCCGTAAAGTCATGAGGCACTTTTGACCTACTGGTCAAAAGTGCCTCATGACTTTACGGACACTTTATTTTGGCTGACAGAGATTGGCAAGAAATGTGAATTAAAGTATGACTCCTGAATGCTATAAATTGCTATTTCTATCTTCTTTTTGACATTCCAGTCTATTTAGTTGTTGTAGTAATATAATGTTACAGTAGTTATATAGAAATGCAAAATAAATGGAAGATATATAAAAGATATAATATTAAAATTAATTAAGGAAATCAAATAAAGTTATGCCATCTGGATAGGAACTAATATAGTGTGTGCAGATGTGACTTTCAAGCAGGGCCGTTAGTGTGTGTGTGAAGTTATAGATAAGAAGTGGCTTGACATCATAACTCTGTAAGTTAACATAAACAAGAAGCTTCCCTAGGAACATCTTAAAAGTGGCTTGATGTAACATTTCAGTAGATTAACATGAAAAGGGCTCCCTGCTAGGAACTCCCAAAAAGGTGGTTTAAGATGATAATCTTGTAGATTGACAACTGTTAGAAAGCATTGACCAGAAAAGGTACTGAAGAGAGAGGCCCATGCTGCAGTAGTCACCTAGACTGCAACGTGAACGTGGACTGTCTCCACACTGCTCTGAGCTCTGACCAAAAACAGCCGCCAAAGAGAGGAGCACGCCAACGGGCCCCTTAAGCTGTACCCAGGCATGCCAAAAGGATTTGTGAGTAATAAATTGCCTGTATGATTCTTGCAACCAACTTTGTGTTTGGGTCTCGTGTTTTTCCTCCAATGACAGTGTCGGCACTGACAAGTAGAATCCTCATAGCTGCCTCAAGAGTAGTCTAGAAGAGGCTGCCAGCCCTGCTGATAAGCAGCAGGAGTGTCCCACTGCACAGGGAAGTCGAATCAGGGATGCCTGATGGACATAGAGCTTGGGCTCTCCTGGGACATTAGCGTAAATATTTATTCATATTTTTTCTAAAAAATAGAGAAACAACTAAAAAAGGTTAAAAAATGACATATTTAATTTAGTTTATTTTTAATCAGAATTGTCAGTGAAGAAAAGCATTTAATTCAGGTAATAAACTTCATAAAGGATGTTGTAAAGTCCTGCTATTTTAAAGAATGTTTCTGCCTTTTTCAATATTAAAACGTTTTTTAAAAAGATAAAATGAGGCCATGGAAGAACTTAATAATTGAACTACTTTTTAGTGGATGAAAATACGATTTATATGTTTTTTATGAACAAGTATGGGTGTTATACTTTTTGTACACTCTGTCTTTTCCTATACCAGTGTAATATATGCAGACCAATATATTGGCCTTTGTATATTTAATGTTCTCTTAGTTATATTTAAGAGATCAAATTCTACCTCAAACAATGTTATTAAGGTATTTTAATTTAATTTTCAACTTAAGTGGTCACTGCATTTGCTATTGCTTAAAACATTTAAAAATCAATAGAGTGGATTTTTAAAATATAAGGATTCACATTATAATGGTATTTACTAGGATGATATTTAAATGGCAAATAAAAACTAATAAGATAAAAAAACCTGTCCAACCCTTAACAATCACTTGGGTATCTTTTAAGAATTCACATTTCATTTAGCAGTTCTTGGGTGGGGCCCAAGATTCTGCATTTCTAATGCTGCTGTTCTTGGACAAGCTTTGAGGGGCAAGGTCCTACAGGACCCACAAAACTTATAACTGCACCATGCTTAATTTTATTTCCACTTCTCAAGGAACACCAATGTACAACTCAATGTTTTTAAAGTGAATAAAATGATACTGCAATGAGAAAGCAACATATGAGTCACTTGGTGCTATGCATTAGCTTCTATTTGTACAAAAATGAAAAATACAAATTCCTGTTGGAGTTACCAAATAGATATGGAGCTATCAGACTTACTGAGAGGCACCACATATCACATATACACTGCTCACAAAAATCAGGGGATATTTCAAAATAGACATGAAGTTATAAAATATCCCCTAATTTTTGTGAGCAGTATATTTTACTAAATTTCACTGAAATCCTCTCCACTCTCCACCCAACTGTAAATGACATAGTCATTTGAAAATTTATTGTCATTTTGTTGCAAGACTCCTGACGAAAACACACATTAAACTTAAGGCTTAACTTGACTTCCTTAGTGATATACTATTTAAAAAATAAACTAAAACAAAAATGATGATTCCTTAGAGACCAAAAGAAACACAAAAAGCAAAGCAGTTAATATGGAGTAGAGAGTTTTAGTTAAAAATAAATAGTGTACATAGTCCTTCCATTAAAACATATATAGACATTTCCTTATAAATAGAACACTTCTGAATGATGCAACTCCAGCTAACACACATGCTAAAAAAATTTTCACTACTGATAAATCTGACACAGGCAAATTCCATCCCATCCTCCACCCTTTCATGTAGTACAAGAGAATAAATTTTTAAAATCAAGAAGATCAAGCATTTAAAAAATAAATTAAGAAATAAAGATATTTTTGCGAAAGAAAGGAATGCCAAATTTGGTTCTTTTTCAAGAAATTTTAATATTACGAAATAAAATAAGCAACATTTCATAGAAAGATTTTGGAGGGTATTTAACATTTCATTTTGTCTTAAAGACAAAAGATTGGGATTTTGCTGTGTTAAATGTTTATGGATGGGTCTAGTTTGACAATTTAGCCTGTCGGATGTGACTTTCACAGTCTGTTGGCAGTTCATAGGCAAGCCATCACACCTGTGACTCTGGGGTTGATTAATGAGCCTTTCAGCTCATTGCTACCATCTGAAGGAGGGCTATGGCCTTTCTGAGCTTCACTGGTTTATTCGCTTTAAACTGCATTCCTGCTGAGGTGTCTTCCATAAGAAAATCACACCTGGTTAAAGCTAATGAAAACTTCAATATGTCATTTTCTAGACAAGTCAAAAAAGCATGTAAAAATAGACAAAAGATGTATTCAAGTAACATGAATGTAGTTTTGTCATAACTTGCCAATCCAAAGACCAAAACAAAAAAAGCTTTCCTGAGTGACATATTTCTGTGTCAACTTTTAGAGTGATAATTTAGAATTCTCTGGGCTATAAGAGGGCTTCTACAATGCCAGCTCATTTGCAATACACAATTGCTATTTTCATCAAAACTATGAGGTTCTAGTTCCTGATGAGATATACATTTCACTTTAATTATCTATAAACAATTGGGAAATTCTTAAACCTGTTTCAAGTTCCTCAGCTTTCGCTGGTTCACTTCAAGTGTATCTGGGACGATTACAACTTTGTCTTAAGTGCAGGGCAACACTGCAGCTTCTTTGTCCCCAACCCTCCTCTGGAGAATGAAGAACCTTTAAGACAAAAACAATTTCCTCCCTATCCTCTTAAAATCACATGTTAACTAGAGAAGAAGGGGAGAGGGAAAGGAGGAAAGAAAAGAAAGAGAGAGGGAGGGAAAGGAGGAGAGAGAGGAAAACAAAGACAGACAGAAAGAGGAAAGAGAGAGAGAGGACAATCTGAAAGTACAAATACCAGAGACCTACTGCAAAAAGTCCAGCCTAGGGCAAAGCAATGGGAGACTCTGAAATGTGAAAGGTAGAAACCTTTCCCCTTCAGGGCTTCACACTAGAGCTTCATTTTTGGAACACTGAATTTTTATGCATCAACAATACTTAACTAAATACTAAAATTCATTTTACAGGCAAACACCTGCTATTCTTTACTTTGAACTTTGGACCAGCATTGCCTCTAGTAGCTACATATGTAGTACAAGGTTTATCTATCTTCAAGTGGCAGAGGGATTCACAACACTCCCAGTACTATCAACAAATGAGCAGTAAAAGACCAAAAGTTGCCATTCTAGCAATTATCATTTTCCGATCCATGACATTATAATGACACTTGGGTATCACTATGCACATAATCAGTGAGCAGTCCTCTGAACTGGAAGGGCATGCTTACATGAGTTTCTAGCGCAGTTATTTAGATCCTGCTACCATGTTCGCAGTCATCTAAAACTGAAATTGGCTGAATAAAGAGCAAATACTATGTCTATACATTTTACCCAGGACATAAGAAGAAATACTCTTCTTCATTTAACATGAAATAATCTGAAAACAATTGTTCATATCATTACAATTATTGTTATTTTTTCTAATTTCTCATTTGATATATGTACATAGAATTAGGGAATAAAAATACTCAATAGTCTACTACTCTTTTTTTAGAAATTAAGTGAGGCAGGGAGACAGAGAGACAGACTCCCAGACTCCGGCATGAGCCCCGACTGCAATTCACCCCTCAAACCCACTACAGCACAATGCTCTGTCCATCGGGGGCTGCTGCTATGTTGCTTAGCAACTGAGCTATTTTAGCACCTGAGGCAAGGCCATGGTGCCATCCTTAGCACCCGGGGCCAACTTGCTCCAACCATGTCATGGCTGTGGGAGGAGAGGGAAAAGAAAGAGAGAGATAAGGAGGAGGGGGACAGGTGGAGAAGCAGATGATTGCTTCTTCTGTGTGCCCTGAATAGGAATTGAACCTGGGACTTCCACATGGCAGGCTGATGCTCAACCGCTGAGCCAACCCAACCGGCCAGGGCCAGTACTCTTAATGTGCAATTCTGTGATTTTTATTTGAAAACTTTGATTTTAGCTGGTAAAAATATTGATGCCTTCAACAATTTAAAAATGTCAACAATGACATTTTGTTATTTTACAGTTTCAATATTCTTTGTAGTGGTTTCAGGTATATAGCTTAGCAGTTAGACAATCATATTTTTTACAAAGTGGTCCCTCTGATTATTTCCAGTGCCCACCTGGCACCATACATAGTTATTAAAATATTATTGATTATATTCTCTATGCTGTAATTTATATTCCCAGGACTATTTTGTAACAACCAGTCTGTACTTCTTAATCCCTTCACCTTTTCACCCAGTCCCTCAACCTATCTCCCTTCTGGCAATCGTTAGTCTGTTCTCTGCACAACAATGACTTTTTTAAAGCATTCATAAAATGTTTGATTATTTCAGCACATTTTCTTTTCTTTTTAAATTGAATTTGTTGGGGTAACACTGGTTAAAGGTTTTAGAAGCCCAATTCTACATCACATCTCTGTACACTGTAATGTGTCTTCACTCCCCCACCCCCTCCAGGTCAAGTCTTTTTCCATTTACGCCCCCTATACACTCCTGCACACCTCCCTCCAACCAGGCAATCACCACACTGTTGTACATCAACTTTGAAATCTGTTACATCAATCATTTCAATCCTGGGTGCAAAGTTCAATCACATGAAAAACTTCTTCAAAGTACCAACTACTGTACTCTATCCCTAGAGATTCTTATTTAATTGGTCAGTTGGAGGTCTGGGCATTGGTAATTTTTTTTATTACTCTTCCCAAATAAGTTAATGTACACCCAAGATCAAGTATAACTGGTCTATATATCTAATCCTCATTTTTATTTTGCTGACCTAAAAGAATCAAAATCTGAATCCTACCAGGGAAAAGAGATTTTGCAAATTAACTAGGAAAATGAAATAATCAGTCTTTGGGATTTTTAAGCTCTTTATTATGGTTTATAAGAAAATAAGCTAACCTGCCATGAGTCAGAAACCCCAGGTTTGAGTCACTGCTCAGTTACCTACTATCTCGGTGACTTCAGTAAGTCTCTTAAGACAAATGTTCTCTAAACTATAAAGAAAATGAAGATTTCTTCCAGCTTTAAAGTTCCAGCATGTTCTTAAATAATTTCCAAGACTGCAGAATGATCTTCTTAAATGTTAATCAGTGTATATATTTGACTCGGTATACTAAGGTAAGAGTTAAACCAGGGCAAGCTAATGTGTATTACTTAATTGTGCATCCTCATTCTTATCTCCTGGCTGTGACAGACTTTGTTAATAGATCACAGCACCACTGAATAAACTCTATACTCCTGGAGTTTGCACTCAGGATAAAATTATTGTTTTTATTTGGGAGCTAAGTGCTTATTAGCTGTGGGAGAATTTCAGGACATGCCACCCCCAAATACTCTGCTTTGGTATATTGGTTAATTTGAGCTGAAGGAACTTGAAAAACAGTAAATGCAGAGAGATGTTTTCTCTGAACTCCCTTTATCTGATCCTCCAAAAGCAACTCAACTGTTACATAAATCGTCTCCCTGGGAGTTTGATCAACCAAGAAAAACTGACTCACTACAGGAGAGGAGACTAAATGGCCATACCACACCCAGACAGACTTTGTGACAAACTATCACACTTTCCATCTATTCTTCTAAGATTCCATTGATCTTTCCTAAAAATCATTTACTCTCCCTAATCCCTTCTCCCCTTGCTCTATCAAGATAGTGTATAATAAGCTCTCAAATCTCACTATTTTGGGAAGGATTCAATTTTTTCCCTATAATACTCCTGTGCATGTAATATTAAAAATTAATATATTGGGGTGCTGGCCAGTTTGCTCAGTAGTAGAGCACTGACCCAGTGTGTGGATGACCTGGGTTTGATTCCTGGTCAGGGTGCAAGAAGAAGCAGCCATCTGCTTCTTCATCCCTCCCCCTCTCATTTCTCTCTCTCTTCCCCTCCTGAAGCCATGGCTCAATCGGAGCAAGTTGGCCCAAGGTGCTGAAGACGGCTCCATGGCCACCACCTCCGGTGCTAAGAAGAACTCAGTTGCTGAGGAATGGAGTAACACCCAGAAGGGCAGAGTATCACCCCCTAGTGGGTTTGCCCAGTGAATCCTGGTCGGGGTGCATGCGGGAGTCTCTCTGCCTCCCCTCCTCTCACTGAATAAAAAAAATTAATACATCTGTATACCTTTTCTCCTCTTAATTTTCCTCTTGTCCATATCTTTCATAGACACGACTTTCTAATCTAGGAGGGTAAGGGGAAGTTTTTCCTCCCCTTCACTGTTCTATTTAAAGAGATAATGTAACAGTATAGTCAGCAGAGGACTAAAAAAGTATAAAAAGAATAAAAAATTAGCACAGGTCAGAAGTAAGAACATCACTACTCTCAACATGTGAATCAGTTCCGAATGGTAGCACAGTCCCATTTAGGGAAGGTCTACTTCAACTCACCCAACTTTATTTTGCCATAACCTAGATTAATGTGATGTCATTTCACCTCAAGGGAGAGAATAACGAATCAGCTTGAATTTGTATTTTTCATAATAAATTAGTAAAATGAAACTCTAATTTTGCAAAAATCTCTTGTGAGTTTGCTTAGTGCGACTCAATATCCCCATATGAAACCAAATTGCCAGATGTTCAAAGCTGAGGACCAAATCACAGGCTAGGGTAGAAATACTAACAAAATTATGTGTTGCCCAAAAGATCAGCTGGTCCTCTAGCAAGAAGGCATTCAGGGGAAAAAAAGCTTGCAAATAAAATGGAAATAACTCAAACGGCTTTTAGATAATATAGTTTCTTTTATAAACTAAGAAAATGGAAGCTTAAAAATGCCAAAACCCTTCCATTTTTGCAGTTTTTTTCATATCTAAAAATAATAATTTACATAAATGTTGTAATAATATAATTAGGACAAAAGTCAATGCTCTTTGAGGGCCAGGACCTCATCTCAGCCGGTCCTAGATGCCATCTCTCATGACAAATCCTGTGTCAAAAAACAGCCTACTCACACCATCTGCTCCCTCCAGGGAGATAAACTGCACACTTCAAAGTATGGCAACATTCCACTACAGCATAATGAAGAAAACGAAAAACATATTAGCAAACTGAACACTTTGGGGAAATTTCATTTTCAAATTGTGTGCTGTTTTGCTTTTAAAGAAGAAAAATTATTAAATAAAATGTGTGAGAGGACGCAAATATTATTCCTTGTAGCAAAATTACGAATGTTTTTACTTTGTGAAAAATAACATTATTTCCAATGACTGCATTAAAATCACATATATAATCCACATTCTCAGAATGGGTAGGAACAAGCATCTATAGCTGGAATGTACGTACTTTAGCTGAATTAAAAATTTAGTCCTAAAATTCCTGTTAGATTATTTGCGAAATGGGAAAAATGAACATGTCTTTGGGATAGAATTCCACACACTATCTTTTCCAGAAACCCCTTGGGGCTGTAAATTTAGTTGGAGGCCATCTCAGACCAGCCAGTTGAGAGCAACAAACAGGAACTTGCTGACTTGGAGGCACTGCTACCACTTTGGGGCATTGCTACCGCTGTGAGGTGACTCAGCCCTCAGCAAGAAAGTGAAGAACAGACGTGCAGCTCCAGAACACGCTGCAAGTACAATGAGAGATTAACAGCAAGACTAATCAGGTGTGCCTCCCGAACCTGACCAAGGCTGGTATTAAACTAGCACATCTTGTCTAAAGAGCCATCTATCATGCAGCAAGAATGCCTTCACAAACGTACATCACATCCCAGCCGTATAAGGCAAATAGAATTTCAGTGACAGCCTATAAGACCATTTGATCTATGAATTATACAACCTTGCAAATGCTTACACATGCTGAAAATCTTCAGGGTTAGATGAGGCCAAGGATTTAAAAAGGAAAAATCTGTTGTCACTCAATTCAGAATCTGACGTTGTCCTAAGCAGCCTAACGTTCATTCACTGGGCCTAAATGTTGCAAATAGAACTGATTTAAAAAGTGAAATTGTAGTAAAGAGACCACTACTCTTAACCAAAATAACTTGGATACAACATACTATTTCTCTTACATTGTATCACTATCTATGTCAAACCCTGTTTAGACCACCTCTCACCTTGGCTACCTGGTTGATTCATGTTCAACCATCAGTACAGAGTTGAAGTATCCCCATCTCCTTGGTATGTTTCCTGATGGCCCCGCATTCAGGAATTAGCTCTCCCTCCTGTGTGATCTTCCACTATACTTTTATGATAGCTACCACAAACCTCTAGGATAGCGATAACCACTGATTTTTCAGTCTGTGTTCTCTATTAGGTCCTGCATTCTTGACAGCAGGTGCTGTGTCTGGCTCATTTTTTTATCTGCTGTGCCTAGTGAATGTTTGATGAACGGATGAATGAACAAACAGTCATGGATCCTCCTATTTACTCAAATTCTTGCTGGACTGAATAATAGGATGGAAGAATTCTTACAATCAACACTGTATTTTGTGGGTTGCTTTCCTTTGATAACAAATGTATTCTCTGTATAATAAAATAACAAGAGCCTGGATTGTTCTTTACAAAGAATTATCTATTTCCAGACAGTATTCACTATCTTTTAAGTCCTTTACAGATCTGACTTGCTAAAATGGATAAGTAGACGTTTTTGATGGCTATGGGCTGAGTCAGATGAACAAATATGTACATTCTGATGAAAAGAGCCTTCTGAGCAAGTGAAACAGGTAAACAACACAATCGTAATCAGGTCACTGACTCCTTTCCAAAGACAGACCAATTCTTTTATGCTAGGACTCTGTTAATAGGTTTTAAGTCATTTAACCTAGAATATGAATTATTTGACAATAAGAGATCCATCAGATTCCAGGTATAGCTAAATCCTGTATCTCTTTGTAACTTTAGAGACTTTTATTTTATAAAAAACTAGAATATTCTACTTTTATAAATCACATTTATCCTGATAATATTTTTAAAAATTCTAATCAGAATGATGACTCAGTGCTTGAGGGACATTTTAAGGATTAAATGAGAAAAAAGAAAAAGGCAGCTTGGTTACCTCACGTGGTGGAAGTATAAGGTACATGGTAAAGCAGAGCAAGAGGGCAGTAACTTTTACTTTATACAACTTTGTACTGTTTAACTTCTTTATTTTATTTTATTTTATTTATTTATTTATTTATTTATTTATTTATTTATTTATTTATTTATTTACAGGGACAGAGAGAGAGAGTCAGAGAGAGGGATAGATAGGGACAGACAGATAGGAACGGAGAGAGGTGAGAAGCATCAATCATTAGTTTTTCGTTGCCGTTGTGACACCTTAGTTGTTCATTGATTGCTTTCTCACATGTGCCTTGACCGTGGGCCTTCAGGAGACTGAGCAACACCTTGCTGGAGCCAGCGACCTTGGGTCCAAGCTGACGAGCTTTTGCTTAAGCCAGATGGGCCCGCCCTCAAGCTGGCGAGCTCGGGGTCTCGAACCTGGGTCTTCCGCATCCAAGTCCTATGCTCTATCCACTGCACCACCACCTGGTCAGGTTGTACTGTTTAACTTCTAATAAGCATATGTGATTTATCATAGTTTAATAAAATTTTTAATAAGTGAATTCACAAAGCCTCTTTCTCTCGGTCATCCTTTCCGTACCTCAAAAAGGTCCAAAAGCAAATGAAAATCCTTCTGAGATGGTAACTTTGGACCGGGAGCCAAAAAGCGTGCTGTGTGCAGCCCTCTGCTTTTACCACTGTGTTTCACTGGGCAAGGGTCAAGCAGGAAGAGCCTGAGATGCCAGCTCTCCTTGTGCTGAGAGTCTCTCTGGGGAGACAGATTACCAAAACATAAGTGAACATCACAAGGTAACACATGCTGAACATTAACACGAGTAACATTCTAGAAATATCCTAAGAAGTTGGAAAACGGGAGGTTCTTGAGAGCTATGACACTAGAAAGAGACTTGATGGGGAACCTGAGCTGGTGCTGGAAAGGCAGACTCGGGGATGACAGTGTGGGGAATGGTAAGTTTCATTATGGATGTTAGTTCCATCTACTCAGACCGCATGTTTATATTCTGATTTCTGAGTACTCAAATCCACAGCTAAGAACAGGACCCTGGATATAGCAGATCCATTTTGTTTATTGATTAAATGTCAAATATTGGCCCCTCTGGCCCCATATTTCCTGCTTTGGGCTCATGAATAGCCAGACATCAGCTTCCAGAGTTCACCTTCTGCCTTAAGCCCATGCATCACACACACATAACCAGCAACTAATAAAGAGTGCTCTAGATGTCTCTTTTCTCATTTCTGCTTTTTCTCCTCAGTCCTCCCTTACTCAGTTTTCAATGATCAGGATGCTTGGGCTATGCCTTATTATTTTGGCCTTGGTCCCACGTTTACCGTTATAACTACTTTAAAAAGAAGGACCAAATAAAAGACATAAAAAGAATATGTATATTTATACAGTATTCTCTATGCTCCAGATATTGTGTTCAATATTTGCTAGGAGTTAAACTTTTTGATGTACCCACTCAAAAAGAAAGGTACTGCTATGATCTCTTCTACAGACATGCAAAAGGAGGCTTAGATAAACTGGTGGAGGAAGATTTTGAACCAAGGGGTGTTATACTCCAGAATGGGCAAAGGTCCCTGTCAGAGGTGAGGCATTTCATGAATGGGAGGACCAGAGAATGGCGGCCTTGAAATCAGGGCTGAATCTGGGTTTTGTACAACAGGCAATGTGGAGCCACATTGGAGTTTTGAAGTGAAAGAGTGGCAGAAAAAATTATATTCACAAATCTATGTTTCAGTCTAGATTTTATTCGTTTGACTATTTGGTAATTTTTAAAATAAGTTTGGCTGTGTCCTTCTATGTTCCCCCTTTTTCTATCAGCATCAGGAAGTAATCTACATATCCATGTAGTATAATTTGAAAAAAAACAAAGCAAAATCTGGAAGTAATAGAGGAAAGGCTAGTTAAGTTGTGCTGATTAATTTGATATAATGCTGTCATTAAAAATAAAAATTATACCTTTGTGTGGACAAATGACAGACATAGTTTTGAGGAAACTGTAGAGCTCACAATAGTTGGTACTAACTTTCCTTCCTTGTGACTGTGCAAAAGGAGGTGTGTGCTGTGTATATATAAAGAGAGTGAAGAGAAATGAAGGGCTGGAACAGAGTGGTAGATTCAATTATAACATACTAGATCTCTGTTTTAAAATGTCAGTGTTATTTTCTATTGGTTTTAATAAAAAAGAAAGACTTAAAAAATAAAAACACATCGGCCCTGGCTGGTTAGGTCAGTCAGAGCATCATCCCAAAACACCAAGGTTGTGGGATCGATCCCTGGTCAGGGAACATACGGGAAACAACCAATGAATGCACAACTAAAAATAAAAACACATTAATCCAGCAGAGAAAAATGGATTAAGTTAATAAAAATCTGAATAACCAAGCATTATGAGATAAAAAGTAATGGCTGTGAGAAACGTTGAGAGGTCATTGGCTGTCCAACCGAATATAACAGACCTAAAATGGAAACTTTGCAAAGTAATTTCAAGGTTTCTAGGCTGAGGCTATAAAAGTGTTACTGCCTTAAATTAAAACCTCACAACTCTAAATAGGAGGCAGCTTTCTGATGAAGATAATTATGATGTTAGAGCTTCTATATGAGTTGAGAGTTATTACATTAAAATATTATTAGAGTGAAAAATCTAAGTGTATGTGATCTGGAGTTTTATTAAACATTTAGAACTGCAGTTACAGATGACTCAGGGGCATAGATTCAGAGGTTCATATTGGTGAGCTTGATCCAATCTGATGACATGTATTATTTAGCTAACACAGTATTTTTAAAACAGAATTTGGATATGTTTATCTAAGTATGCACTCACTGTCCCCTATCGTATTATACCTTGCCTTCACATATTTATTTGCCCAGCCTCTCAGACATTTGTTTCTACTCCCTGGATAATCCTTTAGAGCTGCTGAAGGGCATGAGCTGGCTGCGGAGAAAGAGGTGGGAAGGGTATAGAGAGTGTGAGACTGGAGGGCTAAGGCAAAGGGAACCTCTGCAATATCTGAGGAAACAATAAATCCAAACATCTGTGTTTAATAGGAATTCCAGAAACTACAGAAATGTAACTGAGAATGGGGCAGAGAGAATAGTCAATATTAAAAGGAAAAAAAAAATCCCCAAATCTGAAGAACATCACAAGAGAAACCCAAGACTCACACACAAACATAATCTCATTTCAGAATGACCAGGCAAGGAAAAGTTACTTTAAAAAGGCATACTGGGAGATGATAAGGGGAAAAGGAATCAGTCTAGCATCAGATTTCACATAGGCAACATAAAACACAGGAAGATACAGTTTCTTTATAAATTTAAACTGACTATTGAGGGTCTGCACAGGGAATATTTTCCAGTGGTTTTGATTGTGATGATTGTTAAACACCATGCATTGTCATAACTCAGAACTGTACACCGAGAAAATTTGACTTTATGTAAATTTAAATGAAATATTAAAAAACTCAAATTGATTTTAAAATAGGAATTATAATATATCTCAAAAAGGTAACCAACAGAAGAATTGAAATTAAAGTTTTATTAGCAGAGCTTGATAGGGAGGGGAGAGGAAGAGGTTAGTAAGTTAAATTCTGTATTTTTTATTGCAAGGTATCTTAATATTAATTTGATAATATTTAAAACACTAGATAAGTGATGGGCAATCTTTTGAGCTTGGTGTGTCAAAATTCACTAAAAAATCGATCATAATTTGGGTGGTGTATTACTTCGAGAAAAACGGCCTAACTGGAAGTCCCAGAACTAGACGCTCTGTGCCAGAGTTCTGTTGTTTTGGCCTACAGACCTCCGGAACAGAGTGTCTACACTACAGCAAATGTTTTATCCTCTGCTACTGCACCTGGCCGTGCAGGAGCCGAGGATGAAACGTCCTTCTCGGCATGCGGCCCCGTACTTCTCTGGTATGCCGCCACATGCAGCTGCGTGTCATTGAAAATGGCTATGCGTGTCAGTGCTGACATGTGTGTCATAGGTTCACCATCACGGCACTAGTTGTATAGCATATCCCTTATATTTTTCAATCAAAATAGATAAAAGCAGAAATGGTTCAAATTATTACACCTGGAATGGGATTTGTGTGACTAAGTAGCTGGGGGGGGGATGTTTACATCTTTCTGTGCCATTTGAAACAATATATGTGTATGTATTGCTTATAGGTTATTACAAAATACATTTTAAAATTATGTTAATGCGGGTATTCAGAGTACAAAAATATCTTGATTTAAAAATGTTTCCCCCAGATTTCATATTATACTCAGATTTAGAGCTATATCCTCAAGGTAGATAAAGGTCAGTGTTTCATTTATAGTATAAGAAAGTACTGCCTGACCTGTGGTGGCGCAGTGGATAAAGCATCGAACTGGGAACACTGAGGTCGCCAGTTCAAAACCCTGCACTGGTCCGGTCAAGGCACATATGGGAGTTGATGCTTCCAGCTCCTCCCCCCTTTCTCTCTCTCTCTCTCTCTCTCTCTGTGTCTCCCCTCTAAAAAATGAATAAAATAAAATAAAATAATTAAAAAAAAAAAAAGAAAGTACTGTTAAGTATTCAGACTAGTTCTTATACAGCATATCCAAAGAGTACTGTAATAATAAAAATGTTATAAATGTTTACATATAAAGTTAACAATATTATCAGTTACTCAGATTTGTTATAATATTTAATTATATTTAATAGACATTTTAATTTCTCTTAAAATTTTATCATTGTAAAATATCTTCAAAGAAAGGCCCTGGCCAGTTAGCTCAGCGGTAGAGCTTCGGCCCTTCATGTGGAAGTCCCGGGTTGATTCCCGGTCAGGGCACACAGGAGAAGCACCCATCTGCTTCTCCACCCTTCCCCCTCTCCTTCCTCTCTATCTCTCTCTTTCACTCCCCAGCCAAAGCTCCATTGGAGCAAAGTTGGTGCAGGTGCTGAGTAAGGCTCCATGGCCTCCGCCTCAGGTGCTAGAATGGCTCCAACTGCAGTGGAGCAATGCCCCAGAGGGGCCGAGCATCTCCCCCTGGTGTGCATGCCAAGTGGATCCTGGTCCAGCGCATGCAGGAATCTGCCTGCCTCCCCCAACCCCATTCTCACTTCAGAAAAATACAAAAAAATAAAAAGAATAAATTAAAAAGAAAAAGAGATAATTTCCTCTCTTTATGTTGATATAGAAACATAAACAGAGAGATTCAATGATGACTAAGAAACCTGAAAGCATCCTATGGTCTTTTCATCTTTACCCAAACTGAATCAATGGGCCTATGACAGCTACCCTGGAGGAATCTGTGCTAACACTTCTTGTAGAAAAACATCACAGATGCTTTGGGGTCTGAAAAAAGTTTGAAAGGGGGAAGACTTAAAGAATAGATATTGAAAAAAAGAATATACTCCACAGAAGAAAGTTTTTAATAGCGTCTGATCCATTGCAAGAACCCCAAAGTGCCATTATGTGAAGGCACAATTAGGTAGAAGAAAATTCATTACAAAGTGAATTTTAGTTCAACTTGACAATTTTTACACCTTCCTTTCACCAAAATGTTGCCAATTCTGTATTTCTGTCCATAGCATTTGACATATTTATTTAGGTTATCTGATTTCTACCTCACTAAAGTAATGGAGACCTTTCTTAAATCACATCCCTGTTAACTTATGTAAGACATACCCATAAAAACTCTCCCTATCTAAAAGAATGCCTCTGCATCCCCACTATAGTAGTCATGGAAATGCACCACTAAAATCTTCAGCAGTAAGTGCAGTGACTAGTGGCTCTCATGTCATTCCTCTGCACTTACCATTGGTTGCATCACTGCTCCCAAACTGATCGCAGCCAGTGTCCGAGCAAGGTAAAGGTGCCACTGCCAACTCAGTGCTGCAGGACATGGGACTCCTCCGGTGTGTGGCGTTAGCTCAGGGAGTCCTCACTGGCCTCGTCTAAGCTTTACTGGAAGCACCCTGCTCTCTGAGCCTCTTACCCAACCTTCCTTCCCCTCTCCTTTCACAATTACACAATAGATCTATTGCTTGCTCTGAAGGGTTCTTTGCATACCCTTCCTTTAATTCCACCCCTGTCCCCCAAACCTCTTGTAACTACTCCCATCTTAGCACCTGTTTAGAAGATGTGAACCAGCACTTTCATCTGAAGAAATGCTATGCATGGCTCTTTTCTAACTGAAGAATACCTGGGCAACACTGTCTTCAGAGAGAAAGAATCATATCTAACTTCTATGCAAATTAGAAATAGATTTAGTTGAGCTGCCAAGCTTCCTTGGAAATTTCTTTTATATATGAGATGTAGATTCTCCTCGTCAGTTTCTAGCCATCGTCTCTAACCTGGTCTTCCCTCTTTTTAGTTATTCTGTTCCTCCAGCCCAGCTGTTATGAATGTCCCAAGATAGCACACCCTGATTTTGCCACTCCTTTGTGCTTAAAAGCTTTGGGGATTCTCTCGAATCTAGTAGTAAAAGTCCAAACTTTTGGTCTTTAGGCCCTCCTAAAAAGTCAACTTACCTCTCAAGATTCAACTCAAAGAAAGCTCCCTTTCCCTAAGGCTAGCGACTAGAAGCAAAGCATTGGAGATGGCAGAGACAAAATTGAGGTCTAGGAAGGAAAGTTGGGAGATTTATACAGGGTGGTGCAAAAGTAAGTTTACAGCTGTTTGTATGGAAAACAATACAGTAATTAATAAGAAATCCAAGAATGAACTGTGTTTCCCATGCTCACAACTCTAAACCTACTTTTGCCCCACCCTGAACTAGATGGCTTTATTTTTTCGATAGTCGGTGGTGGCAAGTCCGTTGCTGAGAAAGTAAAGGGAATTCAAGAGTGGAGACAAGTCTTGTGAAAACCAAAGTGCAAATTTAAAATAAATCTAAAATTGTGTAGAGCAGCACTTGAGGACCCTTTGACTTATAATACATTCTTTAGTCAATTGTTACATTATTCTAAAGAAATATCTTTTACAAAGTAAATGCTCCAACATATGTGTTGAATGAATAAAGTAAGCAAAGCTCCAGAGAAGCAGCAGAGAAGAGATGAAGAGTGGGGACGTGAACCAGCACCTGAGCATCATCCCTTAGAGCTGAGCCTTATGAGGACAATGAGGGCAGTGTGGTGCTTGCTGCATATGGTTATTGGAAGGTGCTGCAGGTAAGTACATGCATGTAATTCATTCAAATTACGCCAGTCATGGCACATGCTCTCTCTGCTTGCTACAGTCTTCGTAAGTATTCTTATAGTGAATGTACAGTTAAAAATAAAAAAATGTTGACCAGAGGGAACATATTTTCAGTTCTAGGATGGAAATCTAATGTATAATAGTGATTATAATAAATAATACTGTATTAAAGGCAGATATTCCTCAATTTAAAGTGGGGTTACATCCTGATAAACCTACCGTAAGTTGAAAGTGCATTTAATACATTCAGCCTACCCCACGTCATAGCTTAGTCTAGCCTACCTAAAATGTGCTCACAACTTACGTTAGCGTACCGTTGGGCAAAATGGACCGACACAATGAACAGGACTCACTTCTGCAGATAATCGGTTGTTTAGCCTCGTGATCGCATGGCTGACAGACTGAGAGCTCGCTGCCCAGCACCGCGAGGGAGGAGCACACTACATATTGCTAGCCCAGGAAAGGATCAAAATTCAAAATTTGAAGTATGATTTCTACTAAATGTGTATTGCTTTTGCACCACCATTGAAAAATCTAAGTCAAATCATTGAATGTTGGGAAACATATGTACTTGAAATTGCTAAGAGAAGATTTTAAATGTTCACCCCAAAAAACAAGTGGTAATTATGTGATGTGATGGAGGTGTTTGTTAGCATTATGGTGTCATCATTTTCCAATATATAAGTGCATCAAATCAATACTTACAACTTAAACTTATACAGCGTTATATGTCAATAATATCTCAATACAGCAGAGGAGGGGGACCTTGACCAGAAATATGGTGTAATAGATAAAGTACCAGATATAGTCAGAAAACATTATTTTAAGTTCCAGATGTCATTTGAGATTCGTGACCACAGGCATGTTATTTAATGTTTTGCAACCTCACTGGTACCAATCTCTCATTACAGTTGAAGTGAGGGTCAAAGGAGATTTGTGTGAAAGTACTTTATACACCATAAAGGACAACACATACAAATTATCAATTAGAAAACAATACCCATATATGGGTTTGTTTGGTTCATGTAGTAAAGCCGTAACCTGTGGAAATCCTGAGGATCTGAGTATTAAATTTAGATCATCTGAAATAAATGGTAGACCATCTCTGTGCAAAACACACGTTGCTATAGGATTTGAAGATGGAGGGAAGCCTGCTTCTGTTTGCGAAAGTGATGATAGGGAGTAGTGAGTAGAGTCACTATGTCCAAGGCCTTCGGTGGAGGTGGGAAGAGAAGGGTATTCTGAGGAGCTAAAGCATGAAAACACCTGCATTTGAATGTCGTGGCATATGTAATGGCTCAGAGGTGGTATTTATAAAGTCAGCTTCCCCTTTTTCTTAAACCACCTCTCTATAAGCAGGCATCAGGATTTACTACTGTGAGCAACTGTAAACATTGTGCTGATGGCAGCACCACCTGAGCACGGTCATTGCAGAGAGCCGTGTGTGCCATTGCAGGCCAGAGACAATATTCTCTACTCTACACCGCAGGACACACACACTATAATCTACAGTGGAACGGTGCTTTGATAATTATTATTATTAAAAACAATCAACTTCACATATCAATGACTATTTTAAAATATGTTTTTTTAAACTGTTTCCTCTTAGATGTATGGTTACTGTCCACCTGGACAGGCCCCAAAGTAACAGCCAGAAATCTGCCACCATCACCCCTTCTGCTGTTCCTGCCATCATATTTAATTGTGTTTGCTCAACCTGAAGCCAAACTCATATGCAGTGTATTTAGATGGTTAAAAAAGCAGAGCATTCCACTGTATTCATAGATTATTTTCAACACCACAATTCTTGGAAATTAGTCTGGAATAAATAAGGTAAAGAGAAAAGAAGCAGCATAAATTTGTTCCAATGACAAAGAAAACAATATCAAAATGGCAATCTGGAGATTTGCCCTGAATGAAGGAATATAGAGTGTTCCTTTCAGTGCACTCTCCTGTGAATGCAATCACCGTCTCATTTGCCAAGTCTAGATTTATTTTCAAGCAGGTGAGAAAGGAAGCAAGAAACTAATAGTAAGAAACTGTGAAAAGTACCTTTATAATTTCAAAAGATCAATGTACAATCTTATATAGCCTTAATTAAAAGTAAAGGTGTAGAATTGATATATATGTTGTTTTTCTGAACCTCTAAAAAGCCTTTTTTTTCCCCACAATGGCAAACTTTCTAAGTTGAAAAAATATATCATTAATATATATTCAAGATCTCTTTTATGAGGTTTCAGCAACTGCCTATTTCCTCGAATGCCTTGGGGGAAAAAAATCACAAATTTACAATGACTTGGTTGAATACTTTTGTCAACTAACTCCACCTTAAAATTTTTAACTATCATTATTAGTATTATTTAACAAGTAATCACCCAAATGTCAAAGAAGTTTTGAATCATGGAGCAAAGGACACTCTGTGCTATTGATCTGAGCCAAACTTTATACAATATAAATAACAAGCATTTTAAACATACAGAGCTTAATTAACTCGATTTTCATCCAAATTTGGAAAATGAAGAGAACAAATATGCACACAGATAATTTTTTACTTGAGATACCTACATAACTATTGATCAAACATCACATTTATAGAAAGCCAACTCGGTGCTTATCTGTCAGGAAATGACTTTTTCTCTGCATTCTTATTCCTCATTTGTTTGTTCATTAATTCAACAAATATTACTTAGAGACTATTATGTCCCCAAGGGTTGTTATAGGTACTGAAGACACAGAATAAGAAGGACTAGGTGCTGTTCTCATGGAGTTTATATTCTACCATGGGGGTTAGGAGTAAGAGATAACATGCAACCGAAACTAAGATCTCAGAGAGTGATAACTCAATTACGAAAGTAACATAGGCCTGACTAGGCAGTGGCGCAGTGGATAGAGCGTCAGACTGGGATGCAGAAGACCCAGGTTCGAGACCCCGAGGTCGCCAGCTTGAGCGTGGGCCCATCTGGCTTGAGGAAAAGCTCACCAACTTGGACCTAAGGTCGCTGGCTCGAGCAAGGGGTTATTTTGTCTGCTGAAGGCCCACGGCCAAGGTACATATGAGAAAGCAATCAATGAACAACTAAGGTGTCGCAACAAAGAAACTGATGATTGATGCTTCTCACCTCTCTCCATTCCTGTCTGTCTGTCCCTATCTATCTCTCTTTGACTCTCTCTCTGTCCTTGGAAAAAAATAAAGTTAAAAGAAAAAAAAAAGCACCATAGAGTGACAGGGTAACTTTAGGTGGGTGAAAAGGAAAGGCCTCTCAGAAGG